>VZSZ01003191.1:184844-330796 GCA_013398815.1 Ibidorhyncha struthersii | reverse complement strand
TTTTTTTTTTTTTTTTTTTAAGCGTAAAAAAGTGTATTTCTGGTCAACCTGGCACTTCTCCCCTTTGCCTTCCAGTTGACAGCGAGTAGGATGTCTCAGAGCCTGAACGCAGAAAGCTAATTACAGAACCAGGAAAGAGTTCAGCGTAACATTTCTTGACACAAACTGTCTCTTTAGCAATATGTAGCTGCTTGATGCTTGTTATTACTAATGTAGATCCGGCTGCTCCCGTCAGCATAGCATTTAAAGTCATGCCGGCTAATTTCCATCCAACACGAACACGTATTTACATTCGTACAATATGCAACTGCAGTGTCCTTTTCTGAAGACTCATTGCTGCCATTTCTTTCCCCATTCTAGTCTAGAAACAGGTGCTTTAACAAAGAGATTTTAAAATCATGCTTTGTTTTTGTGTGAGTGCCTTTCACGTAACCCTAGTTTAGGCTTAGGCTTCAAACTGCATTTTTTGAATCCCCTTCGTGTACCCTATTTCAACCCAGTTAGGATTTGAACTACGTTTTTGACCCTCTGAAATGACAAGTTAAGCGTAAACTGCTCCGGATCAGCTTTAAAAATGCAAAACTTGTAATACTGCTCTGTGCTGTCTGGCACTTAATTCGTCTGTAACTCTCCTATAGGGCTAGGCAGCATCTGATGTAGAACATATACTAGTAACTTTCAGACATTTATGTGAATTGTATGGCTGTAGTAACTGAAATGTTTTTGAGACTTACATACTTTAATCACATGTTTTACCTCCATCTGATTAAATGAATGATAAACAGATAATTTCAAATTTTTTTTTTGTTTTGTTTTGCTTTGTTTTATGTACATACATTTATAAAGGGCCTGCTCTGGCAAATGCTTTGGCAGGTTAATTAGAACAGTATCGCTGAGTAAAGCTCTGTGTATACTTAAACATCTTCAGAAGCGGCTCTGAGTGTGTTTTAATTTTTTTTTTAAAGGATATAATTAGATCTGAAGTGCTGGTAAACAAATCCAATACTATCGCCATGTTTTTGTGCTAATGATGGGCCCGGTCCTACAGTCTTTTGTCAAGCAACTGTCAATGGAAGATTACTAAAGAGCATATCATTTTTAAAGGGTGATTTTTTTTTTTATTTTGGCATTTCTGCTGTCACTAACAATTAAACAGGCAAGTCCGATCAACTCTTGTTCCTGCTCAGGTTCACTGCTTATCTGAACTATGCAGTGCTGCACTGTTTAGCTTCTAGATAGCCTAAATGAATGCTTAGATCCGGACACCAAAATTATTGGCCAACCTGTTTTAAGAATTTCCATTGTTATTAGATTTTATACTCCTTTGAACAAATATTATTTACCAATTTAAAAGCAGTAATAAGCTGCCAACTAACATCATCTCCCTATTAAATTGAAATGAGAGTTTGTTCCGAATTAATCATCAGAAAAACGTTTACAGTTATAATCACTCTGGAAGGTTTCTGTTTCTTCACTGATTTTGTAGACAGAATTAGAAGTGAATTTACACCTTAACGGACAAATTTGCAGCAGAAAAAACAAGTTCTGTTTGTGTAAGACGTTCGGCAGAAGCCTTCAGCAGTTACGGGAAGTGATCATTCCTCCGCAACGCAGTTCCCTGAGCATCTTATAAAAATGACAACTCAAGGTCTTAACACTACCATCCCGCAGAGCAAAAAGGAGAAATAAAATGTGGAGTAGTAAGCACCTAGAGCTGGATATGTGAAGGACACCTTCCAGCGTCATTGGTCACTGATGAGAGAAGCGCAACGCTCTGCGCTCCAAAGAGCATTACCACATTCAACTGAAAAGGGTTAAACTTTCTGAAACTATGTAAATGCTCCAGGTTCTGAGCGGGCAAGGATCCAGGCTTTCTGAATGAATGTAGGCTCAATTACTTTGAACTCTCTTGTTCTGTGCATTCCTCTTCGCTTAGTAGTGCTATACCCATTAGGGGAGACAGGAGAAAACAAGAACAAATGTCAAGTCCTAGGCGGGCGGGTGGTCAGGAGCTTGGCAGTGGTGGAGCACGGCACTGCCTTGTGGGAGAGAGGTTGGAAGCAAAGGGGTTCGGGATAGGTGGGAGTGGGGATGGGATGGATGGTGACGGGCTGCCTGCTTTCCTAACTCATCGTCTCCACCAGACATACCTCTTAGGAAGGTACTTGTGTTCCACTGTCCTGGTGGGGAGGAGGAGGGCCAGAGTTGATGGGGATCTGCTCACGTGTTGTTTGGAGGGGTAGCGAAGGAGTGGAAAGACGTGAAAAAGTTGTTTCATAACCATGAGGTGAGGGAAACCTGGGGACCGCAGCTGAGCTGAGCCAGACTTGAAGCCCTGGGAAGATGCCTGATAACAATTTCAGGAGCTTTTAGCGCATTCAGAGGCCTGTTCTGAGTCAGCAAATACCCACCTCCTTTTTTCACGTAAACTTAGTAGAGAAGTGGAAATAAATTTTCTTCTTGCAAAATCAGTAGCTGTCTGTACTTTTGGCCACCCATTAGACTCCATCTCCCCAAGGGCAGAAATGGTTTCTCTTCTTACTTTTGACTTTTAAAAGAGAGCAAGTATGATCCTTTTACCTCAAGAAAGTATTTATTTTTCTCATTCTAACTTTCCACCGAAAACAGGATTGCACTAGCCACGAAGTACCATCTTAACTCATGACAGGCTCTGCAAATGCCACTCACGCTATATAATACAGCACCACCACAATGAGGAATGTAGCAGAGTGACTTTCTGTTACAGTGAATGTGGAAAATCATGAAACGATAGTCTATTGCTGTGTACCTTTACCTGTTGCCATTTCAGGATTAGCTTACAGAGGTGTTCCCTTTGCTTACGCAAAGGCAAGCCCGGTTCCCATTTTTCGTTTCGCCCTACCAAAAAACCTGTGATAGACCCTATGGAGAAAAGAACGTTCCTCCTGAAATAACAAATGGCATTCCCTAATTAATTCAGCCTGGCGTTTTGAGTAAAAATACGCTTCATCTTGACTTCTTTCCCCTCTTCACATTTCAATAGTCATCCAGTTCCACCTTTTAGCTCTGGCACTCAAAGTCAGGAAAATACCTCTTGTTCCTCTCAGACAAGGCTTTGTTGTGAAGCATGTACAGAAAGTGAGTTTTCATTGTGCCAACTCCCCTCTATACCCTAGGACTGTTTTGTAAAAACTTCCCATTCCCAGTGGAGTCCCTCGGGATTTCTTTGCCATGCTGCCAGAAGTGAAGAGCGTACTTTCCCGAACCACTGTGGCATTTCTTGTCACTGGCATTGAATTGGCACGTCATGTCAGGTAGAAACCTCCTCAGTGGAGTGACTCCAGCATCAGAGAGCTGGATTTGACAGTTTTTTTGAAAATAAAGATAGAAAACCTGCAAAACAACCGATTCCTCTCTCCTACAGGCCAAGGGAGAGTCACCGTTGCAAAGCTTGGTGCAGACTTTTCATTTATAAAATGAGTGGTGTCCTCAAGCTTCTCTTTTGCGCAGTTAAAAATGTGGCAAAACTTTTAAAGTTACATTTGGAGGTTGCTGAAATTACTAAGAGCACCCAGATGCAGTTGTACTTGTGGTTTGTTTTTATCCTTTAGCTAAACATATTTTTCTTCCACTGTAAGATGAGTAAGTTAGAATAGCAGTGAAGGTTTGTGACAACTAAACGAAGGTATGTAAACTTACCCACAAATAACCTTTGAAAAAAATTTTTGCAGCAACAGGTAAAGATCCTACCATGTCTGCATTTTCTGTGCTTTGACCTGACTGAGTCAGTCTGCACTGTATAAAGCCTAATTACAGATTAATTATATAAATCTGCCTATGCAGAGATCTGTTCAAGTATTTTCCCTCAAGTTTAACTTGAGCATGTGTGTATACACTTGCATGCATCAGTCTGATTTGCTATTTATCAAGGCCAGTGCTGACTTGGCGGAACAGATGCTTCAAGATGGAAACTTCAACTGCTCATTACTTGAATTCTTGGATTAAGAATCATCAACCTGTCTGGAGGAAACAAGACATCTTACTCAGTGGCTGAACCCAGTCTTTACTCAGATTTTAAGGAGTCTTAATAACTTTATGTAACAGCCCTGTGTTTCTCAGTTTCAGGTAAATTTCAAATATTTTCAGCCCATCCAAGAAGAGGAAGTACAGAAAAATCTTTTATTGTTTCCAGTCTCATCTTTTGACCTCTATAGGTTTAACGTATATCTGAACTGGAGGCTGTTTATTACAACAGGCCATTTTGAGAACAACAGGGCACTGACTCAGCTTTAAGAGACGAGTGTTTCCTGTAGTTTCATCCGTTGTCATACAGCTGCTCGGCTCTGACTTGTTGCACGGTAGGGCCAGAAACTACAACGGCATGCTCCTCAAGCATGTCATTTAATTATTTATGTACTATTAGCGCAGATGGAAATCTGTACATGGGGGTAATTACACAAGATTAGTTAAAATGGGTACTCGGAAAATAACATTCGTGATTTTTGGAAAGGTGGTTTGCCTGTCGCTTGGAAGTTTGGTGGGAGCCACTACCTCTCTTTTCTGTCGCCTCCAGCGTGCAACGCGGAGGCTGCCCGCTTTATGCAAGCAAATGCTGTTGGCAACATTTGTTAGCAATGGGTGGTCCTACGCTCAAGTTTAACTGCTTGAATATGTGAGACAAACCCACATTCTTTACGACTAAAGAAAGCTTTTTTTTTTTCTCCAGAGTGTTTATGCTGCAAATTTGTTAACAAACGCTAACTGTAAAACTGCCATACTTGCACGTTTTGGCTGAAATCTCCTGATTAGAGAAATAATGTAGAGTGGGTTTGGGTTTTGTGAAATACTGGTCTGCCGGCTGGGAGATGGAGCCTCTACGGGCTTGGACATGGCAGAGGGGACGGTCTGGCTGGACAAGCTAGGAAGGCATTAAAGCAATGACTTGCTACTTGTTTGACAATCCCTAGGAGCATAATGAGGTAGGGCAGCAAATACTCATTTGGAACTAAATCCTGATGTTGAGAGCAAAAATAATTAAGGGATGTGGTCAGAAAAAATTCCTTCACCTCTTATGCTGTGTTCTTTCAAGCAGGGGAAGAAAGGATAAGCTCCTTAATCAACTGCCTACAATGTGCAGAAAGAAGATCCTGGGGACTTCAGGGCATAGTACCTGCAGGGTACAGCGTTCTGCTTACTGTGACACTGGGAGCACTGCAGAGACCCTGACAAGCCGCTTTGGCTGTCCAGAGAAGCTAATGACCCTGTGTGGCGGTGTTCCCAGTGGTACCCCAACTGCCTTATTCAGAGCAAGGGTAGGAACTTAAATTGCAGTGCGTCACACAGCTATACCCTTAGCAGTGAAGCAGGAGAGCTCGTGCTACTTGGCGCTAATGTCTTCACAATTTCTAAAATTAAGCGATAGTCCCTGTCCTTAAATAATCTTGCATCTGGCAGAGGAGAATTCTGCACTAGACAAGTTTATAATCATCAGATCTGATAACTGGTCAAAAAAACGGAAACTTCTGGTGGACATCCCAAAAGGATTATTTAATCATACTGTCTGGAATCAGCAGAAAGAACTGAAACAAAAAGATACTGACTTGGTGATTTAAAAGGGCTAATCTGACAAAACTGAAATACATAGTAGGTTTAAGTAGTGACCAGTGAGTAATTAGGCCGAGTCTGAGTGAGGTAAGTACAATCCTTCAAAGTCTACAATCCCACAGAAGGTAGTCAAAACAAAACACCCCTTCCTCAAAAGAATGACCTCTCTCCTTCTGCCTCTTCAGAGGGCATTTTGTAAAGCAGTTATAATTATAGATACTCAACAGCTGGGAAAAGAACTAGTAACAGCAAATATAACATTGATGGCAGTGATTATGGAAAAATAATATGGAGGAAGAAAGATGCCTGAGAAGTCAATGATTGGCATTGAAAAGAACATCTAAAAAAAGGTCCATGAAATATATTAAGAACTCTAATATTGTCTGGTTTTAGATAAAAGATGTAGAATTGTTGATAAGCGAGGAGAAAAAAACATGCTAAATATTCCTGTGCTGTATTTGGGAAAAGAGTAGGTAATGTATTTGAATTATATGGTAATGACAAAATATTTTCCATTTCAACAGTAATTCAAGAGCATATTAAAATAGCTACTATTAATGGTCTTAGATGAGTATGTCTGGATAACTTCACACCAAGAATTTTAAAAGAGCTGGTAAGTGAGCTTTCAGGATTAATATTCAGTAATTGTTAGAATATTAGACATGTTACAGAAGACTGTTAAGAAAGCTAGAGTTAGAACCAATACTTAAAATTTAAATTAAATGATGCAGATAATTATAAATTTGCATTGTGACATTAATTTGAGCAGCTTAATGTGAATAGTCAATGCGGGGATTTATTAAAATAGAAAGATAATATAATTTATGCCACTCAGTATATGCTTATGAAAAACAAGACCTTGTTGAACTGCCTTTGAACAAAGTTGGTCACAAAAGATAACAGAGTTTATGCAAAACACATTTTTGTGAAGTATATCACTTGATTCAGCTCAACATTTTTGACTAAAATTCCTAATTGATGAGTCTCAGCTTTTTTCCAAATGGAATATTGCTGGGTTGGTGTATAAGGTCTTACGGGGATTGTTTTCTAACAACAAGCTATTTACTTTTTTTTAAAGAAAACATAGGAATTGATCAATTTTATTGAGGAGATTAAGCGTGAGGGAGAAATAAATAATGAAGGTGGGAAATCTGTCTACTGAAACAACAAATCCCTAGATTCCTTGGTATGTTGGATGCTTCTAAACTATACAACTTCCAGTATAGATATATATGAAGACATGAAAAAATTCTTGGCTTAATAATGGCTAGTTAGGTCAAGTTGATTTGTTGAGTGGCCAAGAAGGATCTTAGATGCCTAAACAGGTGAACCTCATGTAGAGCTGTTGCACTGTAACTGGCACTGGTGAGGGTGTTTTCCTGAAATTGTCAATCTTTTTGAGCATCCACAGTTCAAGAGGGGGTGAAATCCCCTCTCTCACACTTAGCTGTTGAGCCTGCACCCACTTGTAGGGTGCACTGAAATAGTGGTCATATAGCCAATGGGGAGGGGTAGGCCTCCAGATGGAGGCAGACACTACTTCCCTCCGAAGGCTTTAATTCTGTATCGACCACGCAGTAAGCCGAGGTGCTCATTTTAAGAATGCGGGTTTCAGTCTTTCCTACTTATGCCTCTCCACCCCCCCCCCCCTTTTTTAATCATGAAAAATAAGAAAGCTTGTATAATGAATTTAAACTTATCGCCAATAGGCTTGCTTTCCTTAGTTACCTCTCGAGGAGCCCTAGTAGTTCATGAGCACAAGCTCACAGACTGGTAGCTCTTTAGAAGGATCTTTTCAGTACACACTTAAAACTCATGTGCAATATAGATGCCTAAACAGAGGAAAAACTGTGAGAATGGGTACTTTGAGCTATCAGGTAAAGATCTACCAAGGTTGGAGGTTGAATGGCTGGAGTTAAACCTAGGCACCTCAGACTTGATCAGTCTCCCAAAGTGAGGTTGCTGGAGTATCACTGTTTATGTTCTGATGGATCTTTTTTGTTAGTATTTGAGAATCACTCTGAAGCATCTTAAAGAGCACTAATGACATGCACACCATAGCTCAGGAATTCCAGATTTAACTAAACTGATAACGTGGTTTTGTTGTTTCATTTTTGCTGTTGCGCACCCCAGTTCCATGATCTGTTCAGAGGAGCCACCCCGACTCAAAGGAGCACAAAGAATTAGGTAGTATCTCCTGTCTATCTAAACAGTATGCCCCTGGGGAGAAAAAAAACCCCAAACAGTAGGAAGGAACCAGCCCTTCTGCTATTAGAAATGGCTGCTGCAGCAGCGAAAGGAAGATTTTCAGTCAGTCAGAGGATATTAGAATTACGACAGGGTTCTCTCTTGCTTAATGATAAGGGTAATAACCCAGATGACCATTACATTTTTCAACATATCCTGGCAGCTTGATTGACATTTTTTGAAAAAGAAAAAAAAAAAAAAAAAAAGGAAGTTTAGGAACGAGCAAGTAATTTCAAAAAATGTCAATAGCAAGTACTGATTTTCCATGTGTCTACCTCAAGACTAAGTGAGGTTTGACCCCCACTGAAGACACATTAAACATTTTTCAATAGTGAGCTGAGTAACTGGATGTCAATTGTCAGGAAGGATAACAGCAAAGTAGAGGTTACAAAGACCTACCTCAGGCTGCAGTGGAAGGGCGAGTCAGGAGTCTGAAAGGTGCTTCCCATGAGAGCTTCTGAAGGTGTTTTTCATCCCAGTCACACCATATAAGAGGAATGTTTAAAATCCTGATCTTAGTCAAAACTCCAGAAGTAAGAGAATGTATTTGGACTTACCAGTGAAGCTAAAAACTTCTCAGAACATCTGCTGCATTTAATGGCCATCGCAAGGTCTTAGTTGACTGCTAAGAAAGATGAATGAAGCAAATGCTACCAACCTCAGAGACTCTAGTCCTCCACTACGAGATACCCGATCAGCCTTGATAAAATGCGGTTGCACGGGAGTCCTGTCTCCTGTTCACTTGGGGGCTTACAGAGTTGGTGACAGTATTAATCTTGCTGGATGGGGAAATTTCTGTATTTCTAATTGTGTACTGTAATGAAAAGGCACAGCTGCATCCCCCTCATGGTTTCTATTTGCCTCATGGTGAACTCCTCCCATCAAGGAAGCAACTGCCTCCACAGAGTTTGTCTAGTTTCATTTACTTAGGTAAGGCACAGTCAGAAAATTACCGATTTGCCAACGCTGGAACAATCTAGAAATAAGATAATAGGGGAAAAATGACAGTGGTGATGACTCAAACATCTATTCACAATAGGGCTTTAGGACTGACATACATGTATCCAAATGCGTGCACACAGAAACGTCCCTCTTCTCAAACAAGTAACGTTAAAATGTCCATTTAAAAAGAAAAGTCAAATCCAATGTTACAGAAGGTGAAATGTCTAATGACATAGGACAGCATTACAGATCTCACTTTAGTTTAGCTAACTATGTTATTCCCATGAGCTGCAGAAGCATTCAATTTCTAAGTCCTTTAGAATGGTTTTAATTTCAACTTTAAGTAGTAGATTACATTAAATAATATACAACATGCTTAAACAGTTAATTAACAGTGTTGCTTTTTTTCCTCATTATTTTCTGCCTTTCTGAAAATATTTAGAGCCTGATCAACAGAAGTAAATAAATTTTCAGTGAGAAAAAAGTGAAACAATTTGTTAACATATTAGCACTTGCAGCTTCAAGTGTTACATTATTTTCTACAAAACGTGCGGGAAAAACATGCAAGACAATGTTCAGTAAACTATTAAATCCAGCTTTATCCTGCATTTATTTTAAGGATATTCATTTATTCAGGTAATTAAGGATACTGTTTTCCAAAAAGAGAGATTTAAATTGCAGTCATCTGTTACAACCAGCTTAGCTAGTTTCCATTTGTAATATACTAACCATTTTCAAAAAGTTCATTTTTTCATAAAATCTTTTTGAAAATGTTTTGAAATATTAAAAAAGAAAATAAATACATAAGTAGAAATGTTTACTTTCAGAACAAGAGACCAGATAAAAAACCTCTCTCCATTTTAACGATATTTTGTTAAGATGTTTTTTACTAGAGCAGCTCTAGATAAAAATATTTACGATACTAGAACATTCACATTTGACCCATAAGTATTGTTGCCGGATGACTTAATGAAAGCTTGGTCTAAGTCTATTGTGTTATGGTATGGAAAACTACAGTTCATGAATGTATAGCCCATTTCAAATGCATTTACCTGACCGGTTTATAACATGCTTAGTTAAGCTATGGAGCCTGCTTACACATGAACTTGTAACTAATGTGGCAAGTTGGATGAGGCAAGACTTTAACAACATGTCTTAATCCCTGTGCTGCCTGAAAGATATAAATAAGATAAAGGAGAGGAAAAGTTGATTCAATCTTTTAACAAAACAAGGCTTCTTTCTCTCTAGATTGCATATTGATAACTTTGCAGAGTAACAAAATACAAACTTTTTTTAGTGATTAGAAAATCTTGCTTCTGTGCAGTTCAAGGGTAAGGCTTAATGATTCATAAATCTGGCACGCAGTGTCAGGTACAAATTGCCGTAAGATACTACATAACTGCACGTAACCTGTGGAAAAAAAAAATCTGTATTTTATTGCACCGGAGAAAAAAAATAATATTAAAGCATATATTTTGGCAGGACGGACCAGGATAAAAATCATATCTTGTTCTACATGTTTTAAAGTGTTTTACTATGCAGCACTACAGTTTTTCAAATTTTAAGTTTTGTATTCAGATATGACTTCACCGAAAAAGGAAAGATGTAAAAGTGGAAGGGACAAAGATGATGTTAATTCTTTTCCTTTTGCTTCATGTTGGTGCTGCCAGATCACGTGAATAGAGCAGGCTGCAATCGCACTGACTGTCTTTCATCAATACTGCGTCTGCATCTATCCCTGCTATTTTAAATCTTACAATAAAACAATTATTTGAAGATAGTGAAATTCACCTATGAGATAATTATTAATCACAAGAGGTTAGACCATCTTGGTCCACTGTGTTCTATCAGCAGAAGCATTTTGCAATGATCCATTGCAGCACTTCCAGTCCAGGTGACGTTATTTATAGTATGAAGCAGCAGCAATAAGCTTTCCTGGTATCTAATTTAGGAAAAACAAAAAAACAGCTCTACGTTCTTTATCCCAAGGACATTGTGGTACTGTTAAACTAGTCTCATGTCAGTGTTTCTTTCAAAAATATCACAGTAAGAGGTAGTGTGATGCCATGCCTGCTTTCCTCTGCTTGAATGCAGGAGTGAAAACAGTGCTCACGGAAAGCTGTGTAATAGCCAAATAGCCAAAGAAGTTGCCTGTTCACACTGAATTATGCAACATAAGGAATTCCCCCCTACAAATACTTTGTTAAATATTAATGCATTATATTTTTAAATATCCACCGTCCATCAAATGCTATGGCCCCATAATTTGCTTTGCTGGATTTCTTCACTCTGAGGATGGTGAGACACTGGAACAAATTGCCCAGGGAAGTTGTGGAGGCCCCATCCCTGGAAGCGTTCAAGGCCAGGCTGGATGGGGCTTTGAGCAACCTGGTCTGGTAGGTGCGTTGGAACTAGGTGATCTTTAAGGTCCCTTCCAACCCAAACCATTCTATGATTCTATGAAATCTACTCTTACTGGTAATCTAAAACTTAAAAGTAAGTGCAAACCTTTGTGAAGTTGTGTTGAAGTAGTCATTGTATCCATACTCTCTATGATTTGTCCAAGGTTCCTTATTATTTCGTGAAGTTAGATGATTAAGAATGGGATAAATAAAAACTAGAAGACTGCTATTTTTAAGGTAGATGTCAGAAAATGAAGGAGGATGAGACATATATTAAATTCAGTACCCTGTCGGTACTTAGGATCTTTATGTAGTCGGTAGGATGTGCTTCAAGCTGGAAGCTCTGAATTTTTGTCTTGGCCATTTCTTTCCAAAGCTGAAGGTCACTCCTTTCTTCAGAAATGCTCCCATCGCTATCTTACCCAAAATTAACTTCTGTGAAACTCAGCAGGGATAATCGGATTCAATCCTATCCACCACCTGAGGAAAACAGTAACATACTCTGTTTCCTATGGAGGATTGTGAAGCCAACAGCCTTGCCAGTTTTGTTCAGACTGGGTTCCAGTTTCTGATCCAATAAATACACGTTCAGGATCACACTTGTTCTTATTACCAAACCCAACGATTGGTATTTCATACGGAGTGAAGCACTGTTAGTACTGTCATCTCTCTACGTAGTAGTAGGACTTGGCGTTGCCACGACTAGGACAAGTGTAGGTGGTCACTGAGAATGCTGGCATATCCGAACTTTTGGTACCTCCATGGCTGAGTGGCACCAAAGTAAAGTTTTAGGAACCTTGCAGTTACAGCTTTATGTTTTTAGCAGTTAGATAGAAGTGATAAGACTACAGAACGCAGAAAATCTCTTACATGAAAGAATAATAAATAACATAGCTGAGAAGGTGGATCAGGTATTCCTGTTTCCAGAAACACCCAGTGAATCGGAAAGCTTGTACATTAAAGATACTGTATATCTTTGTGAAAACTAGGACTGTCATTCAAATCAGGAAATGTGGTGCTGACCACCATTGGCCCATAGGGAGTTTGCACCTTTCTGCCATGAACCTGACAATTCTTGGAGACAGGACAGGTCAGACAAGCCCACGAAGATGATACAGTACAGTAACCTTTATATTTTTAAATAAAACTAATTTCAAGATACTTTATTGGCATTTCATTCATAACCAAAAGCACCTTAAACATGGATGTTCACAGGAAACTATTTTGCTTTGTATTAAAAATAATTAAACCCAAATAGTATAACTTACATTTCTCTTAAAAATGTATATGTATTTATATATAATATTTCAGTTTACAACTACAAAAGAATAATGGTGAATTATCAAAGATTCTTGATGTTACTGCAGCTGGAAATGTAAGAACATTACATAGCTTGTTTCTTCGTAATTTCACAGAGTTTAATGGATCGAAAATACTCTGTACTTGTTTTTAAGTCATTCAGCTATCTCGGAATTACTATGACGGTGTAAAACTATTTGACAAAGGTTTCAGCCTGTACAGATTTGAAATGGCACGTCAGAATGAAAACCCGCTATATTTCATAGGATTGGGTATTTGGTTTTCATTGACAACAGCTCTAATCAGCTCACTGAGGTTTCCCTAAGGGAGGTTCCCAACCGTCTCCATTGTGTAGGAGGGCACCCTAGCTGTGCGTTGAGATTAGCCTGCAGAGATTTTACAGGGTAGAGAAAGACAGGTAAGCTCCCTCCTGCTGTTGGTAAACACTGTTATTGTTCTCCGTCCCCTGCTGAATGGAACAAATGCAATTCTGCAAAGTTAATTACTGCAATAATGAAAGAAATGACACAAAATGACGAGGAATGTGCTAATTCAGTAAGACTGAAGTCATTGACATGTTAGTCCCTTTACTGCTCGTTGTTACTGTCAGGCACGTACTCCCTGACTCATAAATACTGAGTGGATTTTGGGGACTTAGGGATTTAAGCAATAAGTTAATAAAATAAAGATTAATGTGTAAGAAGTGGTGCCTAACGATCTCTTAGGAGTTGTCTGGTCAGTACCTGAGACCTGAACACAGAAGATCTCTGATGAAGGATCTGAAAAAAAGGGCTTAGCTGGCCGTACAGAACTTGCAGCATGTTTCCTTTCCAATGTCCAAGAATGAAGACTCGCTAGAATTTCATTTATATGCCAAAATAATTTAATCCCTGAGAAGGAAAAGGTGGTAAATTAATAGACAGCACCAAAATATTGTATTTTGCCCTTGCTTACTTCCCACACACACTTCCCACAGTATCACAGACGAGATGAGTGATACTAATTTTTGTGTGAACCTCTTACACATAGCTCTGGATGACAACTTGTGAATCTCTGTTTACACGGCTCCACTAGCACTGGGAGCTGCGTGCTTGGAAACCACAGGCCTGTGAAACGCAGAGTGACAAGTCTCCTGTATGTGTGGCACTACACCAACGATGGGGAGCACAAGAAAGTTGAGGCACAGAAACGACGCTCTCTCAAGGTCTCAGCGAGAACTCGGTAGGAATATTTCCAACTCTTTCTTTTAGAAAGGGCCACTGCACTTAGGTAACAATCCTGTTTAAAATACACATATAAATTCTAGATGACAACTCCCTTGTAAAAGTCAAGCACTACATTGCCGGGCTCTACCTTATAATAATGCACAAAGAAGCAAATTCTTCTAAAGAACCGACTAAGAAAGCAAAAGAGAAAGTCTTGCATGCTGCAATATGTATCTCTAAAATCATGATAAAAAGGAGCACTGGGAATTGCTAACAATTTCAGCTGCAACACTGAATAATCTAAGTAATCCTTCTCTTTAACCGAAAGGAAAAATGAAAAGACTTTCATTGAAATACAGTCATAAATTCCATCCATAAGACTTTTCCTGCAATTAAGTTACATTTACTGATCCACTACTCCTTAAAAGAAGCATTAACACAAAGACTTCAATTATTCATGGTCAAACAAAGTTGATTCTATTGCTTCAATCAAAGCGGCATTCTCTTTTACAGTAGTTATTTCTGTAGTATCTTCAAAAAGGGCACACAGTCTATGAAAACATGTAAGTTTCTGAGTAAAAGCTATTTCCATGATCAATCCTAACTTTTTGCATTTAATATTTCTGCCATTTCCTGCCTTCATGGGGATAAAATTTGCTGGGTTGGTTTTTGTCCCTTTCATCCCTTAAAGGGTGAGCAGATTAAAATTCACCAGTTTTTTGAACCCAGTTCCAATGTCCTGAGAAAAAGGAGTGTGTGTGTCTCTCTCTCTCTCTCAAAAAAAAAAAAAAGGGGGGGGGGGAAGGAGGGTAATTTGCTATTACGGAAAACTTATCAGTGAGGAAAGAAACCCAGGGAACTCTGCAAAATGAACTCTGTGGAATGAGGTTGGTGGTTCTTGTGCTGTCAGCAGAGGGCTTAAAGAGCTGCAGAGGGTCTAACATCTGTGGAGCCGTACCTACTTCTCCTACTGCTAAAAGCTTCTGCAATACCCACCACTCACTCTTCCATAATTCCCAGCTGCTGTCCATTTCTGGTAGCGATGCCGCCCCCCAAGAGTTAGCACCTTGTACTGCTGCTGATTGCTGCCCAGCTTCAGTCTGAAATACCCGAAGTGTAACTGCCTTAATTAAGCTACAGAAGTATGCGTTTTAAAGGTCAAGAGTTCCCAACCAATCCTAGGAATTTAAGAAGGGGATAATATTGCCCAAAGACACTAAGCAGAGCTTGATCTTCCAGAGATACATGTTTCACTTGCAAAGGTTGAGAACGAATACAGATCCTCGATATTCTTTAGTATAAGAAAATACCAGGGATACATTTCTTTGACTCGGTAAATGTGTAGTGTGTGTTCTATTAAATGTAATGTCAACGGGGAGATAAATTCATTCCTCAGTAGACCTCCCTAATGACAGTAACCCTGGAAGATGACAGGCTGTTACAGACTCAAATGGTTGTGTATAAATCTTTTTTCATGTAAATGTGCACCAGACTGACAGCTGATTAAGGCATATACATAACAACATCAACACTTACTCAAAAAGTAAAAATTTGTTTCTAGGAAGTCACGGTCTCCGAGTCATGTCGTCCAAAGACACAGAAGCTGATGAATGTGTACCAGGAGCAAAAGAATTTTACCTGACCCTCTTGCAGCTGTCAGAGGTTTAGTAGAGTTAGTGGTCCTTTTTTGCTGGAACTAGATATCATACAAAAAGATAACCGAAACAGAAATTGACAGCTAAAGTGTCAGAGGCAGCAAACTGCATCCCAGAGATACTGAGAAATACTCAGACAACTAATATTTGAATTTAACATGGTTCCTGTTTTACAAGGTTTCATCACTGTTTTGTTCAGAAAGTCTTGAAGGGGAGGAAGACTACAAATCTCAATGACATATCACTTCTTTGCACAGAAGATATTTAGAAACTACAACACCAGTGAAGTACAATCACAGGATACAGCAACAAGCCTTAAAAGTTTAGGTCTTTATTAAAAACAGCTATTTCACGTTTTCAATTTTTTTCCTCAAACGAGATTTCCTTGATGCTTTTGAGCTTCTTTGCTTCTAGCAAGGGACAGAAAGGTGAGAAAGCAATTATACTGTTAAAAATAAATAAAATCCTAACTTGCTCTAAACCAACTGTCCTTCCTTCTTCCCTATTCAGCTCATATACTTACGAAACTTATCACTTAAGTAACGCCAGCTTAATGTACCAAGAAATGTAATAGTGGATAGAGATTTTTCTCTGCTCCCTTTGGTTTGAAAAAGAGGAACTGAGGATGATTATGTGGGTTGGGCACTACAGTCACAAGTTGCTTATATGCATGACTACGCTTAGAAATTTCTCTTTACTTCATTATTTTTGACTCACACAACACTGAGACAAGGCCTACTACAATGGGAAACTGCAAAGGCCATTTCATGAAGACGAATTTTGGAATAATTCATTTGACAACTATGTTTGTGGGAAATAACATCAGTAAAAATGCTGTACAGGTAATGCAACTGAACCTTTTCATTACTTAAAGAGCAAAAAGGTTCATTAATTTTTGCTATAGGGCATTTCACATTTGAATAGTTATATTTAAGTGACATTCTAGCTTTCACATGAAAAGCTTAGAAGGTCTCCTCCTACATAATTAATTCTAGCCTTGGAGTCTAGTGAGGAGACACAGGAAAAATAAAGTCTAATGTAAAATCTTCAACTGGAAAACTTCAACTGTAGGGACTACATGGATTACAAGAATTTACCAACAGCATTATGTGTTATCAGTATATGCCAACAAATTACTGTTATTTTTGCAAATTTAGAGCTCGGCCTTGTTAGTAATTTTCTAAAAAAAAAAAACCCCGTTGCCAGAGTATGTCACTTGTCATCTGAAGAACTCTTTAAATGTCAATAACATTTCACCACCAATCAGCCTAATTTTCTTTCAGCTTTCCCAGAAGATCAGGCTGCCTGGAAGACATAGATATTTATAATGCACAATGAATTCTGGAAGCATCAAAATGTTCTTGTGTATTGTATTTCCATGGAAGAACTAAACACTTTGTGTCTTTTGGATGGTAAGAAGTAAATTAACGTCACTGTCTTATTAGTGTATTTAGAATACTACCATGGAGTAATTTAGGTTGGACAGGAATTCTGAAAATCAGTTATCTAGTCTGTCTCAAACTCAGGTCCAGTTATGCCAGGTTGCTCAGGACTTTTTCCAGTTGAGTCCTTAATATGTCCAGGGATGATTACACCACATCTCTGGGCAACCTGTTTCAGTATTTGACCACCCTCACAGTAAAAACATTTTTCTTAATAGCTGAGTTTTCTAGTGCTCCATCTTGTGTCCAATGCCTCTTACTCTATCGCTGTGCACCTCTGAGAAGAGTCTGTCCCTGTTGCCTCTGTACCATCGCATTAGGTAGTTGGAGACTGCAACAAGTTCCCCCCTAAGCCCTCTATTCTTAAAGCTGAACAAGTCCAGCTCTTGCAGCCTCCCCTTCTACATCAGGCGCTCCAGCCCCTGATCATCTTGGTGATGGGCTCACTTCGGTATGTCAATGTCTGTCTTGAACAAGCCCAAAACTGGATGCATCGCTCCAGCTGTGGTCTCCCATGTGCCAAACCGAAGGGAAGGATTGCTTCCCTCCATCTGCTGGCTATCCTGTTGTTGATACCACTCAGGATGCGGCTGGCTGGCACACTGCTGACTCTTGGTCAATTTGTTGTCCACTAGGACCTCGAGGTCTGTTTCTGTCAAGCTGCTTTCCAGCATATGGGGTTATTCCATCCTAGATGTGAGACTGCAATTGCTTTTGTTGAACTTCATAAGGTCCTTGTTGATCCAATTTCCAGGTTGTTGATGTCCCTCCAAGACCCAGTGTAGAGTCTACTCCCCCAGATTTGATACTGCCTATGAACTTGCCGAGGGATGTTACTATTTGCCAGCTGGCAGTTGGACTTTGCATTGCTGATCACATTTCCTTGAGCTCAGTCTCTCAGCCAGTTTTCCACCCTGTAGACCTATTTGTCTGTAAGGATACCATAGGAGAACAAATTGTGAATACTTAAGATTCCAATTAGTATCTTGCCTAAACCAGCTCACAGTCCTTCTAGGTAATACAATTTTTTAATTATTGGGTGATAACAGATAAACAGGATAGTCTGAGAAGTTAAACTAGGGACTGTGAATCACATAAAATATCTATTACAAACTACAAAATTAGCATCTGCATACGGGAGATATTTCACATGAAAGATATGTTAATGATTCTATTCACACAAAAATCCAAGTTAGATGAAACCCTAGACTTCAGGCAACCACAGTTTATTCAGGAATGTCTGTACAGATAGGTTTGTGAGCCCAAAGGTTTGTGTATTTTTTTACCCAGTGAACACCAGTTAGTCTAATAAAAGATATTACCTCTGTCTACACACTTGGCCTCCCTCACAATTTTAATCCTGTGATGTGCAATTGCTAGCATTTTTACCTCACTCCCCCAGAATTATAAAAAAAATAGTAAACTGAAGCTTACCTGGAGCAGAGGAAGTATTCCTGTGCTTCAAACTGCTCTTTGAAAAATGAAGAAAAGTGCATCTAGGAATCATAAGCTTGATATAGCTCAGTATTATATAGTAAATAATTATTGTTCATGTCCAGGTAGGAACAATGAATCAGTTGTAGAGATATTGTCAAGGAAGAAGAAGGTAAGAAAAAGGAGCTTCCTCTTAAATGGCATCTGAGCAGTATTTTCACTATACAGTCACTTTAAACAGTATCATCTATATTTATGTTACATATAGAAATGTACCATATGCAGTCAAAAGTGCTTTAAAATATTAGAGACCTTTTCTATAGTCCACGTAGATGGTGGAGTGGAATAAATAAGTTGACTGTGTTCTTGGAAGATGGGGCTTATTTTCATGCAATTAAATAAGTCAAGTTATCCATTTCACCATTGCATGCTACAGTACTCACACATCATGGTTCTATTTCTATTAGTACACTGATGTAACTACACTACAGCAAGTGTATCTAGCCCATTAAGTATCAGTGCTGATAATTAAGATGTATTTTATTGCTTCTTTAGAATATTCTTAATGCCTGTTTGGTAGAACAAATGACATCAAATGACAAACTATACAAATCAAGGCCGATAAGAAATTAAATTTTTTTCCACCTGACATGAATTTCCTTCATATAAAGTAGGCTATAGTCTGATGCTAACTCATGTATATTTTTTAAATTTCTATGAGCCAGAATAGTTGCAAGGAACGTGGCATGAAACACAGGGTCCAAGAAAAACAATATAAAAAAGCCAAAACATGCATGAATTTGAACACTCTGAATAACACGCCCTTTAACTGCCCAGGTTATAAATATGTACAATAAGCTAGTGTTTATTTATCTTTTAAAATTCAAATATATGTTAGTAAAAACATTCCATGCCTTATTTCCACACATTTTATTCACATGACAGATCAACAAATTATTTTATGAAGCATAAGATCATTTGACAGGTATAAAAGAACAGTTAAAAACAAAACAGTTGTTTGCTTTTATGGTAAAAAGGGCATCATTATGGTGAAAATAACTTTCTTCAAAGAAAAGCTCCCCAAAAGATTATTTTGAATAATTCTAAAAAAATGCTATGGTGACGTTTTCTTCTGCAGTTTCTTGTACCATACAGGTGCCTCTTTATTTGTCTGTAAAATAAAGAATGTTTTAATTGTGAGACAGTGAAAGTCAGAAGACAAACATGCAATCTACACTAAAGTCTCTTTCCTTCCTATGTAGTTCACAGTGATAACTGAGTTCTTTGCTTAAATGCAAATAAATTAAAAACAAGACAATGCATTTAAGGTTATTACTACACTTCTGTATTAAAATCTCCCCATTCCTAGGTTATAAAAAAGCAGATTGTACAGTAAGAAGTAAATGATTTGTTTTAAAATAAAATGAAAACATGCATCAACTGTGCCATAAATAGGTTTCATTTGAAACAGCATGATCTGACTTTCCCATTTGAGAAGGGGATAGAACTTAGAAAAGAGATCCTAGGTATGCCATAACTGACCAACCCTTTATGCAGAAATATAGTTCTTAAAATAATATAATTAAAAATAAAAGAATTCAGCAATTTTCTGACAGTGTAGAAGGTATTTTAATCACAGAGAATTATCTGTGAGCAACATTGCCTTGCCTTCATAATCCTATGGGGTACTGCTACACAGGCAGGGTTGCGTAATGTTCTTGTGGCAAATTCAGTGGTTGTTTGTATAGAGAAATAAAACTAAAGAAGTGGAGGTGGAACAAGGGAAGGACTATTCTGCTTTCAGCGTTGGGTATAATCTCTTGCGTTACTGAGTACTGTCTCTTTTGCCTGTTGTCCCTAAACTCATCCCTTTCCAGTTCCATTTTCTGTCTGGCCTCTATTCGTTCTTTCCTCCAAGACTTAATAACCATTCAATTTAAAAATCTACTTCATTCAGCTGGCATTGTGGTGGGGGTTCTCATCACATTTTATTCTCCACCTTTCCCTCATTTTGAAGACTTCCGTTACAAAAATAAATCTGCTCTATTTGTGCAAGCTTTTAAAATTCTAGAAATTGACCTAAATTGGCAGGATTTTCACAGGACTACTAACTTCTTTCCACATCTAAAAAGAAACTCTGCCATGTGCCCATTTTCGGTTCCCTGCTCCAAAGTCTGAAAAGAGTAGATTTTTTTCAAAGAGAAACTGGTCACAATTTCTAACTGTAAAAGCACTTTTTTTTTTTCTAGATTATTGCACCATTTCTATATCCCTAAATAAAACAGGACAGATCAAACACTGAAACCCTGGATCATCTGCACAACCTAATTGTTAGTTCACATTTTGGCTCTGTTTTGGATCACTGAATAGCTCCGTCAAAGACAAAGTTTGGGCAGTATGATTCAGCACTGCCGACAGGATTGTGCATGAGACAACACTGGGTATGCCTGTGTTTAGTGTCATAACACTATCCAAGCAAATTTTGAACCCCCAAAATCCCCAAATGCCTTCACATCACGTCCAAGAGATGCAACCACTTCCTACATTTTGTATTAAAAAACCAGTATCTGATGTGCTGCAACATAAACCTCACATTATTTAAGAAACTTAGTTTTAAAGTCTCCACCAGGAAAAAAAAAGAAAAGAAAAAAAATTATACAGATGTATATTTGGACCAAAATAGCATGTATGCTATGTAGTGTGGATACAACCACTCTACCCTAGTGAAAGGTGGCCTCAAGAAGTGTAAAGAAGAGTCGTGATTTATTTTGTGATTCAGCATTGCAACTTGGCTCTCTTAAATTTATCAGTTCAGACACAGCCATAACCAGAAACTTCTAAACCATTTTCACAAAGCTTTCAAATAGTAGAGGCACTAAATCTGAAGCAGGCCACTTGAAGTATTTAAATCCAAGCATTTACTTTCTAAAGAAACATAACAGAGTTTTATAATACCAGGTATCCTTAGCAACAGACATTCTATCAATACTGGGCATACATTTTTTTATATATCTATATTTAGATATATACACACATTAATATACATATATACATAAATATAAGTATACATAAATACACCTATTTCCTCACTCCTGCTCCTCAATATGTATACACACACACACAACTCATACATGATTGGGGTAGATTTAAAACTGTGTAGTCTGTAGATCCCTTTGGCTATTAAAATTTTGCTAACCACTCTTAATATTGTAATATTATAATGGCTTTTTTTTTTTTTAAATCTAGTTTGCTGTGAACTTTAGATGCAGAAACTACCAAATAGCTAAATAACATGATAAACTGTAATTTATCTCCTCAACATTGACCATTCCCGTAAAGAGCTGCAAATATTCAGCTGAATTAATTACACATTTCCTTGAAGTATGAACTCACATTTTTCTTTTTAAAAAGTGAGGAGAATGATCAAAAAAGCTTATGGCACTTACTCTTATCACAGTACTTACAAATAATGTTGGCTTAGGTGTAAATACATTTTCTTCTTCATGTTCTGGCAGCAGTTTTACTAGAGGGTTGGATTTGGTTTTTGCAGTTGCACTTTTTGCATCAGTATGAGACGGAGGTAAATTTTGTTCATAGTGTTTACCATGTAGACTAATTAGAATCTGTTTCATTGTGGCTAGTTCCTATAAAACCACAAAAGAACAATGTTAAGTTATTAAGTAAAATTGCATTTGGACCTATTAAATATTTATTTGTTAATAATAAATTTATAGTCACCAAACTAAATGTGTAAGTGGATCAGTAAATCTAACAAGCATGAACA
Organism: Ibidorhyncha struthersii; assembly: GCA_013398815.1. Lineage (NCBI taxonomy): Eukaryota > Metazoa > Chordata > Aves > Charadriiformes > Charadriidae > Ibidorhyncha > Ibidorhyncha struthersii. The sequence goes on along the minus strand of VZSZ01003191.1, from coordinate 308,803 downwards.
TATACTTGCCATAATTAATAAGATTACTAATTGGACACTAGTAAAACTAAGAAAATAAAAATGGCACATAGGATTTATAGAAGTCAAATACTGTATTGCTTAAAGGCTGTAAAAGAGAACACTTACTGCGTAACAAGGAACCCACTCTCTCTTTTAACTTAAGCTTCCATTTAATTTAAAAGAATTCTTTTGAATTTGTTTTGTCAGGCCAAGGGAGTTTACAAATCTAACTTGAATGACTGTGACAAACTGTACTTTTGAGCACCAGGTCTTGCACAGAAGTCTTAGAAATACATTACTAGAAACATATAGGTGTCTTTATGTCCAGATCAGCAAAGAAAAATCAGTGAAAAACCTTAAGAGGACTTACAGCAAAAATAGGATTACAGTGGAAAAGAAGTTTTGTGAAAAATGAAAGTTCCAACATGGAAAAAGAAAAACCAAGAGCATATAGAAATGCAGACTTTTTTTGGATGTTCTAATAATTTGTTTTGTAAACAATTTGGATTAATTAAAAAATTAACTATTTCTTACTACTTAGCTGAACAAAACAGAAAAGGTACAGCACAGTAAGAAAGGAAAAAGCATAATATTTTGTGAGACTTTATATGGACATCTTGTTTTGTCATCTTGCATCACCCAGTGCCTAATGTTCTCTCCCCCCACATGTAATGGATGTAATTACTATAAAAAAAGTTACAGAACTTAAAGCATTATTTATTATTATTATTTATTGTACTATTATTATTCAGAGCATTCATTATTGCAGAACTAGAACAGCAAGGTCAGTAGAAAAGCCTTTCAAAGTAAATTTTAAGATGATTTTACGTTTTTTAACCATTAATGGTTTTGCTTGCTTTTTACAAATGCTGTGTCTTCAATAAGCAATACTGTTAATGTGCTAGCATTCTATATAATTAACATTCTATCTTATCTCTCAACCAGAACAGGGTAACTCATATTTATAGTTCAATGACAAACATTTGTTATATCTTACCTATTTCTTAATACTTGCCAGAAAATTACATTGATGCACGTTCTATTTTCATTGCACTATTAGTAACGAGTTGAAAAAACCCTCAGCCTTTTAAAATATTCCTGCCTTATAACTTCTCTCTGTCTACTGCTGCCTTTAATACAAGATAAAAAGTGAAAAGAATCTTGTTGTTGCCTTTAAATTGTCCCACGCTAACTCAGTTATATGAATGGATGTTACACTCCAGAGACCAGCTTTATCGAGTGTACAAATTGTTCTTGTATCTCAGTCATTTAATATTAACTATTTGCATAATTCAGCCATGTGTGGTGGCATGTTGAAACAGCATGACTGCAGAGCAGCTGTTTAAAAGGACTGCATAGTTGATGCCAACATGTTTTTCAAAGTTGTAAACTCTGCAAAGATGTTGCCAAAGCGACACATAGACAGAATTTCTTGATGAAAATAACTCAAGCAAGTATACAGCAAATAAATACAGCATCACAGGAGATTAAATTGTACATAAACAATGTTTTGACATTAACAAGTGCTGTTCCTATACTTAAACTGCATTATTCTTTGGACCAAATAGTTGCACGTTTGAACAAGGCAAAACCTCAAAACTGTCACGCAGATTTATTTCAGAAACAGAGTTTAAACCTGTATGTGTCGGGTCAAATTCTCTTGTGTCAAGATCCACTTGGCAGTCTAAGGTCTCCTCTACTTCACAGAATCTGTCCTGCACTTGACAGGCCTGTCTGTTTTCAGACTCGGAATAGGCTCTGGAGAGTCAGCCCTCAGACGGCCTTCCCCTGTGACAGGAGAATTCTCTAATGGGAAGCTATGGGAAGGAATGACAAGGGCTGGGGATGACAAATTAGCCCACAACGAATAAATTATTTCGGCATCACAGCCAAATTTATGATGAGAATTTAGCTGAAGTTGCTTTAATATTTGTTCTAAACCCCATCCGCATTTAGTGAGCAAGACCTTAACAAACTTGGCAAAATAGCACAGGAAACACTGAATCCAATAGAATCATTGGTATGTGTACTGCTAAACAAGAAAAGAAAATTGGCCTGACACATTTTGCAAGAGATTTGCTGTTTTCAACCAAGGAAATACTGAAAACAAAGTTCTGTCTTGAACTGCACTAATTTTACTCACCTCTTCAAATTTCTCTGCTCCTGAACACAATCTTAATTCTTAGCTTCCCTTTTAAATTCTAAACAAAGAGTCATTAGCACCAACTGCTACTGTCAGCATGCTACCATGATTCAATAATATTTTCCAATCCTAAATGCTGGCAAGTTGGTCTAGAAAGCTAGCAAGGAAAAAGCCGCTCTACAGTATTGTGCTTAGCAGAAATATGTCAACTTGTTCCAGTGTGAACAGGACCTTGAGAAAAAAGAGGAAAGTAGGTATAGGGTTCAAAATAGATTGTGAGAATCTTCTGTGTAGAAGGACGTGTATTAGTTTCAGGATAAGCTAAGTAAAGGAAGACGAGAAGAGAAATGGATGGTTAAAATTTTTATACATTTCTACTGTGTCAAGGCCACAGTCCTACGTCCAGGCAGAGCTGTGCAAACTGTTTACTTACAGTATTCACTTAAGTTACTCACTGCACTGTAGAAACAGTGTTGCTAAAGCTCTGCACATCCCAGTTTCTCTGTGGAGGTATTTGGTCCTTGCCATGCTGGCTCCTGGATGTATAAGCAAGCCATGCTATGCACAAAGCAGTGTGTCACTGTGTTGGGGCTTCCAGGCTTTGGCGAGCTAGACAGCGATCCTTCTTGGGAGGACTATGAGTACCAACACCTTTGAGTGGATTCACCCAGCTCCTCTCTGCACTGGCTTTACAGCTTTGGTCTCACTGTCCCAAACTTTGGGAACACAAGCACCCACTCCCTGCACGCACAATATTCTGTGGAATGTGGCAGTGCAGATACATGGAAAACAATGCGGTTAGCAAGAAAAGGTGGGTTAAGATGAAACAAGGAAAAAAATAAAGTATGCAGCTGGCACAAAACCACTGTTTATGTACAACGAGTGTCACCCACACAAACAAGTATCAGGGCTATACTCTGTGTTGAAAGTCTGTCCACAGAAACCTGATGAATTTTTGTTAAGGATGCTAACCTGCTCTGCCTACCAGCACAAATGCCAAAAAACCAAAGTAATGAGCTGTGTGACACATGAAAAGGGATTTAACTGAAGCTTATAACACCTAAATTTACATGACTAAACTTAAGTATCTACACATAAGCTAGGAATCTAATTTTCCATTACAGACAGCATAGCTTGGAAAGTGATTCAACTCCTTCAGAAGCGGACAATTATTGGTGTGTCAGCTGAATCGTTTTGTAACAACACTAGCCATATCGACTAGGCTGCTATTGGCTATAAAGCAAAGTAAGATGCTTATCTCACTGCAGACACTGCCATTAGATCCTTAAATTTAGTTGTAATAAGCTGAATCCATTTCTCACCTCACTCTCCTTATTGTTTACTTTTCTCAGACTCCTACTTCACCTAAAACAACTTTCATCCTGAACAGCCGATGTGCAACCATAATTCCCCTTGCACACATATTTGAAGTATCGAATTGCTGCATTAAAAGAACTACATTTTTAGAACAGGCACTCACACCACAAATCATCTACTCGTGTAAGTTTTCCTAAACATACATAAGTTCATACTTTAGAACAATCTAACATCCTGTATTGCACTTACTTACGCACATTAAGTCACATTTAATGAAGATTACTTGAACTATAAAACAAATACTGAAACTTCAGCATACATAACCAGAAAATAGCTGGAATTCAAAATAAGTGATTAGAATGAATGGACTGAGAACAATGGGAGCAATGTAGCAGGAGGTGAGGTAAGGTAACACGTATTGCATTGTAAATAGTATCAGAAGAACTTGCTTGCTTATTTCCATTTATTTTTGGTACTGTGATATCTAACAACCTTAGTTAAAAATAGCAAACGCAATTTTGCGTGCCGATACACAAACAGAGAAGGAGATATTTAGGTACAGACAAAGGACAGGCACCAATCTTTCCCATGATGTTCATTAATTAAAATGTTTTCTGTTTGGGGATTTTTCCCTAATTCTACCTTGCTAAATTATTAGGCTGAATGCTATCAGTGCTGTTGTTGTGGAACACTTACAGTCTGCAAAAATTGCATATCATAATAAAATCATCAAGCTTTAAAATAGTATTAAAGGAAGCAGATGAAGGAAGTGTCAATCATTTTTAAAAGGTGAAGTAAAAAAGGCAAAATAGTTGGATGATATCTGCTCATATCACTCATATTTCAGAAGAATCTGAGATACTTATGACAATGTTTGATCTTGAAACAAGTAAAAATAAGTTTATTTTATTTAAAGTTGGTTTTACCTGCTTATTATGGATAATTGAAATAGTTCCTAGAAAAAAGGAGACTGAAGATCAGTTTGGGGATATGAAGGATCAAATTTGATTCCTTCAACTAGCAATGCAACTAGAAGACAGAGACAAGAAAATGCAAAAATAAGGCATGAAGCAACATAAAATATAAATGTATTTTGAGTTATAGATACTATAAGGGCTTCTCTATTAACATTGGTTTTGTTGTCCTTGATACATGCTCAAACACACATGTACCAGAAAAGCACCTTACATTTTCCTAATTCAGTAGTACAAAGACGCAAAATTAGTATAACATTAAATATTATAACAAAATCATAACTTACATAATCAAAACAAAATGAAAAAGAATTGCCTGATGGAAATTTTCTATGGAAAACAACTGAGGCATAAAAAAAATGCTGGTTTATCAAGTAAATAATTGATGAAGTATGTGAAAAAATTGCCTACATTAAGGACAATATATATTTATCAAGATAGTAATTTCACTTCTTTTCAGTGGATTGTCAGCAAGTATAAAGATTTTTCATTTTACTGTCTCTGTCATGTAATTATAATCAAAGCAAGAAAGAACCCTCTCTGTGCACTCAAAAGCTTGCAAAGGCATTTCATGTTATATACGTGTCTCTATAATTATAACTATGTACATTTATATAAGCCGTTAAAATGATATATATTTATATATCATGCTCTGGAAGCAGATGCAAAATAAGAGTCTCAAGAAAAAGCAACTGGCTTACAGGAATCAATTACATAAATGTTAATTTTTATGTTATTATGGCAGGGATGTCTTGCACCTTCAAATAATCTCCACACAATAATCTTAAAAAAAACCCCTTTACATAGATCAAACCGAACAGCTGGAAATGCTCAGTAGGAAGAGACATCTACCTTTCTAGCCTGAAGATAATTCATTTTGATGGTAAATTTTATGTTTTTTCATATCACTAAAATCATCACAGAAGCCGCCAATGGGTGTCGGGTCCATCTGGCTCCTTCCTCATGCAGTAAAAGCCATGGTTACTGCATTCAGATAAATATCTTCTAAAGCAGAAGTGACCCTAACAACAGCATGTACAGTTAACTGAACCTTTACCATGACAAATGGTATTTTACTTTTAGCTTCAGAATTTGTGATTGCAAACTTCACCTTGGATTAGAACTCCATTTTGCAGCAGAGAACTTGTATTGTGGAAGCTGAACAAGAAATTTCTGTCCTAGAAAATGTATCAGGTTCTGGCAGAACCATTGAATTTTCATGACTGACAAGTGTTCCCAGAGAAGAAAACAGCATAAATTCCCAGTAAAAGAATGGAAACACAGAAAAGGCACTAAAAACCATGATCTTTAAACAAGAAAACCAATTTCATTGACAAAACCAGAAAAATCAACTGAAGGAGGGATAAAAACCGAGGTTTGCCTCCCTCAAAGATGCTGATCAAAACTTATGATGATCAAAAATTATGATGATTGCAGACGCATGTCCCCACCCCAAATCTGTAAGTCTTCTGTACTGTTAAGAGTAAAGCATGTATGTTCAGGACCTCCTTTGGAAAGCTTGTATTCCTCACTTTAACTGCCATATGGTCCCCATGTGGTTAAATTATAACTCAAAATAAAAATATGTATCCAGTCTGGAGAAATCTGAGAGATTACAGCACTGTCTTTAGGTCCAAAGAACACTTGACTGTCCAGCCCCCCCTTTCATAAAGGGGACTGGACAAAAAAATGCTTCAGGAGAGACTTAGTGCACTACACCTTGAGTCCAGAGATGGGACTCTTCTCAATGTGAGAGCCAAATAGTAGATTTGAGTTTAGCAGTCTGGTGACTATTCTGGCTATAACTACTTCTAAAATAACAACAACAATAAAACCAATAGCTATAACAGAACATGCAAGTGAGGGAACACAGCCGTACTGCAATGAAAAACATGTTCGTGCCAAGTCAATGCAATCTGTCTTCACATCCACATATCCTCCCATTTAGGCAGCTATTGTAGTCTTCAAACAACAAGTCAGCACAGGGAAAAGCAGGGTTCAGAAAATGAGGTTATGGCTATGTTAAAGAATACTGACTTGAGAAACCTAACCCAGCATTTAAGAATGCTATATCCATTTAGTAATGTTTGTAAAGAGCATATTTCAGAAATGATTTCTTAGTCTCTCAAGAATTAAAAGTTCATGTTCAACATACAAATGTTCTTGGGAGTACTCAGAAAAAAAAAAAAATTATACTTCCTATAACTCCATCTTGAGAGAAAGCGATCTCAGTCTGGAAAAGGGTAGAGCAGGGTGGTTCAGAAGGAACTGTCTTCACAGTTGTATATCTCAGGGTGTTCAGTAGGGTCAAGCTTGATGGGCATATAAGGCAATGGTAGAGAAAATACTAAGGATGTTGGCCTCTATGAAGTCTGCATTTTCTTACTTGGATCCTTCTTAGATTCCTCCTGTGATTTTCTGTGAAAGTAATGCTGTGTTAGAATAAAGTTGTTTCATTTAACAGCTGATACTAAGATGGAGAGGGATCTTTGTGAGAACTCTGGAGCTTTGGAACATGTGATCGGATACTTGGTTGGACTTCCTTACATTGACCTTTAGATACCTTCAGTAATAATATTTAAACCTAGGCAAACTAGCTTGTCTGATTCTTCTATATAGCTGTTAGAAATTCATAGGTTACAAGCTTGAGAAGTGGGCCCATGTGACTCTCATGAGGTTCAACAAGGCCAAGTGCACGGTACTGCACCCAGGTCAGGGCAACCCCCAGTATCAATACAGGCTGGGGGATTGAGAGCAGTCCTGCTGAGAAAGACTTGGGGGTACTGCTGGATGAAAAGCTGGACATGAGCTGACAATGTGCGCTTGCAGCCCAGAAGGCCAACCGTATCCTGGGCTGCATCAAAAGAAGTGTGGCCAGCAGGTTGAGGGAGGTGATTCTGCCCCTCTGCTCCGCTCTGGTGAGACCACACCTGGAGTGCAGCTTTGGAGTCCTCAGCACAGGAAAGACATGGACCTACTGGAGCGGGTCCAGAGGAGGGCCACAAAAACGACCACTGGGATGGAACACCCTTCCTATGAGGACAGGCTGAGAGAGTTGGGATTATTCAGCCTGGAGAAGAGAAGGCTCTGGGGAGACCTTCTTGTGGCCTTTCAATAATTAAAGGGGGCTTATAAGAAAGATGGGGACAAGCCATTTAGGAGGGCCTGCTGTGATAGGACAAGGGGTAATGTTTTTTAACTAAAAGAGAGTCGACTTAGACTAGATAGAAGGAAGAAATTTTTTACAATGAGGGTGGTGAAACACTGGCACAGGTTGCCCAGAGAGGTGGTAGATGCCCCATCCCTGGAAACGTTCAAGGTCAGGTTGGACGGGGCTCTGAGCAACCTGATCTAGTTGAAGATGTCCCTGCTCATTACAGGGGAGGTTGGAGTAGATGGCCTTTAAAGGTCCTTCCAACCCAAACTATTCTATGATTCTACAATTAACTTTGCTGATTTTTGACGAGGACATGATAAATCACGCCATAATAGCACCTGTTTTTCTTTTCTGACTACAAATGCCTAGACAATTTTCAGATGTAGACATCTACCCTACAGATTTTTAAAATTAGGCAAGCTCATTCTCTGCTACTTTTTCACTTGTCTTGACAAACAACTTTTCAGATCATCTTTATACCGGTAATACTCTTTAATATCATTGGAGTTCACCAGTTAAAATGGAGGTAAACAAATGGAGCCTTCTGTACAGATTGTCAACATAGAACATCAAGTCACTGACATATTTCTGGAGAACAACAGACCAGAGGACTGAAATGTAATCTGGTTCCACCTTTCAATATATGCGATGACTTGCATACAGCACTCTGAAGAAAAAGTTTGAGTATGGTACTCTAACTTTGGAGTGTACTTAGAGAAAGGAGACATATATGTGTCATTATTAAGGAATGAGATTCTCAAACAAAAGTAGTACCTTGAATGTCTCCTCTTTAGAAGTACCGACAATTCACACACAGAATTATTTTAGAACCGTTCTTCACAGCTTTTATTTCTGCCAAACAGCTAGAGACACATTGCAGAAGGGCTCTATCCTATAACCTGGAATGAACTATTTGGCTCCCTTTTTTGTCTGAAAGTGGAAAAAACACCAACACTATTAGCACAGAATTATCAACACTGTACATTAATATTAATGATCACAAAGTGTGAAATAGTAGAAAGACATTACAGAAGCTCCATTTCGACATGACAGCAAAATGAAGTCACTGGTAAGTCAGTCCATTCCACTATTTATGACTGCAGATGGATAGGATGCAGTGGCACGAATGGTGCAAATTCAGCTCTGGGATTGTGCCTATCAGGATTAGAACCTACATGCATAACAGAGCTCAAAGAAGATTTTAACAACCACCTATGCAATTAAGAAAAAGTCACAAGTCATGGTTTAATCCCTCATGTAAGGCAGAGTGTATTTGACATAGCTGCATCCTCAGTTGCAATTGTATTGGAAATATCAGAAGTCAGCAAGAATTCTGGTATAAGAGTTGCACATATGGTCATCTTAGGCACACGGATACACACTGTAAAGCTGGAAACTGGAAGACAGTATGAAATGTCCTAATCAAACAAATGAACCTGATAACTGGGTGGTGGAAAGATGCCAGACCATATGCAGGATGTTGATAGCTTCTCCGCACTACACTTAATTCATGAGTTCTCTATACCCCAGTGCATATAAAACCTTAAAATGAACTGACAGATCTGTTACTATATGGATCTACAAACTACTTCCAATTTTATAAGGTGAGTGCATTAGAACTGTGGCAACAATAAAATGGCCCGGTCATTGCAGTTTACAGCTGCTGTCTTTTTAGATACAGAAAAACCTCTGCCTATTTCAGCTGTATCTTGAAATTTGTTCTTAACAGTTAAATCTTTCTAACTTCTTAAGAAAAATAGGAAGTAATTTGCCCCATAATTCAGAACTTGCATGTCAGATTCTGAAAGTTTTTTTCACTTTTTGTATTGAAGATCAGAAATATATTTCCAATCATAACTAGGACTAAATCCCCAAATAGTTTTTAATCTGAGCCGTTGTGACACTCATTTACTCAAATTCGAGTTTAATAAAAAGTATGCTTTCTTCAGTAAGTTCTACTTACAGGAAAGAGATCCTAAAAATGCTAATATGTCAAAACAGCCTTATTCGCATAAATGATTATGTGGAAGTTCTTGTATTTTCTGAGAGGGTAACATTTGAGTTTGATTCTCCCTGTCTTTGGTGTTTCTTACAGAGTATTTAAATTCACTTTCCACTTGGTAGTATTCAAATGCTACCATAAAGTGAACAAAAATAAAAATTTTACACAGCTGGATAAGCAGCAGAATGTGATGGAAATATTCATAGCCAATACAGGAAAAAATAATATAACAAAACATCGGTTAAATGTTCAAAAATCTGAACAATTTCAGATTGTGCAACAGCCAACAATTTATTGTTTAAATGTTTATCACTTTAACTGATTCTGGCTCTCTCAAAAATATGTAATTTAAAATACACATGCCAATTCCATCCCATATTCCATAAATAAGTTGCATTTTCCCTATGAAACTGTCTATTTTTGAGAGCAAAAAATGTATTTATATTTGACTTATTAATTAACATTACTGAACCCTGTGTTATCATGGTTTCTAAGACTCTAAAAAAACCCCCAAATTGCTGAGTACAAAACACCATTTAGTACACAATTGTCTAGTGTATGCCACTGTGAATGGGAAGATAATTCTTTAAGGAATATATGTGTACACTAGTAAGACATTCTGAATAACAAAGCTCCAAGAAAAGAATGTATGTACCCAGCTGTTAAGTCAGTCCTCTTCCTAAATTCAGTCCTATCTGGAATTCAAGTTTTAGGAAAGCCTGACAACATCAAAATAGATAACAAAAAGGCAAAATACTGCTTAGGAGCATATTTTTCCTTGTAAAAAATGAGCCAGAAACTTCTCTACACTTGTTTAGCAATGTAAATGTCACTTTGTTTCTCCAAACTTTAAGCTGAGAATAGCTCCGGGGCTTACTTGTGATGCAGAAATGTCCCTGTAATCTACTTAGAAAACATGCAGAACATTAATAGAAACTAGAATCTTGGAACATAAACGTAGCATAAGAAAAATGATAATTACTCTGTGGCTTAACATTTAAAGAGAGAGCTAAGCATTGTACATCAGCATTTTTTTTTCTATAAAACAAGTTGCAGCACATAGATGAGCAGGAAGTAATTCACTTTAGAAACACAAATAATTTTGACATTATCATGTACAATCTTTTACGCAGAAAAGCAGGGAAAGAGGCAGAGCTAGAGATTGTTTGAAGGCACCTGTTACCAATCACTTCCTTTCAGTGTGTCTTCCCAACCCCTGCAGATACCCCTTCCTTCCCCTCTCTCCCAACAAAGCAGTTTTCTCCTTTTATCCACTAAGCTTCCATTCCCGATTAAACACGTACTGCCCTCCCACTTCTGCCTCCAAAGCTTTTTATGAGCCTCTGAACTTCTCTCTACCTCTGTTTTTTGCAGATGGCAGCTGTTGCTACTCTCCAGGTTCCTAAATGCAACACATTGGCTTTCTGTCCTAGGTTACTTCTAGTCAATTTTCTTCAGCATAACTTAATTACAGCTAGGGATAGTATTAGCCATACTTTAAAGCATGACTAATAATGAAATGCTGAAAACTCATCTGGAATCCTCAAGGTCATTGGTGAGAAGGAATGAAACTGTGGGAATAGCTAATTTAACAGTGAGGGGCATTCCCCAAGGGTAATACAAAAGTAAGAAAGACAAACATAAGAATATAGGAGTAACTGATCAAAGCAAGGTAAAGCACAGATACTTCAGGAGACCTTGCTTCTCCTCAAAAGAGGAAAAGAAGAATAAAAGCACCTGTATTTTCTTTCACTTTTGTAGGTGAGGTAATGGGATAAATACTCAGAAGTAACAGGGTTCTAGGCAGGATACTGGCATGAGATAAGCATGTGCAAGCACAGAAACTACTAGATTCTCAGACTCTGGAAACATTAAAATTTTGGAACAATGTCACAGAATTGCAAACACTTCTGATAATTCACGTGGCCATGTTTAACGTCCAACATTCATCAAGATTTATATCAATCCTTGTTAACCTTAACCTGATCTTTTATAGAAGCTCTCTGATAAACTCTTAGAGCCATTAACAAACTATGCATATCCTAATAGGACTAGTTAGTCGCTGTTCCTCCTGCTTGATCATGTGGACTCTCTCCAATCTTACACATACTTGGAAAATGCATTTGGCAACCATTTATTAGAAAGGAAGAAGTCAGGTTTTCTACATTTTAAAGATAATGAAATAACTATTTTCTGTTCTTCACTTTTCTCTCTCATTTGTTCTGTCTTTTTCTCTATTCTTACTTATTACCTACACAATGCTGCCTTATGTTTATCACCTTTTTTTGCACCCTATCAGATCCTCTGTTTGCTTGGACAAAACAAGCTACACTTTTAATTTCACTCACATAAGAGCTCCAGCCTGCTGTGAATCTTTTCCCCTTTTTTCAGCTAGAAGAAAAAACTTTTTAAAAAGACTTTTTTTTTTGAAGAACCAGCTGAAAATAAAGAATACTAGAATTCTGTAAAAGTAGCCAACGATAGCATCACCCAGTCCGTCTGGATGTATCAGGACTGCTAAGCAGAACAGTGCCAGGACTGAGCTGGGGCCCTGAACCCCGCCGACCTATACTGCGTAAGCATTACCTTGCTCCCTGGCTCTGTTCTGGATGATTTCAACTAGCTGTCACCTAGATATGGTTCTAGGAACAGTTCATTCCTCGGACTGCTCTCAAAAAGAAGGATGGGTGAAGTTGAACGAGATTGGTCTCCTTCGGTTCTGCATAGTTCCCCAACACTATCCCAGCTGGCTTTGCATACCCAAGCACGTCACATGCCTTCAAGTCATATTCAACCCTTACATTATTTCAGATACTTTGAATTAAAGCAAAAAATCCAACAGAAAGAACAGCTCAGTGTTAGGGTAACATAACCATCACATGGGCCTAGAGGAGACTGTCGTGGACACGACTAGCCTGGTCTGGAGCACAATAGCCACAAGGACTATGGAACCAATCTGTTGTGCCAGCAACAGGAAGAATTCCCTGGCCTTTAATAGCACAGATATGATTTCTAACATAAAGAACCAAACTAAGAACCATTATTCCAAAGTGGGCATGTAAAATACAGGTGCACGCATATTGATTATGAAAACAAAATATAAATTATCCATTCTACAGTTCAAATAAAAAAAATCACTAGATTTCATTTTTAAGAGACTCACGGGACTTTGGAAAATGGCCTTTTTCATGAAATGCGGATTAAAAAATAAATGTAAATTCTCAGAATGATACAAAGTGAAAACATAATCTGTTTGTGAAACTACTTCCAAATTACAATAAGTTCATAGGTAAGAAGATGACTTAGAGAAAAATGTTAATTTGTGTCTAGTTAGGAAAAATAAACACCAAGGACATTTTCTTTCCGGGCTTTTGAACTGAAACATGTAAGGAAAGAAGAATGGCTGTGATTAAGATACTGCATTAGGCCACATGAACTCTTAACCTCTACCACAAACTCTAGGGAGTTTTGGGCAAACCACCATTTCTTTCATTGTGGTTGTTGCTTCTGCAAAACAGGGGTAATGACGCTTTTCTGCTTGAAGTTGCGGGTAAAATAACATTTGTGAGATGTTCAGTTACCGTGGTGAAAGCCGGACAAATACTGAGTTACAAACATGATTATTTTGACATATTATTAAGAAAACCTGAAAACCTGGAAAAGGAAGAGAGATACATCGTAGTAAAAGAAAAATATTAGTTTTACTCATAAATGCTGAGTTACGCATCAGATTTGGAAAGCTTTTGACCTGCCCACTAGAAAATAAGTTCAACACAACAGTCACTTAGGCAATTAGCATTTTAATATTAACCTGGTAGACTATTCTCAGCAAGAACAGCTCAGTAAGTGTTTCTTATACTTTAATATGTTTTAAAAACAATAGGAGCTTGCAACGGCTAACCTCAGTAAATTTTAACCCAGTCTAGTTGAAGATTCATACCAATTCAGGCATTTAGGCAGATTTAGCACTCAATTCAATTAGAGCGACACAACACTTTACTGACATAAGCTAACCTGATTTAAGTAAACAAACAGCAATCAAACTACATGTGTTTGTATCCATTTAACTGATTGATATCAAATAAGTTTATTTAAACTACTACTACACGTTTTCTACTTTGTCCCACAGCAGATAGCCAGAGCCTATTTTCTGGTTGCTAACTTCACTCGAAGAGCTTTGGCACAGTAACGCATGAATGTGTCAATAAGGCAGGTGACTAGTTCAGCAAGTTTACATTCTATCACTTGTATGCACAGCTGCTAATGTACCACAAGTGCACAGATGTGTAAAGGAGATAAAATATCAGCAGGTTTTCATATCTTTTTAACCAGTGTATAATATTCATGTGCTGATAACTAATCATGTCTGCATAAGCAATTGCGTTATAGGAAATTAATGAGAAATACAAATAGCCTTCATTTGCACCTCTTCTGTCATAAATTTTAACCTTTTGTTTCTTACTACAATAGTTTCACAATATTAGTTTTACGTTTATAGATTAAAAATTACTGTATTGCCAGATTGCATTGCACACAGGTGATTTCAAGCAGTTTTAAAAAGCTAGCGTAAATTAACTCCCTTATATCCATATAAAGTGAAACTGATCTTAGCACTTAGAGGAATACCAATTTAAAGCCTTCTGTTGGTGTCTTTTACAACACTGTCTCATTTTTCTTTCTTTTCATGCCTCCTAGAATATTACTATTTAAAACACAAAAAGAACCCTTCCATTTGTTATACTTGCTCTGTTCCCCACCCCCAAACAATGGATTATGAACTCCACATTAAAAACATAACAGTTTGTTAATTTTTTTAAAAGTCGGTTTCTACACTCTGCACTTTGAATCAGAAAAGCTAAAATAAGTAGATTTAATTTTGCATTTTATTGGTTTTCTTCACTATGATACGCCTGCATCTTAAATACTGAAGAAATAGTAAAATGCCATACATCAAAGCATAGCAAATTTATAACCTCTTAAATGTAACCTCAGAAAACGATTACTAAAACTTCTTGCCAAACATCTGAGTGCTGACAGACTGCCCTTCCAAGTTTTCATCTGAAGTTTGCAAGCCAATGGATAAAGTCTAAAATTGCACTTCTGATGTTCCAAAACACTAACAACTGCATCAAGCATGAAAGGCAATGGAAGTGCCAAGATCACAGAGCTCACGGTAAATATTTCTTTTAGTCAAAGGCTGACTGTTGGAAGAGAAGGGGAAAAAAAACCAACCCCAGATAAAAGGAATCACGGATCAAGAGCTTCAGCTAAAAAGATTTAGTGGATTCATCCCACTTAACTTTAGCACTTAACAGAGAACTGCACTTTGGTGCGTTTAAGTGATAGATTCACGTTACACGCACAAAAGGGTAAAGTTTGGGTGCAGATAAAGGACGGCACAGAAGCTTCATGTGCTATACTCTACAGTTTTGGACACGAAATGCCCTCTTTTTCACAGGTAAGTAATACTGACTTACAAAATTTTTTTACTTGCTCTTTTCCTTGCTGGACCCTTTCCAAAGGTGATTTGAACTGCTAACCTAACGGACAGCAATTCACTTTTGTGGTTTGCTTTTTTTGGTCAGGTTAGGTTTCTGTTTAGTGATCTGAACGGTCCCAGTGCAGCATTAGAGATGTGCCACGGCTGGTGCAAGAGGAGGAGAGAGAAGGAGAATGACAAGCAAAGAGGTAAGGCATTGTTATAGCTATTGGGTCAACTCAGACATAATGTATAACTTAATCTTGATTTATGCTTTGGAGGAACATGCTTCTTACTCATGCTCCCCTGACTATGCAAAGACACTATGGCAACAAGGGTCCACTTTTGGGGGTGTAAGGTAAGTGCTGAAGTTAGAGTGGGAAGATCCAAGACCACAAGTCTTTTTTTTTTTTTTTGGTATGGTTTGGTTATCCACAGTTAAAGATAGAGGGTCAAAAGTGTAAAGTTCAGCTGATTAAAAAGAGAACAAAGACTACAAATAATAAAGAAAAAAAAAATCTGAATTTGAAATATCCTTTTTTTTTAAAAAAACCAAACACTGTTTACTAGAAGGTTATTAACGGGAGACCCCATTGTTCCTCCAAACAATGTTTTATGCTCTTCTGATGGATCTGGAAAAACAATTAAAACCCCTATTGGTTATCTAGACAAAACACAAAATTCCTTAGTCTCAAATCAGCTGTAAAATTTGGCTGTACTAACTGTACTTGCTACCATGCATTGAGGGGTTTACAAACGGCATCACAATATTGCGTACCCCAGTTCCTACTGACAGCTCAAAGAGGGCAGCAGCACTGTGGAGGCTTTATTATGAACCTCTAAGAACACAAACTCAGCATGATCCTGGATACTGATCGTTCACAATAATGCCATTGAACTCTTTGTCAGCTAGTGAAGTTTGCGTTTATCCGTACGAAGAAGATAAGAAATTTTACCATACCAGCCTATTCTCAATGATCTAAATGAGAAGCTAGATTAAAAAGTTTTCCACTTTCATTTACTAATTAATTCAGAAAAATAATGAAATAGAAGGTCAAGAAACAATTAAGAATTTGGGCCAAGAATATAGCATAAAAAAAACCCTTATATTTTTTCCCATATGGGTACACCCAACCTTTTTAGAATATGACCAATTTTCACTGTAATTTCATACAGCAAAATATAATAATGATCTTCAAATTAGCTTAGTCTACATAATTTGAAAAAAACGAACTATTTTATTACATGAATATCTGGTGTCATTTTTTTCCTGTAATAAAAGAGCTCACGTAAGAGCCCTATAAGAATTCTTCCAAGATTCAGAATTTAATACGTAACTTTTATTTCAAAATTAAAATACATGAAAAGGGAAGTAAGATAAAGCAGAATGTATTTTTTTATCTAAAAAGTGTATAAAATGGTGTAATTATCTCCAAAGCAAGCATTATGAAACAAGCTGATATCACAAGCAGATAAAAATAACCCCCCCCAACCCCTCAAACTCTAACATTTCATGAAAAAGGGCTAATACCGCCTGAGACCACACAGGCTGGAATACCTTAACTCAAAACTGTATACTTACTGAAATATGTTGCTGTAAGACAGCATTAATGTTGTTTTGGCATTTTGCTTGTACCTTTAACATACCTAAAGTTCAATTTATGTTAACTATGAATATCTTAGATTTATCTATCCAAGAATTGTAATGTTTTTACCTGCAAACACAAGGGCAAGAAGGTAATTCCTAACAAGACATGACAGTTTAGTATGTGCAATGACTAAACAAGACTGATATTAATCATATTACATGATAGCACGTACAGAACATAAAACCATAATTCATATTTTTTCAAATTGCATATATCTTCATTTACAGATTGCTTATTACTTTTATTTAAAAACACATACCTTGTCTAAATTAAGTCAAGTCTTTATTAGCCCAAGATTACAAAATTTAGATTGTCTTTTTCTATTAGCAGGGAAATTTACTCTGAAATTTTGATGTTCTGCATATTTAATTTTTTTATTAAGATGGAAAAAAAAATATTTGAGGACTAATTCACTGTAGACTAAGTTGCCCTATCCTGTAGAAAGATTTCAACACATGAGATAATTGCCTTTTAGAGAAATTCATAAACTGTGAAACTACTGGAATAGGCCTGCATTAAAAGTAAAAGGCTGCATTAGGAATAAACAGAAATTACAAAAGTTAAACATACACACATACTTGTTTTTTTCACACGTTTTCCTAAAACAACTTCAGATTATTTTTATATTTCTTACGGCTTTTTTTTTGGTGCCTTGTACCAGCATTTAATAATTTTCTTCCCCCAAAATGCAACTTCTAATGTTTCTTTTTCAGTATTTATATCCTTTTCTTCATAGGTGACTTGAAAAAACATTATCGCTGTTAAGTAAAGCAATATGACTAATATGGCCTATTTTTAAAAGATACAAAAAGAAATTTGACAAAACTGTAATAATTTTGGAAATATGTGCTTAATTTCTTAACATCTAAGGTATGAGAAACATTCAAGATGAAGCCTGTTTCAGACTCAGGTATGTACTTTCTTTTTAATAAAGCCTGTCCCACTCAGCTTTGCTTGCATTGTTGGCTACAGTTTGAAAATTTCACGTGGTGAAATAATACAAAGAAGCAAACTGCGGCATATCAGGAATAGTTTATGTTGGTAGTCATAGCGGGTAATGTTCGGATGTAAACAATGTTGCATAGCTTTGAGGTAGAAATGTCATAGTTTTCTTACAAAACATTGTTAAATTTTAACTTTATTTATCACTTTCTACTGATTTTAATCAGCTGCAGTGCATGATGGTTGCCATGACACTACTAAAACTAGGCACACAAGGCATAACTACTTGAGAGCGTAACTAATTGGGGGCAGCACTACTTGGGAGAGAAGGAGTAGGAACGGCAAATTCTGAAAGAAGTTAACTGGAAATTAGCCTGCCAAGGGCCTATCATATTGCAAATTCAGAAAATTCACTACGTTTATACAATTTAGTCATGCTTCCTCAGAGTATTTTTGATATCATTAAGATAATGATATGATAATGCATTAATATAGTAAGACTTATAAATTATCTAGAAACATTTCAAATGTTTTCCATTACATTAACAGAAACCGGTGGGTTTCATATAAACAAAAGATCACCAAAAACCAGAAGAAAAAAGCAAGAAGAGGCTTAGCTAAAAAGTAAAGTTACTGAACAGAAGATCGGTTCTGTTTTACCTCAAACCAGGACACATAAAAATAACCCAAACTGAGCGTTTGCCTTAGTCTTAGTCTTGAATTTGAAATTTAAATATACAATGTGGATACAGACATCAGAAATAAGAGCTATCAAATTATTACTTCTGGTGCATCTACAGGTGATCCTGCCAGGTCAATGACACTTGCAGGTTACTGTAGGGGAGCATGTTCAGTTACTCTCTTCTGTAATTAGACTATTTTAATCTCTATGCACAGAGCTTCACGAGCACTACCATCAATTCAGAGAATTAAATGCAAAAACTATGTTAGGAAGAAACTGCATCAGACAAACATGCAGCACAGAAAGTAAACAACTTAAGAACTTGTTTTCTTTTTATTTTCCTTTAAGGTGATTGTTTGACATCTGCACTCAGGAACAAAATTAGTACAGTTTTTGCTTAAGTTGAGGCTTGCTTAAACTCAGCTGTCAGTGAAATCGTTTTGCTCTGGTTCTACCAGAAAATGGTTTTATAACTGGTCAGCAGAGACAAACTGGTTTGGATCAATTCACGACATGGGATTTGGTTTACTGATCTAAGAAGGGAACTTGGGAGAATAGCAAGGAAAGGAGATGTACAAGGGTATGTAGTGATAGGACGACGGGGAATGGCTTCAAACTGGAAGAGGGGAGATTCATATTAGGTATCAGGAAGAAATTTTTCACTCTGAGGGTTGTGAGGCACTGGAACAGGTTGCCCAGAAAAGTTGTTGAGGTCCCATCCCTGGGAGTGTTCAAGGCCAGGCTGGATGGGGCTTTGAGCAACCTGGTCTAGTAGGAGGTGTCCCTGCCCATGGGAGTGAGGTTGGAACCAGATGATTTGTAAGGTCCCTTCCAACCTAAACCATTCTATGATTCTGTGTAGAAGAACAGTTTTGGAGGTGGAGTGAGAGGACTTCAAGAGGTACATGGATAGTCAGTTTTCTATGGAAATAATTATATTAGAATGAACGACAACGCAATCTCAGCCAGGATAATTTAGGGGTGTTACAGATTCCTTGAAAGGAATCTGCCAATATCCTCTTCCCTGTCAGAGAACTGAAAGGGTATTTTCAGAGATACAAAGACTCTACGATGATCTTTCTGAACAGGTAACTGGCTATTTAGGTCCTATCACTGTGTATATATAACTCGTGTTGGTTTTCCTCACATTCATAACATCCTATTCACTAACGTATTTTCTCTGAAATCCTTGCCAAATCATTCAGCAATTCTGGGAGATCATTTAATAGCTGCTCACAGTCAACTTTTGGTATTATAACTTCAGTATTCTGTTGCTTCAGCAAGCTTTCCATATTACTATTCACCCTTTTTCAGATCATTTGTGTATGGGACTCCTTCATTAAACTTCATTTATTTCTATCCTTTGCTTCAGACACTGAATCTGCAGAAAGATTTTCACTCGTACTCCATGACGCGTTAGTCTCTTAAGATTGTTTAGAGAGAAATCTTGACAAAATCCTTTTAGGAATCCCCATATAGTGCATTTATGTCTAAATGGCAAGATTTTGCATACTTGTACATCTGAGGATGTATTCCAGAAGCACCCTGACTCCTTGCTTGGAGGAAACTCAGATGAGTACATAGAGAAGCACCCTGACTCTTTTCTGGATAAAACCGTGGTGAGTACCTCCTGTTTCCTCTTCCCAAATCCTATTTCGCAGTTGAAAAGAAACTCAGATATGTGTACTGGAAATTAACTGTGCAATGCTTTGTCCAGGTTTTTGGTCTCAGTGATTGGGGAGCAGGGAGAGATCCTGGGGCATATTGTTGCACATGAAGGCCTTGCAAATTACATGTGTATCAACTTCATCGCTTTTATGTAAATACTTGTTAAATGCTTAGAAACGCCAAACAGTTTGCAGGGCACATCTATAGTACGCATAAGAAAAGAAAGAACAGAGAGAATTTAACAACTGAGAGTACAACTGAGAGCCTCCTGGGTGGTGGACAGACACAATCACCTGTGTTTCTGAAAAACTACACAAACAAAAAACCCCAACAAATCAAATCAAAGTAAACCATTTTTTCCCCACAGTTTAAGGCTGAGGAGACAAAAAATGCACTTATGGTAGCAATGCTAAAACAGGAAGATTACCTCACGGTGATTTAGAAGTCTCTCCAAATCTGCTGCCATTTGATTCTTGACACGCAGCAAAGCTGTCTTTTCTTTATTTAACAGACTGGTAGAAAGAGGATAGGAAATGCAGTAATAGCAACAGATAATCTCTTTTAATCTTGTATTCTGTCTGAAACATGCATTTTCTAAAGCTAAATACTGACAACAATAAAAAACTGCTCAAGTAATTGTATCAAATGATTCTTCTCTATGTTCAAGCATTGGAATTTTTATAAATGGGACTAAATGCACTGATACATACAAAATCTTAATTTAGTTAAACAAATACTATTCAAAACCTTCATAAAATTTGTTGGTTTTTTTTTGATTCTGTGAAGGGTACTTTAAATCACCAGAATCTTCTGTTAGTATCTCGTGGTTTCTTCTAGGCAAAATGAGCTCATTTTATAAGCAAAGTAAGGCTCCTTATATCTACACTTCCATATGAAAATGGGCATTTCTTTGTTGTATGCATCAGTAGTAGCAGCACACACTGTTCTCTCAGTATCACCTCTTTTGATACTACTGTATTTAGAATCCAACAAATTCTACTGTATTTAGAAAACAACAAATACAAGGAAGAAAAACATCCAGCTGTCCCTTTTAGCTGTGTAATTTCTGCAGAAATTGTAAATGTACTTTTGCCATTTTTATTTTATATTTCAGGAGAATGGATGGGATCAAGTTTGTCGTGTGAACCAAGTATGAAAACTGTTTTAGCATGAAGGCATGCTTTTATAACACAATGTCAAGTTTAACTTCAATAAACTTAAGGTTAACGCATGCATAATGCCAATATATAATGTAGTTTGTTAAAACAGACACAGAGGTTTTCTTGGAAGACTAATGTTATATATGCCATTATCATGACTTAACTAAATAGGTTGTACAATATAAACTACAACATAAATCAAGAACTATGCAAAATGCAATTCTGTATATGGAGTGCAAATATGTAGTATGAATACAGGTCAGAAGTTCAAAAGCAAATGTATTAAAATTTTATAAATGGAAGGGAGCAATTACATATGTTGCAACACAAATTATTTAATATTCCCAGTATTTAATCCAGAAATGATCAACAAAATAAATCAGCCTTTTCTTTAATTGGCTGTGTATCATCTGCTTGTTTCAAATAAGGAACATCATCCTTTGCCCCAGAGATTTTCTGGCAGTTCATTGCAAGCTCTGTACTGTAAATTATGATGTCAATTCCTTCTAGGCATTCACTAATTCTCAGAAAAATCGTATGCTTTGGCCAAATTACTTAGTTGTCTGAGTTATTTAAAAGGAAAGTAGTAACATTTAAGAAAAACTACAAAGTTATTTTAATATTTTCAAGAGTTTTTTTCTGTGACATTTTTCATCATGATGAAATTGCTGTACTATTTTTTCTCCTGGGTTCATGTGTTGTAACTTACTGATATGTCAGGCTTTCTTGGATTTCTGTACTTCCTAACAGCATAAACCAATCCTTTTAGAGAATGACTCACAAACTTATTAGAGACGCAATAATAAAAGTTCCTTTATGACTTAAATAGTGTACTGAATAAGCATAAACATCAGTGTTCATGACTAAACCAGAAGTTCATGTTCAAGGTTCAGTTTCATCTACAGAACAGAACCTATTCTAGTTATACCTTCTGAAACAATAGCACATGACTGATCCATGTGGAGCAGTTCTATTTTGTTTTGTTGTCAAATATAGGAATTAGACTGCTACATCATTCAGTAGTTTCATCATTGACGTGTTTTCTGTCATACACATGAATATACAATCACCAAAGCACATGCAGACTTCAGATTAGTAGTTTTGCGATAGTTATGCTTTTTCATCATTGCAGATAGAAGGAAGGAATTCCTATACTTCTAAAAGAACACTGCAAAAGAGGCATATATACATTTAACATAGGAAGAAAGCAGCATTACCAGACATGATGTTCATAAATTCACACCTGTAATGACCAAGTAAAACAGGAATTCCTTCAAAATTTCAATTTTGGGAGGAAGACTGACCACTTCAACCCCTGTTACAAAACATTCTGAATAGGCATCTTGGATATCAGCAGTTAAGCAGGTTCTAGATTTAAACTACCCTGTGCTTCCATCAAACAATAGTTCCAACTAATCCAGTTTTAACTGGCAGCGTAACAAAACAGAGAGCCGCTTTATAGTTCAGCTGACCTAAGTGGAAACTGCTTCTGGTACATACTGGTAACCTACTCTTTATGTTGGTACTACAAAATTTGTAACCACACATGTATGCCTAGGTCACTTCACTGATCTGGATGGAAGCTGGAGTCTTTTTAAAGGTTATTTTTCACATGGACCACCAAAACAAGATGATTTACCATGTACAGTGGAAACCCACAGCTGAAGGTAAGGATGAGACTGCTCCATATGGTGATGGTGTGCCTTACCATGATTCTGAAAACACAGTCTATGAGACTAGAGAAACCAGCTTCTCGCACCTGAGCTCAAGGGTTGTAACTTCCATCTGAAGTGACAGGATCTTCTTGACCATCTTTAACTAACCATACTTTTAAGTCTTCGTGATACAGACGTGTATTAAAGTACTAGAGTAGTAAACATTAAATGATTTGTTCTGGGGTGAAATCATGTGAACACTTGGGAGAAATGGGCTGTGTTGAAATGATCTAGTATCTCTGAAGTTATTTAACAGGAAAAACGGCTGGTTTTACACTGCAGGGCAAGTGTAGACCATGCTGTGCTCCACAGTCCTGGTCACTGACCGCTCTGTCCTGAGTGTGGAGAAGGTGCCCTTTGTGATACATGACATAACCGTGGTCCCAAAAGTGCGGGTTGGAGAATTAACTGAAGAGCAGTGCAGCTCCTGCTTCTTTCTGTGTGCCTGGGTTTCCAGCAGAAACCAAAATGTCTGGGAGGAGATTCAGTTTCATTCCATCATGCTTTCAAAACCTAGCCAGGTATGAATCCAGGTACCAGGAATGTAGGACTTACCATGGAATACACTTGTCATATACATACACATTGTTCATAGCAACCACTGGCTTGTTTTGTTTCACTTTACTCAGGTTCTAAAGCCAAGGTAGCTTGGATATCATAAGTAAGACATTTTTAGGTGACTTGATTTTTCTGGAGAATGGAGACTAACATTTCCCAGTCTCAGACTTCTAAAGACTTTTGAATTTGGGCAATTAAACCATCTTTTAAGTCTCTGGACTAAATATTGTAGCTACTATCCTGTTCAGAAGCTTCTACTATTAGATGTTCTGGATAGCATGCTTATGCTGGACACACTAAATAAACATGGGTTTATATATTACTGGTTTTTATTATTACTTCTATTCAGTTAAAAAAAAAGTAGGTTTCTTTTTTAGTGAACTGTCTATCCCAAATACTATAAGAAATAAGGATTTTGCCTTTCTGTTACTTCCACGTTACAGCATGACAAAGTTGAAAACTGAAGTCCAATGTTATTTTTTTGCATTTTATGTTGATATACAAACATTACCATCAAAAAAAATCAAACATAGAAATAGTATATGTAAAAGTTTTGTACATAAAACTGAACATATAGTATAGGCATATAGTGCCGCTATCCCTTCTCTGCAAATTACAGATGAATAACTCAGAGCAGACAGCTAATTTTTAAAGTCTAAGTCAAATTTCCTTTTTAAGTCATGTAGTTAGAGAAGAAGGGATAAGAATTTCTGCAAATAGTAGTTCTTTACAAGAGAGAATACATGAAAAATTTGTGATCTCTCAGTGTGCAGCTGAATAACCACAGATCAGATTTTTAAAGGCATTTAGGTGAGTATTGCTTAATGATTTTAATTGGAGTGCTTTAGGTGGCTTAAAAACTCATCTGTGAAGTGTCCAAACTGAAAAGAAATTACTTTTTCAAATTGCAAAAAAAACCACCCCAAACCCAAACAACTTTTTAAAAGTTGTAATACAGGTCAGAAAATGTATTTCTTTTTCTTCTACAAATGAAGATTACTACAAATTTTATTTTGATCATTTCTCAGGTAAACTGTAGTAGTGTTGGAATAGATGATGCATACTTCACAGAATGGTAACTTTCTCATAAAAAGCTCATTGCCCACTCTGTGATGGGAAAAACTCAGCTAACACTGTATGCTGAGCTTTATAATGTTTGGATGGCAATTAGAGAACCCAAAATATTTAGGTAAGAAACATTTCAGTACATAGCTTCTTAGTGAGCAAAATCCTTGTACATCTTCTAGATTTGCTGCACAGTTAGGCTTTTGAGTGCTTTTGGGTAAGTGAACCACTTTTAAAACCAGCCATTGGTACTGAGAAATTTGAGTAACTGCATTTAAAATAAATACCCTCTCTTTATGAATGAAGTCCTGTTTAATGCCTCCAGTTATTTATAAACCTAGATGTTTTTAGCAGAAAATTATGTACAAAACCTACAATTACTTCACTACACACATAAGAATGAAATTCAGACATTTGTTTTCCCCACAGCATGACATAGTTACAAGGCATTTCTTTTCAAAAGGAGTGCTAAATGTGATGTTTTCATTTCTGGTTAAAGAATTGTATGCTAGAGAGATTTCTTTATAGTAGGAAGGAGTCATCCTCATATATACAACTGCTCTTATTAACCATCGCTATTTACTTTTATTAACGAGAATGCTATGTGGACTAACATAAATGAGAGGTTACTTAACAGAGTATTCTGAGATATGTGGAGCATGTATAAATTCACCCTGCAGACGCCCTGTCACTCAAGACCAGAGGTTTTGCATCTGAGGCTTATCTGCAGGTGCGTGGCTCAGTGCACAAGCACACGAGGTGTTCTGCTCCCAGGGCCAGCTCGGTTCTCCCCACAGCCAAGGGCCAGCAGAGCCCGTGGCCTGCCTGGGAGAAATCCAAGGGGATGCGAAGGAGAGTGGTAGTGAACGTATGAGCGGACAACATCTGATAGAGCTTTGATTACCTCTAAACAACCTCTCCTTTTATCTTTGAGTGGTAATACACTTGTGCCTTCACACTGAATCTAAGCAGTAATGTCACACACCTGTAATAACCTGGAGATGGGTTCCTAAGTTGTTCATGCAAATAACTAACAGCAATGACAGCTGCTCAGCTAAGCGTTTACTCCAACCATAATGGCTCTTGCAGTTCTTAGTGAAAGTATGATTAAAGATCCACAGATCCACGTGAAAGGTGTCCAGAACAAACACACTTCTCAGCAAGCCACCAAAGTAGCTCTAGCTCTGGTGGAATATACTACTTTAAGGCCTTGATTCAGTCTGGTACTTATTTTGACTATTCCTCTCCTTTGAAGGAGAGGTTGGATGGGTATTTGAGCAAGCTAATCTAGTGGAAGATGTCCTTACCCACGGCAAGGGGGGTGGAACTACATGATCTTTAAAGCTCCATTCCAACCCAAACCATTCTATGATTCAGTTTGACAGTAAGGAAGACATTTTGATACGGAGGGTCTGAAAGAGAGCCTTAAGGGTAGAGGTACGACGCTTAAAGATGAAGGCACATAAGCTGCTTTGGTTAAAGTGAATTTTGAAGACCACATTGGAACGAAACTTAGATGGATCTGCAGGATTTCTCAAGAGTATTATATCAAAATGATCCACCTGATTCTGTTCCAATCCTCTTGTGGAAACAACTGCTGTCAGAAATGACACTTTCATAGAATGATGCAGTGTGGAGAATCCTGAACACATCGGTTGCCTGTCAAGGGACCACATTATACATCACTTTAGGCCATTTTGCAAAATATCAGTAAAAGTATGGCACAAGAACACACACAGCCCAAACTAAGCAGATGGCTGTCATAGATAGCCTTCCTCATAGTTGCCTTCCTCTTGGGCCAATTTCATCAAGACTGTCTATTTCATCACAGAATGAAAACCACATCCAATAGCAACCAACAGCCTTCTCAACAGACAAGGAAATACATAGCACTGCAAGTTGCTGCAAAACATTTATATGGTTGCAAGAAAGTACTGACTCATCATCCTGGGAAATCTGCTGGAACCTAACCAGCTAAGAGTACGTTAGAAAAAGATTATTGGCCGTCATCACTGTGGACAGAAGCCAATTATGGATTAAGTCTAAAAAAGCAAATTCACTTGCAAATTATTCCTTGCTGATCCCTCCACTCTAAAGTTAAGTGAGAGGTGATAGAGAACACTGGCACGGAAACACATGTGACTGCTTTACCTAGGGAATCCATAATTTACACAATGCAGAACCATCTCTCTTGGTGAGCAGATGAGATAAAAACAGATCATGAAAAGAACACCCTCCACCATAGATTCTGCGCACTAAACACGAAGGAAGGAAAAGCATGATCAAGCATAAGGTAGCTCTGAGGACAAAACTAAGTATTCAGTCTTGATTGTCAGGGTGCAGGGGTATCAACATTATATTAATTTGTCTACAATCTGATACTTAAGTACAAGATTAAAAAAATTATATTAAAAAAATCACTAGTATTTTTAAAGGTCTGTCTGAAAACAAGAATTTGAACACTATTTTTCCGTTAGCTGCTACTTGTGAAATTGCTTTCAAGAAATAAAACCAATGCATGTATTGTATGTAAAATAATAGTGTACTTTGTGTAACTGTAGCATAAATCAAACCTCAATTTAAAAAGGCTACTGCAGAACTGCAGTATTAACTATTAATTATAGGTAATGGTTGAAAAAAACAGTTAATTTTGAAATGACTTTGCAAATATTAACTTTTCCCCTTACCTCTGAGATACAGAGAAACCAGGATTCCTAAACCATCTTTAGTGTTTTCACTATTACTTTTCTAATAGCGCCAACATTATCTGCAGAATTTAGGGCCCTCCTTGAGGAGCACTAATTGTCTGAACTCATCCTCTCACAAATATTCCACACATGAACCAACAAAATGCTGTTTAATAAACTCAGAAAGACTGCTAGGAATAGTGGCCTAAATCTTTTGATCCAGCAGAGCTTCACTTGGCATATATTTGGTAGGGATTATCATTAATTTACTTAAATCCCATTCTGATTCAGTTCTGGAATAGCTGGGAGCTAGACTGGTCCACAAAATAATCTGAAATCACCTAAAGGATATTTTAATTTAAAACTGTCATCAGCAGATTCCAAAAGGCTATTCCCATGACAAAAGACTGCTGGAATGTAATGGTTCTCTGGTTAGAAATCCCTTCCTCTGACCTTCCTCTTCACTTATGGGAAAGCAAAGACCAGCATTACCAATTTTATACCAGATTGTGATTTCTCCTGTGCTCCAGGGAATATCAGCTAACAATTTAGGACACTTGTTTTAAATGTGGAGTTATGAATAGCAAAATTAGGGACTACTGGTAAGTACCAAAAGCCCTAAGACATTTGGCTGTTTCCAATAATTTTACTGGCCCATGAAACTACAGGAAAGTTGAGGCAAACTTGTGATAAGGGAACAGTTATTTTTCATTTACAAGGAATATTGGAAACTACCTGAAAAAGCTTCTCACCAGAACATTTGATGTGTAAAGTAAGTTTTATTTTTTTTGCTACAAAACCATTAGAGGATAAAAATATTTTTTTTGTCAGACCACACTTTCATTTACAAAAACACAGAATAGTGGTGAGCACATCCCAGCTCACTACAGTAGAGTATTGCTGGTACGTTTACCATGAATGCTCGCACTGTGGTGCAGATCCGTTTTCTTCCTTAACCTCAGGCACTTTTAAGATGCCAAAAATGCCCTTTATAGTTAATGGAGAGTAACAGGCATCTCTAGCAAATGACTCATTCCATCCAAAATCTGAATTGCTTTTTGGAGATGCCACTTCCTTCGTGAACTACTTAGGAAAACTGACATGACTAAGTTCCTAATTTAGGTGCCTTAATTTGTAGGCTAAATTTAGGAAGCATATCTGGGCATACAGATTATTTGTAATGAGCCATAAAAATTCAAGAGAATCAATGTTAATAATGCATTTAAGTTCTTATATATTTCAATGGCATGAAACATACACTTTCAGAAAGGACCTCACCTATCTACTCCCTTTTTTCCCTAGCTTTTGAGAGACTTTTAGACAACTATGTGAATAATGAAAAACATTTTCATGTTACTGTAATCTGAAAATTTTATTTGCTACTGTCCAATTCTCTGATTTTATTAACAATTGGAAAGTAAGATCCTGCATATATAGAGAACATTGTGATTTTTCATCTCCCGGGAAAAAAAAAATTACATTTGAAGTTTTTCTTCTATCAAGTCAAGGAAAATACTAAAAACACTTGGTTCTGTAATAGAAAAAAAAAAAATTACATTTGAAGTTTTTCTTCTATCAAGTCTAGGAAAATACTAAAAACACTTGGTTCTGTAATAGAAAAAGATCTATTCTTACTGTATCAAAGTTAAGACCAGTGAAAGAGATCTTGTCAAGAAGTATGAAGCAATATTTCAGTTTCTTTATAAATATATTGATTTATGTATAGATTTACTTGGATAATTAGCATTAGGAGTAATAAACACTATCCCAAACCATCAAAACACTCTGAACAGATGCATATGTAAGACAGTATGTAGGATAAAGTATTTAGCTACGGTGAGTTCTACTTTTTCTATTTTCATTATTTCAACATATTTGTTGGAAAAAAAATGTATTATTCATGTAATTGCTTCATAATACAATCACATTAATGCTTCATAATTGTTACCAGATGTGTTTCCTAAACCAAGATACCACATAAACACCTAATAGTCAAAATGCTAATTTTTCTGTAGTGCAGTGGCACACAGCTATCCACTTCCTTGAAAATCAAGGGGCAGATTATTTTATAACAGCTTACTTGGGAAACACATGTTAAACATGGTTTATAAAGCTGTATGATGGTGGGTAGTGGCTCAGGTCAGACAGTTCTGACAGCTGCATATAACAGCAAATCAGAGAGTCTCCACTAGAGGAAGTCTGGTCTAGTTATGCCTGAAATACCCGTTGCTGGTGGACTAGACTATTATTTGTCTCTGACTTTATTTCTTTATTTTTACTTTTGTACATCTGGTGTGTCATTCTTTCCTTTAACTCTTCTGAACTTTGCTCTACTTCGTGAGAGCTCTTCTCAACTCCAAACTCACTTTAAACCTGATTGTCATTGCTGCTTTTCCAAACCTAAAGCCTCTTTTTCTGACAGTGTAAGAGAAATCACAGATGCTAGAATTCCAGCGTACAGACTGGACTTAGTCAGTGATGGAGTGTCAACATCTCCTACTTCAGGGCCAATAACATTATGGTTTTCTAGTGACAAACACATAAATGATTTTACTTTCAGTTTAAAATAAAGAAACAGTGATTTTAATTACCTGACATCTTTTTCAAGTTGTGCAATATGTTCTTTCTGTAGAGTTATTTGAGAATCTCTCTGTTGCACAGTTTCAATAAGGTATTTGTATGGCTGTTGTACTTGACTCAACAAAGAATTTGCTCTGTCAAGCTGCCAAAAAGAGAAGTATTACTACTATAAATTTTATAATTTATAAAGCACAATTACTTGTTTATTACTGAATTTTTATTGGATATTATGGATTATTACCAATTGCATAACAATATAAAAACCAAACCTGTTATTTCACAAAAAAAATGAAACAAACTACCCTCAAATTACTATCTAGTACGTGATCCTCTCACTCTTCTGTTCTAATTGTATATTTTCACTGCAATCATGCTACTGCTCTCTACACTTCCCTAATCTGCATTTTCAAGAGTTTTAATGTAACAGCTTCCATTGATGAAAAAAATAGTTCAGACAAGGCCTCTGTTTGTTCACCTTATTGACCACAAATAACTTTTTTAAAACAGTATACTATTACAATGGAATTTTCAGCTCAGAAATTGAATCTAAATACAAACCCAATAGTAATGGAAGAAAAGTCCCCTCTCCTCTAATTAATTACTGTACATGAACAGTGAAACCCAGCAGGTTGTTCACAAGAGTAGCATAAAATAACCGTCATACCTGTAAGTACGAAATAAACCTTTCTAGCCATATTCCCTGAACAAATTAGGACCGCTAGGTCTAAAAAGCTTGCATGATATGGCTTGCATCTTGAGCAATGGAACAATGTCGTTCACTAAAATATGTACAGTATTAAGATCATACATCAATATTTAGCAGTTTCAGCAGCTGGAGTACAAACAAGTCAAGAATACCAACTAGATTCTTTAAAAAATAAATTGAAATCTTTTGAAGTTTAGATACAAACAGGCCTAATGGAATGAATTCAATGGAAAATGGTTACGCTTTTCAATTAGTTTATGAAACTTCTGAATAGATTAAGCAATCTGCATTTGCCAAATCAGACTCAGGAGCCAGTTGTCCTATTTTGTGTTGTTCCAAACAAGCAGGGGAAAAAACCCCAACCTTCTGATAGACCTAGCCTACTTAAATACTATTTCAGGACTTCCCTAAAATCAGATTTTTCTCCTAATTACAATTTTCAAAACACGAGACTGTGTTTCCTTCTTTCTCTGATTCCATTATATGTTTATTGCAGTTTTACTTCTGCCGTCTCTACTCTGTCAAATGTGCAAAAAACTTATAATGTAATGGGTCACATTTATTAAAAAAACAGAATATAGACAAAACTGTGCTCGCTCACCTCACTGGCCTTACTAAAAGGGGAGTTATCTCTGCCTCATGTTTTAAAAAGTGAGATGAGAGACAATAATATTGCTCTTCTTCAAATTAATGCAAATCTTTAAGTATTATTTAAATACATTAGTTCCTTCAGGAAATACCTATTCTAGTCTACAGTGAAATTCCAAGTTTATTGTAGAGAAGTAAACAAAAAAGAGGCAATCATCTTCTTGAAGAAAATAATTCTTTTCAAAAAATTGATAAGCAATTAAAAAAGCAATTATTTCTCTAAAAGTCAAGCTATCAAAAAAGATCTCTTTCAGGAAGAAAGAGCGTGTAGGGCGGTTGACACGCTGGAGGGAAGGGATGCCATCCAGAGGGACCAGGATAGGCTTGAGAAGTGGGCCTGTGCAAACTGCATGCAGTTGAACAAGGCTAAGTGCAAGGTCTTGCACATGGGCCAAGGCAATCCCATGCACAAATACAGGCTGAGTGGAGAATGGATTGAGAGCAGCCATGCCGAGAAGGACTTGTGGGTACTACTGGATGAAAAGCTTGACATGAGCTGGTAATGTGTGCTCGCAACCCAGAAGGCCAACCGTACCCTGGGCTGCATCAAAAGAAGCGTGGCCAGCAGGTTGAGGGAGGTTTCTGCCCCCCTACTCCACTCTTGCCAGACCCCACCTGGAATACTGCATCCAGCTCTGGAGCCCTGAACATAAGGAGAACATGGACCTGTTGGAGTGTGTCCAGAGGAGGGCCACGAAGATAATCAGAGGTCTGCAGCACCTCTCCTTGAAGAAAGGCTGAGAGAGTTGGGGTTATTAAGCCTGGAGAAGAGAAGGCTCTGGGGAGACCTTCTTGCAGCTTTCCAGTAGCTGAAGGGGGCCTACAAGAAAGCTGGAGAGGGACTTTTTACAAGGGCATGTAGTGATAGGATGAGGAGTAATGACTTCAAACTGGAAGAGGGTAGGTTTAGATTAGATATCAGGAAGAAATTTTTCACTCTGAGGGTGGTGAGGCACTGGAACAAGTTGCCCAGAGAAGTTGTGGAGGCCCCGTACCTGGAGTTGTTCAAGGCCAGGTTGGATGGGGCTTTAAGCAATCTGGTCTAGTGGGAGGTGTCCCTGCCCATGGCAGGGGGGGTTGGAACTCGATGATCTTCAAAGGTCCCTTCCAACCTAAACCATTCTATGATTCTAAGACAGTAGAGAGTCTTTACATGACAAACAGGTAATTCAAAGACATGGAATACTAATCTCTAGGATGGTCTAAAAATTGCAGTATAAAACCTTGAGCCTTCCATTATAGGAGACAATTAATCCAACTGATCTTGTTTGGAATTCTTTTCTTGATAGTCTAAGAACTTCCAAAGGATGCTGGCATCTCAGTGTGAAGTTCCTCATTGTTAGCACTGATAAGAATTAAAGTACTTCAATATCCCTCAATATCCCTGAATAGACATCTCTATCAGGCTGAAGGATTTCATCATTGTTCAGTTTGATCTATATTCTGTCTTTCAGAGTGAGATGTAACCTGCTTTTGGTGAAAATTTTTCAGTTGAGGCATACAAGAAGCACAAATGCAATGTCATGATAAAGGCTTGAAAGTCATTCAGCAGCAAGCCAAATATATCAGCTTAGTAAATATCTTTATTTAGGATATCGCTTTTACTGTGTACTGACTCAGTATATATGGGTTTTTAAGTCACCCATATTAGCCTTGTAGACACAAGAGATTGCCTATCCATCAGTTCTGGCACTGTTCAAAATCTCTGCAAGCTGAATTTATTCCAAAATTTAGATTGGACATTAAATGCAGTAATTGCAGAAGCTGATAAATAGCCTTACACTTACTTAAAATGAGAGTAACATGAAGTGAGTTGCAGAGGCAAACTGATTATCACTACCTGAGGATCTTTCTTTGATCAGGTCATGAGAATTCCTTTATTCTGTTTGTCCTAGATATGGTCAACAAAACTTCTATAGTATGAAATAAGTCTCAATACCTAATTTAACATTGCCGTCACTGCTATACAAAGCAACAGAAAGAGGACTTTAAGGGAAAATTATTTCCTAATGCCGTATCACAGACCTGAGAATAGATAGGATCCTGCAGCTAAATAAAGCCTGACGAACTATAACGGGACTAACTGAAGGCTGACAAATTTTTTTCAGCAGCTGAGCTTTTCCATAGGGTTCCAATTTTCAAGCATGCATATTATATCAGACTTCAATCAAATGAATGAAATTATAGAGAAGTCAATATTTTCTTCTTGGTAATGCTGGACTTTCCCAGAAGATCAGTATGATTCCTTTCTACAAAGCCCAACAGCAATTGGTTGAGGACAGTCCAAAAAAAGAATCTTAGAAAGACTACCCATCGTAGTTATTGCAATCTTTTTCTTTTCCTCCTTCCTTTAAGAGCTTAAAAAAAAGAAGTTGTATCATAAATATTGCAGTGAAATACCAGTATTTAAACCAAGTTCAAAAGAAAAGTTGGTCCAATCACTTTAGCATCAACTTTCAATCCATGTTCTAAATTTTATCTAGATGATTGAACAAAACATCAATCAAAAAAATAATTATAGGCTACCTAAGTATCCTGTAAGTCTACAGGATCTCTGTTTTGCTCTTTGGAAAAAAATAAATCAAGGAAGATGATAGCTTGGAGTAAAAATCTATCTTGGCTCAGGGGATGTAGTAAAGACAGCAAACAGAGGTTTAAGAACTTTAACTATATAAAGAAAGATAAATAATAGATAGCAATCAGTATAAAATATGAAATACAGAAAATTTACAAGAGGAGCTAAAACTTCAAGGGGAAAGTTGATAACAGCAGGCATAGAACTCAGAATGAAAAAAATGGGAGAAAATAAGTGCTAGAAACAGTACAACCCATTATGGCAGAGATAATGTAACACTGTATATAATGCTGTTTTCAATAAAATTTTTTGCCCTCTAAGTCAGATGATCAGTTTGTATAACATCAGGAGGATGAACTGTTTTCCAGTCCACTAACAGCAATTGTAAACTCTTTGTGCACATACTGAAGCAAGCAGAATGGCCTATAATCTTATGCAAATTAAGAAAAAAAAAAAAAAAGAAAGAAATCTTGTGATGCATTCAGTCCTCAATGTCAGACAGGAGTTTAACAGAAAGCAGGTCTTAAAAGATTTTATTTTACTGTATGAGTTTGATGTTAACAGGCTTAGTAGCTGTGTGTTAGCTATCTGCAAGACATTTACCTTCGTACTGGATGGAATTTTGATTTAAACTATACGATTACATGACAAAAGATCAAGAAAGGGCTACAATGACATCTCATGAAAGTACAAAAATGAAGACGGTCTAGTGGAATTTTGCAGGAATTTGAACTAAGGTCACTGGTTCCGAATCTTTTATCAGTGATCTAGAAGCAAACATATACCCACTGTGGGTAACAAGAAATGTATTGAAGTGGAAACCAGACAGATTTAAGTGGGAAATAAAGCATAGATTTTATTAACAACAGTGGAAGTATAGTGATAGAGAAAATGACCAAGGATAACACTGGATTCACAAGTCTCTGTATGTCTTCAAGTCAATAAGATTTGAAAGGTATGTTTTAGTCAGATACAAATTACTAGGATATACCTAAGAAGAATCCATAATAAATTGTAGTATTGGTTAAAAACAACTGGACTAAACCTTCACTGTTCATGTACCTTTCATTGAAACAACATATATGATCATATATATACACACATATAAAATACATAAAATCATGTAATTTTAAAATATGTAGAAAATCCAAGTATTTGCACTGTGAAGTACTTGGGTGTAGTTATCCTAATTTATAATGACCACGGCTTTAAAAATCAAACTGTTAACCACATTCCTGGAAGAGTAAGCCTAGAAATTCCATACGGTGGCAATACCTAGTAGCGAATCTAGAAGTTCTTTGGTTCCTAAGAGAAATGTAAAAGACAATCTTAAAAATATTTAAAAAAATTAGTTTGCCCTAATTCTGGGAGATTTCAAGCTAAGCTTTTTTTAGCATTTATTCTCCATGTCAATGTAATATGTGATTTCAGGTATTATATATAGAGTTTTAAAAGATCATGAAATTGAACTCATTGTAACAAAGTAAAAATAAAAATTTGTTTTTTTAAAAAGCAGCTTATGTTAAACATGGCCTAGATTTGTATATTCAAAAGGCTCAAGAACTGAACAATGTAGAAACGGATTTACAGAAATATCCTCAAAAGTGATTTAAGAGAAGAGCTGTGTAAAAAGTAATGAAGTATTCATTGAACAATTAACTATCAAACAGAACAAACTAGTTTGGCTAGCTGGTCTTCTGTTCAGAAATCAGAACGTTGTCTGTCTGGCTTACATTCTTGTTTAGCCTATACAGTAATCCCTCTTTTGATCTTCGTTTCAAAATACAATATAAACTTCTTTGAAAACATCTGACATAGAGTTTTGGTTAATTATGAGGCCATTTTTTGACATCAAATAGATAATAAACACTGTTTAGAAAATATTTCATTTTATGAACAGCTGTTCTGCAATGTTTATAGCCCCTACAGATCTGATTTTTTTTGTAGCAGTAATTTACCTCTTGTGAAATCTGTGTTACTTGTTCCTTCTGATGTTCCAGATCTTTTACAAGCAACGAGTTTTGCTTTTCTAGCTGCAGTAACCTCCTTGCCAAGTGAACACTGTACCAATAAAAAGTAAGCTCAAGTTGAATTTTTTCCAAAATATGCAAAAGAAATTCTCACATTTATATTTCAGAACTCATTTGCCTTAATTTTTCACCAATTCTTAAATAATATATATAAACTACATAATGAAACATGCAGAATGGTCAAAGTTAGAAAAACAGTTAAAATATTACAAAATTCAACAGCACTGAAATAGCATTCCCCCAGTTATGCCATTGTAATAGTTTTTACAAAGTCATCTCCTATATAATTTGTACAGTACTACAGAATTGCATAATCATGTCAAATTGTTTCAACTAACTATGAGTATTTACTTTTTAGCAACTTTAGGGAATCACTGTAATTGGCTTCTCCTTAAATATTTTTGTTTAAAATGCACATTAATATACATTCTGTATATATCATTTTCAAAACAGAGGCAAAATCAGTTTTGTCTGACATTTAATATGCTAAATAATTAAACGTTATTGCCACTTTTTAAAAACAAACTCTTACGCAGATCCACAAATTAAGTCAGAAGTGAAGAGAAAGGATTATTGAGTTACTTAAACACCCTAGTTAAAAAATTAGATCCTCAACCTCTTGTATGTTTCATGTCAAAAGAGTTTATCATCAGTTCGACAGCGTGGTTCCATAGGCAGCAATGGGAAGATTCAGTATGCAATTGCAGAGCCTGCTTCCAGACATCTAACCTAGTCTCTGAAGCTGTTACTAATCATTTAGTCCTATTCAATACAGTCTGTAGACCCTAGTGCCTGACTATATTCCACCAATATGGACTCCTGGATGGTGAACTGAAATGCACTCCAAACTCCATTGACTGTATTGATTAGAATTAAATTGGTTATAATGGAAGGTTAGATGCCAAGTCTCTGTGTTAAACCTATGACTAGATGTCTAAATTTATGTATCCTGTAATGAATCCTGGCATCTTTGCAGGATTCAGCAGCTTGGTGGCTTATTATCAAAATTGTATCTGGAGGATTTATCACTGTACCCCTCCATGCTTAGGTACTCTAGTCACCAACCTGTTTCACAACATGACATGGGAAATTCAGAGCTCTAAAAATGAGGAAGATACGCAGAGCTAATACTCCTTTTCAGCGTGCCTTAGCCACTGGACTAATGGCTCTCCACAACAATCGATGCCTCCAGTCAAACGTGTGCCATTTTTTAGAAACTTATATATTGAAGAAAGGGAGAAGTCAGTCCAGTTCAGATCTTAGACTCTCAATGCTTACCAGCCATAAACTGAAAACATAACACCGTTAGTCTCCAAATAATGGATTCCAAAGTGTTATCCAGTTCTTGACCATGATACTGAATCTCTAAGAGTGTAAGTGGTCTAAAGCAGACTGACAGGGAAATTATATTTACCCTTAAGGTGAGGCTTAGTGCGTAACGCTAGATGAATGTATAAATTTTCTCTGAAAATTTGACCAGTCATAACCTTCACCTTCTCCTCAGTAAAAGGGAATACACTTTCAGATTTGGCAGAAGCCTTGATATTCTTAACCTGTGCTATAAACCTACCCTTTCATACAGACAATCTTTTACTTTTGCCTTGTATGAGAGGAATTAGCTGAAATTCTCAATAGCGTTCACTAAGAGGCTGGTTCTCTCAGTTCCTCCTACAAGGAGCATTAGACTGAGAAAGAGAGAAATTAATTCTCCAACCCATCTAGTACATAAGAGAAATGAATCACTTCTCTAATATCTCTAGTTAGGGAATGGGTTCAAGTTAAGCCAGGCGAGGATTAGGTTGGATATTAGGAAAAATATTTTCACTGAAAGGGTTATCCGACATTGGAATAGGCTGCCCAGGGAGGTGGTGGAGTCGCCATCCCTGGAGGTGTTTAAAAAAAGAGCTGACATGGTACTGGGAATATGGTTTAGAAGTGGTTTTGTCAGGTTAGGTTGATGGTTGGACTCGATGATCTTAAAGGTCCCTTCCAACCTTAACGATTCCATGATTCTATGATCTTATACATTAGCTATTAGAGTGCAAGGGGAAACATGGATACCTTCCCATGGCAACTTTGGGAGCGTAGCCCATCCTAATTTTCCCAGCTACAACTATTCAGTGAACTTGACCTGAATTTGCAAGTATTTAAGGATAAACACAAGTATGTCTTTCGAATATGCTTGTCAATTTGTTTTTTGAATAGTTTAAATTTAAAGCAAAGAGACTGATCTGCAGACATCTTATTCTGGAAAATTTTCACTCCAACTATACCAGAAAATTATGCAGTGCCCAAGAATGTGATAATTTCTTGTTAGCAAACCACTAGAGTGTTTCTGGTAGTATTCTGGCATTTACTCCTTAACACTCTGCCAAACAGTTCGTAGGCATAGCTAGCGTGCGCAAGCAATTATAGCCAATGCGTAGTTCACATGCAGCTAGCCTACAATGAAAGTTTAGCTTTATGGAAGTGGGCTACTACATGCCATTCGGTCTCAATGCTTCAGAATGTTCCCAGGCACGTTTAATTCAGTAGCATGGATGTATGGTGCTTATGTCCAAAGTAACGAAATAGTTGTTTCTGGCAAGTAGGCAAGGAGGTATGGACCCCACAACGCGCTATGCTTGAATAGTACAAAGTACAGTTTTGTACAGTTTCAGAGACTGAGGTGTACGCTGTAAACTTATAAGAGCTCTTCATTTAGGATTCCATATGTCTGGAATTAAAGAGCAGATAGTGGACTCCAGAAAGAAGATTATTCACATTTATAATAGATTCTCTTTCCCTACGCAATCGGGGAGGGCAGAAAACTTATTTGTGTTTCTTTAATGGCTCTAAGCATAGAACTTGGTTTCACAGAGACTTTGCTTTAAAGCTTTGGTAGCCAAAGGCATCACACACATTTTTTGCACGGTAGTTTTCCTTGAGTCAAACAGCAGCAGGTAAACCATACACAGACTTTTATGGCTTTTTTTAATCTTCTTAATTTTAAAAGATAAAGAAAGTCTATGAAGTCTCCAACACCACTATGAAGGATTAAATCAGCCTTATCTGCCAATGCCTTTTGGAACAAAAGAGGATTATATGAGGCATTCTAATAGAGCCACTTCTAAGCTCAGAAAGTGTCTTCCAAGCACATCTGAAATCCTGGCTTATTGATCACAAAGATGACAAGAGGGCTGGAGTTCCTTTCCTATGAGGATAGGCTGAGAGGGTTAGAGTTGTTCAGCCTGGAGAAGAGAAGGCTCTGAGGAGACCTTCTTGCAGCTTTCCAGTAGCTGAAGGGGGCCTACAAGAAAGCTGGAGAGGGACTTTTTACAAGGGCATGTAGTGATAGGACGAGTAGTAATGACTTCAAACTGGAAGAGGGTAGGTTTAGATTAGATATCAGGAAGAAATTTTTCACTCTGAGGGTGGTGAGGCACTGGAACAAGTTGCCCAGAGAAGCTGTGGAGGCCCCATACCTGGAGTTGTTCAAGGCCAGGTTGGATGGGGCTTTGAGCAATCTGGTCTAGTGGGAGGTGTCCCTGCCCATAGCAGGGGGGTTGGAACTAGATGATCTTGAAGGTCCTTTCCAACCTAAACCATTCTATGATTCACCATTCAAGGGTGATTTAGCAGAATTCTTTTCTGTGTAAACAATCTAAACTGAACCTAATAAGGTGGTAAAAAAGAAGGATCTAAGCTAGAACGCAGAAAAGTTCCCAAACTATTGACAGAAGAGGAAGGAACTGAAGTTTTAAGAAATGATGCTATAGAACTCTCAACAGTCTCTTAAAACAGACATACAACAGGGGTATGGAGTTTTTTGCTCCTCTCTTTTTTTTCCTTCTTGAATTTTCATAGAATAATGGTTAGAGTTGAGTTTATGCAATATAAAAAGAAATCTTACAATCTGAAGATGCTTAAAATGTGAAAGAGCAAATTAAGCCATGCCAACGTTAAGCACTACATAAAATCTTTATGATTTTTGTCAGCAATATGTAACTCAGTGCACAACAGGCCTAATCTGATTGACAATCCTATCGACAACACTTACTTGAAAAAAAAAAGTATAAAAGACAGAAGAAACAGTATGTGGCCCATAAATCTTCGTTGCAAACACGAACAAAAATCATTTGCCCTTAATTCTCATCAGTAACTTTCTACGTTAAATATTCTTTGTCATTGATAAGGTGGGGATTAAGAGGACAAAAACAATTAAACAAACTAATACTTGTAGCAAAAAAAGTTATACATGACAAAAACTGCACTTCCAGCTCCTGAATTATAGAAATGTACACTGTGAAGCTATGTTGCATGTTTGGCCTGTCTTTATACTCTTCTCTGTGTGTCCACCAATGATGGTGGAGTTTCTCATTTTGGTAGAAGAGAGCACAGTCAACGTCCACCACTAACACATAGTTGACTTTCTTGCATTTGAGCAAATTGTAGGCACACTCAAAGTGCAAGGAATGAGTCTAACCTTGGGAGAACCACCTTCTTAATTGTGGTGTCTCCTCTGCCAGGCTGGAGACAGGATTCTGGACAAAAAAAAAAAAAATAAATCACATTACTCTGACCTGATGTTGTGAAGGATGTGGAATCTCTATCAATAGAGAAAATTAAAACTTAGCTGGACAAGCTCTTGAACAATTGGATTTGCTCTGAGCAGGGTATTGGACCCTGCTGACCTCCAGATGTTCCTTCCAACCTAAATCATCCCACTATTCCATGATTCCAATCTTAGGTTATGTTTGCTTTTTATACTACCTGTATATATTCTGAAGAACAGCAGAATACATTTTGCTGTGGCCACAGTTTAAAAATATTATAAATAATTTCACATTCCAAATACTTCACAGTGAATTGTAGCCTTTATGCTCACAATGAGCCATTCAAATGTCACTATTAATTCTTAAAGACAATGCATAATATAAATTTATTATTCTAAAATTACTTCGATCAAGAGGTATGTTATTCAACCAACACATCATTTTTATCTATTGATCAAATGGTATCAGAGCAAACTGAAGACATGTAACTGGAATCAGATGCTGTATTTGTAAAGATGAAATATAGATGCTCTGAAACCTTGGACGCCTTAATTTCCTAGCAGATGTGTTTTTGTTACAATTACATACAATCATTTTTAGGGTATTAAAAACATTTCCTATTATATAAATGTAAATAATGTAACTAGTCTGTTTTTGCAGCTGTTTAGTTTTATACAGTTAAAATTCATCTTTCTGAAAGACAAGGAAAAAAGATCCTAAAATTACCTAGAAAAATATGTCTATGCTCATTTATATGCATCAACCACATTAACAGGTCCTAGTTTTCATTCTATTCCTGTACACCTAAGTTTTTTTTTAAAATAAACTCTTCATGTTAATCAAACTGGCTGGATTCTAAGACAAAACATAATGCACATATCTTTGTCTACTTTATCTTGAACAAGTAAATTAAGGAGGCACCTTTTTACCTTTGCTTTAGTCGTCTTTTGGCTGTTGTAGGAACATTAGCACCATACCCATATGAGAAGAGAACCCTTTCAGCTTCAACTTCATTTTCCACTGCAAAAAATTCCAGAAAGGTACTGTTGAAGAACGTAATTACAATGCAAGAACTTACAGACTTCTAAGCAATTCTATTTATAATTATACACACACACAAATATTTTTCTAGAAGCTAGATTTTCAGTTGGTGTAATGTTCTGAATTTCAGTGGAACAATTTTGTTCACAATTAGCATTAATACAGTGCCATATATTAATTTCTTAAAACACTGGCAGGCTTTTCACTCTTTATTTTCCTAATTAACATAAGACTTATGCAATATGAAAGTAAAGGAAAAAAGAGTTCAGTGTCCCTGAATATTCATATTATTGGTATAGTCACAAAATACACACTGATAGTATTAGTTTAATTCTGCAATACATAGTTAGGTTGCTTAGTTTTTTTTCCTAAAGAATTCATTTTCTGTGCACGTGTGAGGAAGTAGAGATAAAATTAAGGAGTGCTTAAGCTGACTGGACATAAACAAGTCCACAGGGCCAGAAGGGACACATCCAGGGTTGCTGAGGGAGCTGATGTCACTGTGAGGCTGCTCACTATCATTTCTGAAAGACTCTAGTGATCAGAAATGTCTGATAACCTGAGGAAAACAAATGCCATGCCCATCTTCAGAGAAGGGGAAGAAGGAGATTCTGGGAAATAACAAACCAGTCAACCTCACATTAGACTCTGGGAAAGTTATGAAGCAAATCATCCTCAAAGCTACTTTGAAGCATGGACAAAAATGTAGTTGGGAACAGCTAGCAAAAACAAATCACGTTTGACTAACTTGACAGCATTCTGAGGTGAAGTGACTGGTGATGTTGGTAAGAGGGAGCAGTAGAAGTTGTACACCTTGACTAGTGTCAAGACAAAGCCTTTAACACAGTCTCTCATAGTAGCCTCAAAGCAAAACTGGCAAGATAGGGACTGCATAAATGGACAGTGGGTGCGTGGAGAATTGAATGGACCTCTGGGCTCAATTAGTGGTAATTAGTCATACAAAGTATGACTGACAGTGATTTACTATTGGCATCTCTTAGGAGTTAATGCTGTTCAACATCTTTACTAACAATGCAGATGATGAGATATCATGCACCTCCAGCAAATTTGAGGAAGATATCGTATAGGGGTGGGAGGACAACATGATAGACTGGGTGCAGGGCTGCTATTCAGAGGGACCTCAATAGGCTGGAAAAATGGGGTGACAAGAACCTCAAAGTTAATCGAAGCAAACGCACAGTCCTACATCTGGGATCGAATAACCCCACACACTAGTACAGGTTGGGGGACAACTGGCTAAAACTGGCCTTGCAGAAAAAGATTTGAGGCTCTTGGTGGACAAGCTGAGCATGAAACAACTTGTAGAAAAGGCGGCCAACTGCATCCTGGGATGTATTAGCAAGAGTGCAGCCAGCTGGTCAAGGGAAGCGATCCTTCTCATCTATTCAGTACTTGTGAGACCACACATAGAGTGCTATGTTCAGT
This sequence comes from Ibidorhyncha struthersii, assembly GCA_013398815.1. Taxonomy (NCBI): domain Eukaryota; kingdom Metazoa; phylum Chordata; class Aves; order Charadriiformes; family Charadriidae; genus Ibidorhyncha; species Ibidorhyncha struthersii. The sequence goes on along the minus strand of VZSZ01003191.1, from coordinate 266,044 downwards.
TTTGGGCTACCCAGTGCAAGAAATACATGGATATATTGGAGGGAGTCCAGCAGATAATCACCAAGACAATGAGGGGACTAGAGCACATAACATACAAGGAGAGGCTGAGATATCTTATTGCTGTCTCCAACTACCAATGAAAACAAGAGTCAGGCTCTTCTCAGAAGTGTGCAGTGATTAGGATAAGAGGCAATGAACTTAATTTGGAACACAGAAATTTTTGACTGGATAATAGGAGAAATGTTTTTATCATGAGAGTGGTCAGATATTGGAACAAGTTGCTTGGAGAGGTGGTGGAATCTCCATCTTTGGAGACATATAAAACTTGACTGGAAAAGTTTCCTAAGCAACCTGCTGGACCTGCTTTGAGCAGAGGGTTCGACTAGATAACCTCGAGGGGCCTCTTCCAACATCAGTGAATCTGTGATTCGCTGCCTCTCTTCTGAATTTGCCATATAAACAGTAAACCAATTATGATATTTTATACATATCAATACTTTGCAAAAATAATTATTTTTAGCTAATTATCTGTTCATCTTCAACTTAAAAAAAAATGAAACAACTTCAAACTCTAATTATAAACCCAACACAATACATACAACTATTTTAACATTAAATTCATTATACTAGCACACAAGTAGCCTACGAAATATAACTTCACTGATCTGCTGTTCAACCTAGACTGAAAGTTTTCAATGTGTTACCACTTAGTATTCATAATATAGTCCAGGGCTTAAACTTAACTGGCTTGGTAATACACCTGCAAATAGCTGCGCATACTGTGGTAGTATCATCAAATTGCAAACTGTGACAGTGACCCATTACTCCCTAAATCTTCCCCATCACCACATATAAAACTTGTATCTTGCTGCAATATCAATCCCTCTCCTACAATGAGACTCCAAATATTTTGCCACCCATGTTCCTGTTCCCGCATCCTGAAGTAGGCTTGTAGTTTGGAGGCAGCAAATTGCTGCTGAGCACAGCTTCCAGTACAAAGGTATGACTTTGCTTATGAGACAATATGCTATAGTATAATTAAATATTCTAAGTTGAACATCTGTGTACAGTTCTAAATATTTATTGGTAATTATCTCACCTGAAAAAAAGCAAATCGAACCTATCAATAAATTCTAAGCAAATTAAGATTATATAGTGTAAATATATAACAATAGAAGTTAAATACTTATGTCCAGAAAAAGTAAAAATATTCAGAATAATCTTTGCCTCCATAGATGACTGATCTCTGAAAACATATTTCTAAGGATTTAAAACACATTAGAATTGAATTTGAAAAGAAATCCCAATAGCAGCAAGATTAAAATGTGTACAGATTTTAATATTTCAGCTTGTGTAATTCAGGTTTCCTCTCTCCTGTAACATATAATGGGCCAGAGGGGAAAAAAAAAGGAAAAAAAGAAGTGTGTGTATGGGAGGTAGGCAGGGACAGAGAGAGGGGGACAGAGAGGAGGGGCAAAAGGGGACAAAGAGAAAGGGGGAGCGGCAGGGGTGTGAGAGAGGAAGGGAGCACAAGTGAACACTAGCCTAGGCACCACACAACAGCTTTGATGAATTGAGTAGTTGGGAAAAAAGAGAAGCAAACTTAGGAAATGACGTGACAGTCCCATATGACTCATCTTTCCTAACGTTCAAGTATCTTGAAATCAGAAATACGTTATCGTCTCCATAACTCGCATAAAGCTATGGCTTCTTTCATTACTTGTCTAATAACCTTTTAATGCTATTTTAAACAAGGATTCTTAGAACACTTCTAGAAAAAGAGAAAAGCCTCTAATAGAGCACTTGTGAAACGTCACATATCTGTTTACACAAAAAACAATACAGAAATTCCAGTAAGTGTGACAGAAAAAGTTTACTGATGTGGCAGTACAAAGGCACCAGAACTTCAGATTTTCAAGGCTGTCTTTGTTATGACGGGGAATTTTCCAGTGCCTTAAATACCACTGGTTCAGAAAAACATAAAAAATAATTTAACCTGTCTTTGTCATAACCCTTCTTTTTCGTTACAAATTCAGTGTTGTATGTCTCAGAAAAATGTCAGTAACATTCTGCCTTATAAATTCATATCTGTCAGCAGTGTCCATGTAAATGTCAGATCGTGAAGACAAACAAAAAAAAATTTGGAAATGTTGTAGATATCAAGCCAAAGTAATGTTCTGTATCAGTGTGTGCTTCTCTTACCTTCTTTTATGTCTTTCCAGGCTCTTCACCTGACTTTGTGGTGTAAAATATACATTTTACAAGTTAGGGAACACTTATTAACGACAGTTTTTTTACACTACTTAGCAAAAAAAGCGCTATTGTGAGAATACAGATAGGTTTAACCTTTTTCTTAAAAAGATACTAACCAATGGAAGCAAGAAAACCAAACTACTAGTCTACAACGAAAATAGGCCAAAGTGAAGATTTTACCCTGAAAAGGAAGAATAGACAAATGCCAAGGAAGTTTACTGTTGTTACTCATGTGGAAACCACTCAGATGCTGTAAGGAGTGGCTACATAAATTCTTGATAGTTTCCTGAATAGGCAGTTTCATGTTATTTCAATATTAATAAAATGAGGCATAATGATGAGGGAATAACAGTCACAATTCAGTGATTTCTTCCACATGCCCATTCTCCAAAGGAAAAAATAAAAAGCTTATATGATTATATGACAAAAGCCACCTCACATGTGCAAATACAGAGTTTATTAAAAGTCTAGAGAACCCAACCCCGCCAGCATCCCCAAATCTTGTAAAACAGCAGAGTCTTCATAACTCAAGGAGAAGAAAAAATATTGCATGGTATTGAAATGTAAAGAAGGTACCACAGGACTGAAGAGTAAAATCTTATTTTCACTAAAGTCCATGTAAAATTCTAATTGTCTTCCACACTATGCTTCAGCCTAAATTTTATTCTCTGCAAGACAGACTGTCTTACTTTCCAATTAGAAATTACTTGTTTTGTGGATTCATTTAGGCAGCAAATCAAATCAATAGATATTTCACAGAAATTTTGGTGCATTTGAGAACAGATTATTTTTGAAAACCAGAGACAAAATTTTCAAGAGTAATTAGGCTTGAATTTAACCCAGGGTTTAGTACTTGAATAGACTGATCTGCCACAAGCAACTACTTAATTAATTATTAAAAATTCAACACAAGGAAGAGCTTCCCCGTCCAATTAATTTAAAAATTCACATTAATCACTGAAAGGTGTTATGAAACCTATAATTATCTGTAATAAAGAGGGTTTCCTGGTATTCAAAATATACCTAAATAATAGGAGAAGCCTAAACCCCCCATATTTTATTATAAAGGATGATTAGAATAAAGAAAAGAGAAATGAGGGAAAAAGAAACAGAGATAATTTTTAATATCCATATGCCTAAGTTCATGTTTATTTGATACATATTTACAAAAAGTGTTCAGAAACCCATCATTAAGATTTTCTATCAAAATAATTACTGCATCTTAATTGTCAGGCATAAGGAGGCAGAATGACAGGCACTGTAACACTTTCCAAGTGCCATAAGAAACAGGACATCTTGTCGGAATGCCAGAAACACCTACAGATACAATATAACTTGTGACAGAACTTACTTTCTGCTGTCTGCAATATTATCTCATCAAGCTCTTTTTCAAGTTTTTCGTAAGTATCTAGCCTTGCTTGAAACTCAGAATTCTGTGTTTGAAGTTCAATAATGCGTGTTTCACTAGAAGACTGAAGACTATAAAATTCCTTAGTAAGCACCTGTGAGAATGAATAATGGAAAGAGCAGGGATTCAGCATTACAGATATTTATGAAAGAGTCAAAACATAATACATGTAAAATGCTTAACAGTATGATACTAAACATTTGATGTAACTTTTGCACAGTAAAGATTAAAATACTTTGAAAAGCAGTTATTTTTTCAACTCTATTGTCTTGCTCAGATTACACTCCTAGGTCATATCACTTATTCTTATCTCTTAAGGCCTTAGTAATTCTAAGAATCTATCTCTGAAAAAGCTTCAATAACTTTAAGGGTGAGTTAGAAAAGGCAAGGTACCAGCTAAAAAAAATTAATACACAGCAGTCTAAACAGTGCAAATGCATTTATTTTTGTTGCTTTAACTGGATTCAGATTTCAGTTATCAATTTTAAAAAAGAAGGTACCTTTATAGAATGGTAAATGCACGAATATCAAAATTTTGGTTTTAAGATATACCAGATTCTTATTATTTACTAATTAGTGAAAGGTAATATGCCATTAACATTCAGAAGTAATGTAAATACTTAATCCACTAAGTTTAAACAAAAAAGCACATATTCAAAAGTAAAAGTTCCAAAGGTCTGTATAAGAACTAAAGCTTAATATAGTGCTTGAAAATACAAAACAACATTGACAACATAAATATTATAAAACCAACTGGAATAAAAAATCCTTGGTAAGTACAGCAGTAATCGACATGCTTCGCAGAAAGAAACCCCACCAAAACAGGTAAAGTAGTAGTACTACTTTACCCAGTAGTACTGTAGCTAAGTTAATACTAACTTCCCAAATAAAAATCCCAAACATTCAAGCTGACAACTGAATATAGATCTTGAGATACAGAAATATATGCATACTGTATACAGCCGTAATACCAGATTCACTGTCAAAAACTCCAAATGCGCAACAGAAAAACAAGTCACTCAAATATAAAAAGATTGGTCTAGTGTCACAGAAGAATAAATGTATAGGTTAAAATGCTGCAACATATAAACTATGTTTCCTAGTTTTAGCATGCATAAGAAGAGAAACTACTCTATGCTGAAATCCAAATAAAAACAAGAGTTGATTCACAAAGCAGCTGTAGCTGAGACAGAAGACACTAGTGACGACACTATTAATTAAGATCAATACCCTATAAGGGTAAGAAAAAACCCTTACTACATTGATACTATATATAAGAAATGAAATGAAAACATTAAGAATTCAGTCAAAAGGAACAAAAGTAGAAGCTTCAGACATCAAATATTTAAATTCTGCAAGAACATTTCTTAATGAAAGAGCACTGGTTTCAAAGCGTCTCTCTAAAAAGAAAGGAAGTGCCGAAAGTGTCAGTAGAATTGAATGCCAAAAATTCAAGATGTTACTCAGATCAAATAAGTATCCACAAAGAAAAGGGAAATACAACTCAAATTTAACTATCTTCTCAAAGTTTAGACATGTCGGTGCAATTAATAATCTGTTTAGCAACCTCAGAAGTCCAGCAAAACTGGCACTCCCAGTGCCTGTGACCACAACTAACCTCATCAGCCAGGATCTGAATGTCCCAATACAGACAAAACACGAAATTACATTTTATCTAAAACTCTCTAATTCTATTTGCACTCCACAGTTTCTTTTCATAACCACCCTAGGCAGGGTCAGCACTAAAAATGTGGGGCCTTGAAGAACAGCATCGTTCCCCAAAAAATGAAGGCACTTGGAAAAAAGGTTTTTATTGTGTCCTGTCCAGTTTGTACCCTGATGGGTTAGTTTTAGACACATGCTAAATTTAAGTCTCACAAATTGGATTCAGTGACATGATTTTGGGACTAACTTTGCACAGATGAAGAAATTTTGTTCTAAAGTAAGTTTGCTCTGCTGAATACTGGACACCTTCCCAGTACTAAAATAGGTGAACATTTTTGAAAAGTGATACATTTTTGAAAGCACATATTTGGAAAATAAGAAATTCTAAGCTTGTCGAGATAAAAAGGTCCAAGTCATTCCACTCTATGTAAATAGGTGCACGGGGTACAGTGCCCGGGCATGGGCAGTGGGCACCGCATGGGCGGCCTCTGTGAGGAGAGGCCGGGGCTGCCCCGTGCTGGACACAGCTGGTTCCATCCGGCTCCAACCGACCCTCCGCAGGGCACGGCTGAGCCCCGCAGCTGACTCAAGGAAAACGTATCTAATAAAGGACAAAAATGCTGCATGGAAGTGAAGAGCTAGGGGAAAAAGTGTGAGAAACAGCCTTGGTGCAGACACCAAGTTGAGGGAAGGAGGGGAGGAGATGCTCCAGGTGCCGGAGCAGAGATTCCCTTGCAGCCCATGGAGAAGACCGTGGTGAAGCAGGTTGTCCTCCTGCAGACCATGAAAGACCATGCTGGAGCAGATATGCACAATGCAGCCCATAGAGAACCCCATGCTGGAGCAGATAGACAATGCCCTGAAGGAACTGCAACCTGTGGGGAGCCCAAGTAGGAGCATATTTTCTCCTGAAGCCCACAGAGGATCCACACAGGAGCAGCGTAAAAGTGTGAGGAGGAAGGAGCAGCAGAGATGAGCTGTTATGGACTGACCCCAAACCCCATTCCCCATCTCCACACTGCTTGGGGAGGGGGAGGTATAAGAAATGAAGGAGGGAAGTTAAACCCAGAAGAGAAAGGGGTGGGGAAAGACGTTCCAGTTTTTGTCTTTGTTTCTCATCATCCGAATCTATTTCAGTTGGTGATAAGTGAAATTAATTTTTGCCAGGTCAAGCCTGCTTTGGCCATGATGGTAATTGGTAAGTGATGTCCCTATCTTTCCATCAACCCACGAGCTTCTTCAGCTTATTTACCCTCCCTGTCCTCTTGAGGAGGCGGAGTGAGTGCATGGCTGGGTGGGTGTCGGGGAGCTGGCCAAGGTCAACCCACCACAACGGGATTAGCAATGTTAGGTCTTCTCAATTCTGTACGCACCATGCTCTCCTTGACTTCTTCAGCCATAAAAATTTGTTCCAGAATTGTGTATCGATAAAAAAGTATTTTTATGATGTAACAATGCTATTACAAATCCTAGTTTTTAATGATACTGAATTCACCGTAACTGTTCTGATATAACTGTCTTCCTTCCCTACAATAATCACAAAGACTGACATAAGCAACTTTGTGATACAAGCACATTTACCTTACATGAGCGAGGTACTGTCTTCAACCTCTCTCCATGAGAGATTGTTTTGCCTTCTCTTCCATTGAACTGGTCAAACTTAATAAGCTTTGTCATTAGATTCTGCTTCAGCAGAATTTGGTGGAGATATTAACTCAGCCACATGTATTCTTTGCTACATTTTTCCCAAGCTTTTGCATTTTAAATTCTAATTGAAAACAACTATCTAATGTCCCGTAAAGTGTCTCTTTATATAACATACCTCCAGCTTTCTCTGATATTTCTCACATTCCATTTGGCACTGTGAAAGATTCTTAGCTGTTTCTTGTTGCATGAGTTGAACATGCTCACTTTCAAAGGACTTTAACTTACTTTGATGAAGAAGTTCAGCTACTTTGCTTTCTGTGCCAAGCTGCATTTGTCTATACCTAGTAGAAAAAAAAACAAACAGTTTTGATGATTCAAAAATAAACAAACTTAGAATACATGCTAGTTCTGTTCATTACAGGTATAAATTTCAGAAATTAATATAGTATTTTTAAGAGTTGAATAAATATTAGTATGGTTATCTATGTAACCTGTATTTGAAACATCATTAGGAAACTTCAATACTATAGTGAAAACAAAACACAGTACGTGGAAAACTCAGTCCATGACTTTTGTCAATATGTGATTAATGCACAATCAAGTGACAATGATCTTATTATTCTAATACCTTATTTTTTAAAAAATGTTAGATCATTGTGAATCTCCTTCTCAGTACACAAATATATGCACTGAAGTCTTTTCATGGGAGAGATACTAAGGAGACGTTGTCCCCCATCTTCACCACCACGTTATACGCGATAGGGAGAAGTGGTATTAGACGTCACTGGTATCAATGCTGCACCCCTCGGGATATCCCTTTAGGATATCACAGATATCAGCTACACTGCTTTTTCCCATACCCAAAGATATCAAGAAATATCAGACCACAATGGTGTATCAATTTCCACAGTTGTTCATAAGTCCTTCTCAAAAAGCAGAAGTTAAGTATATTTTTGAGAATATCACTATAAGGTAATTATAGATGACAAATAATATTCCACTTAGAAGTGGACTTCCTTCATTCTACTTGTTATACTTAACAGGCAATCTCAAAAAAAGAGGGGTAAAAAAGTTTGCTGATAGAATATTAAATTACTGGACTGTAGAAAATAAGGGTGATGTGAACAACAGTAGCAAACCTTATGAATCTTAGCATTAAATAACACATGAAATGCAAAGGAGATATATGCAAAGAAAATCACAGGTTGTAAAAATTATCCTAACCATATGCATAAAACGATGAACTCCAAGCTGTTTTCACTCATGATTGAGATCTTGGGTTTATACTAGACAAATCCATGAAATCTTTGGCTCAGTTTTAAATAATGGTCAAAACCAACATTTTGGAAATGACTGTGAAAGCAGTAGAGGAAACACAGAAATCACCACGTCACTTTACAATTCCATGCTGTTGCCTGCATACTGAATGCTGACTACCATTCTAGTACCTCAGCTCACAAGGAATATCATAGAACTGGTAAAGCATCACAGAAAGGTAATAAAGATTACCTTTGACAACTAGCAACTTCATGCACTTACACAGTTGCACTGTGTGGAGGAAATTACCTAAGCAAGCTAGGACTCTACAGCTTGGAAAAGCGATGGCCGTAAGGAAAATGGAGAAATGTGAGAGGCCTGTAACATCATGAGTGGCACAGAGCATGAGAATACCAATCAATCATTCACTGTATTTTCCAACAGATGAATGAGAAGGCATCTAACTGAGCTGGCAGATGCAGAATGAAAACAAATAGAAGTCGTTCTTCACACATGGAAGCTGTGAAATTCCTTACCATAAGATGTTGTGGATGCTAAAAATTAACACTTACTCAAGAGGGTACGGAATAAACTCAGCAGAGAAATCCTTTAACAACTATTAAATGCAAGATGGTACTTCTCACACAGAAGTCACTTAACAACAAATTGTTAGAATGCCAGATAAACCTTTATTCTAACCCAACATGGCTGTTATGTTAGCTGCCATTTGTCAAATAGCAGTTGCAACACAATTCCACCCTATTTAGCACCTGATCTTTAGGTGGGATTGAAAGCATTTAACAAAAATAAGGGGATTACTTCAAATATTTTCCCCGAGGATTTCAGATGTAGGAATGTTTCTAAGGCACAAAGAGGAAGCAATTTTCACTGGAATTAACTTGAACAGAACAAACAGGTGTCATTATGATGCCCCTCACAATCACTTTGTAGACATGCGTATGAGTGAACAGTCCAATGCATGAATGAGATTGTTCCCACACAGGTTGCATGAGCAGAGATTGGAAATTCTGCCTATTGAGCTCATGAAAAGGTCACTCTTTTTAAAACAATTTTCTTTTTCAATAGCATGACACTTGTTCCCAGAGTTACTACACTCAAACTGCTAAATGCCAATTATCTATCTGGTTATCGACTACTGCTGTCAATTTTGTTTGTGGATGCTTTTCAAGTGCTGATACTTTAAGTATTTCATCACTGCTCCCTGACAGTATGTTCCTATTTTCATTTTACCACACAAAAATACTTTCAGCACTCTTACATTCTCCACACTTTGTACATGATTGGCTACATACAGGACAGTAAATCTTTTCTGCTATACACATTGCTTACAATCCTGGGAAGACTGTTTTGTTCCAAAATGAGTAAATCTTCACAAAGATACATGTCATTCAGCCAACTGATGTGCAATGCAATACACAAATGAAGTCACAAGTCATATTTATTGACTTTCAACAACAAATTCTTATCTTCTGCCTTTACACAAAATAAACGGCAATGCCTTCCTGTAGACTGCTTCAGACCTTAAATTAGTTTGAGGTTCAATGATCTATTCTGTACAGAGCCTAGACACTGGAATCATGTATAAACACAGGCTATGCATACTTCTCTGTACTTACTTTCTATACTTTCCAGAGAAGTCCGTAGTTCTCTGATGATTTTTTAAGTCTACTCAATCGGCTGGGTGCTTCCAGAGAATGCTTATCAACCCAATTACAAACAGTAACTTCAGAAAAAATTTTGTACTTTGTATTTTGGAATTTTGCAGTAGCTTACATGTGCATATGTTTTGTACTGGTAAGGTTATGAAGACTCAGTTTTCTTTTGACCTTACTCCACTGTTGAGCTCACTAGTAACTCCTCCACTGTAGCACCATTCAGAATTTTCTTGTCATATTTGCTTTTATGTGACCAGATAGTATCTCTGGTTTCTTGGCTACTATTTCAGCACAAGTGTGTGTGCATAGTCATGTAACACAATGTCAAAATACATGCCTTAATCTGCCTAGATGGTCTCTAAGGGAAAACAAAAGAAAACAAAACCACCCCATGCTTTAATACTACTATTATGGGGAAAAAAAACAGTGGAATGCGGGTGTGCAGGATTTTTCTCCATCAAGAAATTTTAGCAAACTTGATACAATGAAAGAGTAGAGGTTTTTGTCTCACAGAAGAAAGAGTTGGGAATGAAAGGGAAATTACAGATCAAGCTAATGAAAAAAAATGGAAAAAAAAAACATGTAAGAATCATAGAATGGTTTAGGTTGGAAGGGACCTTCAAGATCATCTAGTTCCAACCCCCCTGCCATGGGCAGGGACACCTCCCACTAGACCATATTGCCCAAAAGCCCCATCCAGCCTGGCCTTGAACAACTCCAGGGATGGGGCCTCAACAACTTCCCTGGGCAACCCATTCTGGTGCCTCACCACCCTTAGAGTGAAAAATTTCTTCCCAATATCTAATCTAAATCTACCCTCTTCTGGTTTGAAGCCATTCCCCCTCATCCTATCATTACATGGCCTTCCTAAAAATCCCTTTCCAGCCTTCTTGTAGGCCGCCTTCAGATACTGGAGGCTGCTATAAGGTCTCCCTGGAATGAGGTCTCAACTTCATTACGTCTCTGGGCCATTAGGATGATCAGTCAATAATGCCTGAAGTTTGCTAAAGTAGAGTGACACAATGGTTATTTCTACAGTAAAGTAGTAAAGAGGTTTGTAAGGATGGTTTTAGGATTTTTCTATTAGAGGAGTCTGTTTTTGCAAATGGTGGATAATGACTTCACTTTTCAAAATCTGCATACAATGAGAGTAAACTGAAAGATTTCATGGTAATATCATGTAGTCTGTATACTGAAGAAAGTATGGCAGCCAACTGCTTTTTGAATGGAGGAACTACAAGACACATCCAGCACAGCCTAATTTAATACTGATATTCAAAGACTCCTATGATATATGTCTGTAATGTGAGATTCACTTAACATTTCCAACTTCTTACAAGAATCTCATAAGTGTGGAGATAGCAACTCTAATCTGTTTTTACCTCTCCTTTTTACCATTGTCTATCCCATTGACAAAACTTGAGCTGTACATGAATACTCCTCAATAACTGAACAATGAATCATAAAATAGTTTGGGTTGGAAGGACCTTTAAAGGCCATCTACTCCAACCCCCCCTGTAATGAGCAGGGACATCTTCAACTAGATCAGGTTGCTTAGAGCCCCATCCAACCTGACCTTGAACGTTTCCAGGGATGGGGCATCTACCACCTCTCTGGGCAACCTGTGCCAGTGTTCCACCACCCTCATTGTAAAAAATTTCTTCCTTCTATCTAGTTGAAATCTACCCTCTTTTAGTTTAAAGCCATTAGCCCTTGTCCTATCACAGCAGGCCCTGCTAAATAGTTTGTCCCTGTCTTTCTTATAAGCCTCCCTTAAGTACTGAAAGGCCACAAGAAGGTCTCCCCAGAGCCTTCTCTTCTCCAGGCTGAACAACCCAAACTCTCTCAGCTTGGAGAGGTGCTCCAGCCCTCTGGTCATTTTTGTGGCCCTCCTCTGGACCTGCTCTAACAGGTCCATGTGTTTCCTGTGCTGAGGACTCCAAAGCTGGACACAGTACTCCAGGTGACGTCTCACCAGAGTGGAGCAGAGGGGCACAATCACCTCCCTTGACCTGCTGGCCACACTGCTTTTGATGCAGCCCAGGATACGGTTGGCCTTCTGGGCTACAAGTGCACATTGCCAGCTCATGTCCAGCAGTACCCCAAAGTCCTTCTTGGCAGGGCTGCTCTCAATCCCTTCATCCCCCAGCCTCTATTGATAGTGGGGTTTTCCCCGACCACGTGCAGGACCTTGCACTTGGCATTGTTGAACCTCATGAGGTTCACATGGGCCCACTTCTCAAGGTTATCCAGGTCCCTCTGGATGGCATCCCATCCCTCAGGCATGGCAACCACACCACCCAGCCTGGTGTCATCTGAAAACTTGCTGAGGGTGCACTCGATCCCACTGTCTATGTCACTGATGAAGATATTAAACAGTACTGCTCCCAATATGGACCAGTGAGGGACACCACTCGTCACCAGTCTCCATCTGGACACTGAGCCACTGACCCACTACCCTCTGGATGCAATCATCCAACCAATTCCTCATCCACCAAACAGTCCACCCATCAAATCCATATCTCTCCAATTAAGAGAGAAGGATGTTGTGAGGGACCATGTCAAAGGCCTTACAGAAGTCCAGACAGATGACATCCATAATGAAGCACATTAAAAGCCAATACATTTGTAAAATTAAGCAATGAAGATGTAGTAAATCCTAGTATTAAGCTTGTTAATACAAAAGAATGCCAAGCAAGTAAATACTATGAAATAATAAACCTTCCCAAGGGAGTCCTACCAAGATTATACAAAACACAACACCAACCCTTTCTAATTTTGCAAACTTGATAATACAAACCTAATGCTCTTTAGGATACATTTTAGACATTATTTTCAAGTTTAAAAGTGGAAAAAATGCTGTAAGTTGTGAAATCATCCTGACTCCACAGACGCGTCAGTTCCAGATCTAAGATCTTTAGAGTAATTACAATATACTCTCCTACCTGTACAAACGTCTGTGCTTTGGTTCAGTGCCAAACTTGCAGAGAAACTTAAATGCTACTGACATGTCCTCCCTAACCTGCCCTATTGCAAATCTCCCACATCCAGCCCCAACATGTCCTCTAACGTTCCTGCCCGCCTTCCCCTGTGTCCCCAGATTTTTCAATTCTATTTTCATTCTTTCTGCTTGGGGCATCTGTTTTTCTTCTCACCTGTGTTCCTAGCCTATTCATTTTCCATTCCTATCATATACCCCTACCCTCCAACTGCTGGTTTTCTTTCTCTCTGTTCCTGTATCACCCTCACAGTTCAGCATCCTTCCTCAAATCCTAACCCATACTTCTTTCACTATGAGGTTCAAATCCTAATTTAACTTCCTTACCTTTTGCAGCCGAGTCTGGCTGTTAATGCTTTCTCACTTCCAAAGAGCCCAAAGCTAAGTATAAAAGCACAGAACAGAATTTTCCTCACTCTTCATTGTGCAACTTGGAGTAAGAGCAGTCTAGATAGGCTTAAATTAAATTCAGTCGTGTTACTGACTGCACATACGCTGTCCACACATGTGGCAAACTTTGAGACTCTAGTTCAAACATGGGCACTTAGAGGATCTTGTTTCCACTGGTTCTCTTTTTGATCCTTGGCACTAAAAACTGGTTGGCTTGTTTCCAAGCAATCAAAAATTTCCCATGAGTTGAATTCACACGCTACCCACTAAGTAACTGAAAAAGTAGGAACTCTGATCCTTAGTTTCAACTGCTTTCATTGCTCAGCTTCTGAAGCACTGAACGCAAGTCTGACGCATCATGTATCTGGCTGGTTTCATAAAATGACAGTCTGTTTTAATATTTATTACGAAATGGGTCAGAAAACTGATATTCTTCATTTAAATACATGTATTTTATGGATACTATTACACTAACTTTAGAAGCATTTTCAGTCACTTGTACTATTTATTGCTTCATTAATGTCTATCAAATATGTTAAATTATTTCTAATCTGGACTAAAATAACAATGCACTTAGTAACAACAAATTGAAACACCTCCAACAAAAGACAGAAAATGAAGCATGCCATCTACAAACTGTTTAAACAATGAAAAATTTGTTTGGGGAAACAGTTTGCACTTAAAATTTGCTCTCCCCAAATCACATGCCGAAAATTTTTTCAGCACAGTATTCCTGTTTTGTATTGTTATTAAAAAAAAAAATCCAGAAACATATAGCTTAAATGCTAAAGGGTAAACATGATTTAACATGCAAGTTCTTGCCAGATGTTATATTTGCTTCGTATCAAGTAATTAAACATGCATGTGGTTTAGTAAAATCTGTTTGAGAGAGAAAGCTTAGAAGCTTTGTTTAAAGCTGCTTGCTTCAAAGGAGATTTTTGTGTTTTGCAGCATTCTAAGTATTTGTCATGTATTGGCCTCTGATCCTCATTCTGTCGAAACAACTTCCTTGGAGGCAACACTTCCACATACTCTTTTGCAGTCTGTAGGAAGTGCTAGTTCCAAACATCCAGATTCAGCAAGATAAACAGCTGTTTTACACTACCTGCAGCTTTGGGACACCTAAACCCAAGATTACCTATGCAATAAGTGGAGTTCTTCAGTATGTGGAACCCATGTATTCTTTCTACCCTAACTCGACTAATTCCCTGAGTAGATTGGACACTTTTCCCTTCATTGTCCAATGAGAACATGCATACTTCCCATGTATTCTTATGCCTTACTCTAGAGAAACAGGTTAGCTGCTGCACAGATCTTCTCACTAACGTGTAACATGACTGGAACAAAGCAAAGTTAAAGGTGGGGTTGTAGAATTTACATATAAAAGGCACATCTTGATGAGTTACTATAAAGGTAGCTGCTTATCTTTGTGTTTACTCCACTAGGACAGCTAGAGTGACCTAATCACCATGATGAGTATTCCATCTCTTTTAAGAATTGGAAGAATGAACATTAGGAAAGATGAGTCTGCTTTTTATGTATCTGCTAAATCATGCTGACTGGCAGGGACTGAAATCCATCTTTGTTTCCTTGTCTCTGGTCTATGCAATTGTGCTTCATTTTATTTGACTCTGACCCTGTGAAACTGAAGATTGGCTCCTGCACAGAGACACAGCTTCAACAGTAACTGTAGAGACTGCTTTAGCCTAGCCTGTGCTTGGGAGTTTTATTTCAGTCATGAGAATTTTATAATAAACCTTCACTAAGGAGTTCTCTCTCCATCCTGGAGCTCTGATGGGTGTTTAATCCAGTCTTCCACTCCCTGAAAATGTGCACTTACTTTTGGGCTACTGTAAAAAAGATGAGCAACTCCTGTCATGCTTTTTAAAAAAAAATAAACAGGATGTGGTTGCTACTCTGTGGTAATTCAGTGTTGCTGATGCATACTTAGTTTGCTCAGAGTCACTTGCCTACCTGGTTATTACTTGGTTTAAGTAATCAGCATCTTGATTGAGTTAACTCTGTTATTTGATTCCATGAAATAGAAAATCTATTCAAATAACCTAACAACTTTATCAGTATAGAGATATTAATAACAGCATCCTTAACAAAAAGAAAGGATCTGAAGAAATCAATAAGCACATAACAAGGAATGGGAAATAATTCCATTGTTCTTCCTCAAAAATTGCGTTTTAGATACATAAATAGGGCAGAGTCACCTTGGTAATTTTTAGGAGTCTAATGGTAGTTGCTTTTCTTTTCGCTTATACACCTTAGTCAAGATGTTTATCCTTGTGTTTTCATTTATGTTTCTCGGGATGATGAATTCTAAATCTATGAAAAACTGTACAAACATGAAACACAGACATCATCAGTATACATGGTTGGCCAGAGAATACCTACCGGACCAGGTATTTCAAGAAATGTACGCACAAAGATATCTAGTTTGTGAATCCAAAAATGGAAATTATCACCTGACAAGATCTCTTGAATAAAACTTCAAAATACCCCAAAGAAAAAGATTCCTCTTTTTCAAACAGGAAGGCTATTAAGTGAGTCCTCTGAAGCCTAGTGAAGAGATACCAAAGCAAATAGCTTCATAGAATTCTCCTAAGTACAGGATGACAATGTAAAAGGGAAACACAGTCCAGCTAAAGGATGCAGACACCAGTAGCACCACTTCAAGCCAAAACCAGTCAGAAAAAGCTGAACAGTTCTATTGTTTCTGGCACAGCCACGATACACTGCACAAAGCTATCGCATGCATCTGTTGTGCGCTAGCACATAAAATGGCAAAAGTCTCCAGTCTTGAAAGTATGAGAAACATGCTGAACTGAGGTGGAATGTACATTTGGACAAGCAGCAGAATAAGCATGATTAGATTTCTCATTGCCGAAATGACCTCTCTGCTCAAACAGATAAACACTGCAATTTTTTTTTTTAATTCACTTTGAAGTGACAGATTGAAAAGGATCCCTGCTCTGCAATATGGTTTTGTCTATTGCACTTATTTTAATCCAAGAGCAAAAAAAACTGAAGTATGTTTATAAAATCTCATTATGTCTTTACTCACATTTTCTGTGCACACTATTCTCTATTTGATTTCGCATGGCATCCCAAACCATTAACTTTATTCAATCAATAGTTTTATTTCATGGTTTACTTCAGTCCTTTAAAAAATTGCCACATTAACAAAGCTGAATTTTGTACTAGATCAACAAAAAGGCAAGGAATAGTAGAGAGACCTATCCCCCAATAATGTATATTGATTAGTATAGAAAATAATTAATTTAAATTGTAACTGTGAGGGGTTTTGATATGAGAAATATATAACAGACCTGAATTAAGAAAATGACAGCAACTTCACTGCTATAAAACACTAAAAAAAGAAAAGCATCAACTTTCGGTATTACTCTACACTAAATTTCAAATTTGTAACATACATATAGAATTGTCTGGCTTGATAATTTTTTTCTGCAGCTCATAATTATTTTTTTAAGCTACCATACAATTTCAATACTGATTCAACAACTTACTTTCTTAAACCAGGTATTGGCTTTTCCAAAAATACTATTACTTCATGAAATTCTTTAATAATAGTAGTATTTGTTTCTGGAATATAATTGAAATAAATTGCTATTGTAGCATATGAAACATACCTTAACAGATTTGGGGGATATCAGAAGCTACAGAAATTGTTCATTACATTTTTATTATTGCACTGCAAGCATTGTTCTTCATTGCCTAAGTAAACTAAGAAATCAGAGTCAACAGCTACACAAAGACTTTGAAACCATCACTTGAATTGGTTTATCCTCTTGGATAAAACATACAAAAATGTATCTTTTAAAACTCCCCTCTCCCACTAGTCACAGAGGTTATTTTTTGTCAGATATTCCGTTAAATCAACATAAATATTTTCAGGTCTTTCCTGTGATTCTGGATAGAGTGATTATTACTTTCCAGGCTAATTCAGTATTCATGGAGTTTTCATGGTGCTAGTAAGTGCATGTAGTTTTACTTTACATGTCTCAAATACATTTTGATGTAGCATTACTGACTCTCTCAGCTCACAACTAGCCCTTAGTGTATTTGCACACATTCCCTTCACTGAATGTTCTAGAGCAGTAATTTTTCAAGACAGCAGCTGAAACAAATGTAAGACTAATAATTAAAGAAACTTGACAGAACTATAACTTAACTAACAAATTTACGTGACATTCTTGAGGTAAACAATCAGTCAATACTCCCAATATGCTGCAGATCCTGTCCAGGGAAAAGACTTTTTTTTTAAGTAATCGATTCACACTAGTGCTGTCACTGAAAAAAGAATACTGCATCCAAATATGCATATGCATGCATAAGTATACACACATACACACAAAACCCAAACTCTGAAAGAAACCATAAACCCTTCCTTGCTAAAGCTAGTAGACATTTTGACTATTTTTTTAAAAAAAATATCTTCAGTCACAAACTGTAAACCTCTGCAGACACTGAAAAGAAGCTACTGAAAGCTTCCGATATACACATATTGTTCAAATCTAAACCATAAACGAACAAGGGGAAGGTGGTTCAAGGAAATAAACTCTCTGGGTGTTCATATTGAAAAAGTCTGTTGCCTTTTCTATTCATTTACATGATTTACACTGTGAACACATTGATCTGTAAACAGCATATAGTCATCTTTTCTCTCCAATCTTTTCCCATTGCTACTCTTCCTACAAACCAGGCTCCATGAGCAGTTTATTAAAATTAATAAACTGCTAAAATTAATAAAGCCAGAAAATTAAAATTGGATTGCAAAGATATTTTGAAATAATACTATGGGTCATGCAATGGGTATAAAGATATGTTGTAGTCCTGCACACAAACTACTGCTGAGCAAAAGGCAATTAACCATATCATACTACTTTGATAAAACTTTTGCAGTAAACTCAGAGACTGAAAATAGTAACAAAGATAATAGTCCGAATCATGAAGTTCAAGTCACATTTTGGACATTAGAAAGATAAAAAAAATCCACACTGTTTAAGAAGAAAAGAAACTTAAATATGTATCAGCAATCTTATCCTCTACCTTCCACAATAGCATTTATTGTCTGTTGTTATATATGCTGCTGTTCCCGATTTAATAGAAAACTCATTAAGACACTTTTAGATGTAAATATATACTTCATAAAAGATAAGTACTGTATGATTTTTCATCCCATTAATGCAAAAAGGGAAAAAGTCAATGTGAAATGATTGAAAGAACAGCAGTTGTCTAAGTAACAACAGCAGTACTGAAATATGTCTCTTAACAAATAAAATCTAAAAAGCACTAAAACCACAGACAGCCGGAAACAGAAGAAAAATGTTTGGAATATCATATACCTTCTTAAAACAGTCAGAAATGAACACACAAATTTTCAAGTTCTTAACTCCACAAATGTAACTTGTATGTAGTTAATAATATCAAAACTAAAATTTGCTATAAAACTATACGGGGATGAAAAATGGAGCTTTTCGGATGATCAGCAAGGAAAAAATAAGAGAAGGAAATGTCATTTTCTGGGAGGCTTCAGTGATGACAAGGAGAGAATGAGAAAGTAGGGACAAATATTTTGAGATAAGGCTAACATCAGACAAAGCTCCTCTCACATCTGAAAAAGAAAAGATATATGTAAACTACTATAGCAGCAGAGAGACTGCTCCTGCCCTCCATCTTCCCCACTGAAAGTCTAGCAGAGTAGGTCAGAAGGTTAGGGTTCAAACTGCCATAATTTAGCAAATGATTGGTATGTCCTTTATATCATACATAACAGGTTTGATTTCCTGATAAGCAGAGTTCAAAGTACAGGCATACCTTTTTATCTGTCAAGGATGGGTTCCTAAAAGCGCTACAGTTAGCAACAAAGGACAGCAAAGCCCTAAGAATTTCCCCTAAGAATTAATGTAATGGAGGGCCTTGGTGTTTGCAGTGACTTAAGAACTAAGCAAAATCTAAATAGAAGAGGCTGCATAATTTTCCATTTATTCCCCTGTAAAATTACCCCTTAAAAACAAGATCTCAACAATGCAAATGCAAAACAGAATTATTGAAGAATTCAGGTGGGAAGGGATATTTAGTCCAACACCCCTCTCAGAGCAAGGTCAGCTATGAAATCAGACCAGGATGCTCAATATCTTTGGCTGCTTGGGTCTTGAAAACTCCCAAGGATGGAGACTGCCCACAGTAATGCCTGGCTGTAATTAAAATGTTTTTTCTTATGCCCTGCTGTGAAGGACCTGTCTCCATCTTCCTGGTGACCTCCTTGTAGGCACTGGGGGCACTGCTTTTAGGTGCCCCACCGGTCAGACTGGACAAACCCCCTCAGTCTCTCTCCTCATGGGGCAAGTGCTCCAGCCCTGACCATCCGGTGGCCCTCCACTAGATTCGTTCCAGTTTATCATTATGTTACTTGTACTGGATTTTCGCAAAACTGGACATCCCTTGATGTCTTGACTATTCTCCTGCTAATACAGCCCAGGGTGCTGTCAGGGTACACTGCTGGCTAATACTGAGCTTGCTGTTTACAAAAAAACATTTGTTCCCTTCAAGGGCACAAGAAGGATGATGTGTAGTCACACATAAGATAATTTGCATTTCCTTATTAGCATTTGAACACTACGGAAAAACTATTAAGGTATTAAAAATCATGTACCAAAGACTACTATAATTGTACTTCCAGCAGTTGTTTTAAAATAAGCACGATACTGGAAAATTACATGGATTTCCATTTGTGTTTCAGATCTTCAAGAAACTTCCATTAAGCTGCCTGCAGGCCATCAGGCATACTTCAGTGCAAGTGGGCAGCTCAGGGAAGTTTTTGACAGAAGAGCAAAGGATGGAAAGACATGATAACGGTAACAGCTATCAGAGATGGGTCATACGTAATCAAAGGATACTAAAATGACTGACAGACAAGCAACAGGTAGGGGAGCCTTACTGGATCTGTCTTGTTTGAAGTCTAAGATAAGTGAAATATCCTTTCCTAAGCAGTGATAGTAACTGGAACCACATTAACATTACAAAGGAGACAGTGCGAGGACCTCTCATTTAAGTCATCCATATGACTTAAAAAACAAACTCATCAACTGCATTTCAGCTTTAGAGACAGCTATCAAACAATGAAATGTTGTATACTATACTAACTGGTTTGTTAAGATGTAGAGATCCATGTGTGTCATTTCCCAAATATGAAAGATATACTGCTGCTAAAAATTATTTTCCTGAACTGCACAAGTCCTTCGAATCAACAGGAGACTCTTTTGAATATATTGTAAGAAAAATAAATACATTTCGACAACAGCATCCATAGCGTAAGAGAATATGGAAGACACTCTTACAGCCCAAAACGAAAAAGAGATACAGTCACTTTCTGCATGTTCTTAAAAGCTTCAAGCAAAGTAATAAATGAATCCTGAACAGATACATCACCAAGCTGTTTATGACACTAATGAAACAATCTCATTTCTCTTCATTTCTAAGCAGGAAAAACTTCAATGAATCTAAGTTTTCTATAAAGCAGCCTATCCCAATAAATTCTTGTTATCAAATTATACTGTAATACCTGCTGAGGCATGCGAAAAATTAAAATACTTCAAAAATGAAGTAACTATTTTGAAAAATAATCAGTTAACTCCAAGCTGTCTCCTCCACTCAAGCATATTTACTTTCACAACATACTTCTCTATATTTTATCAGTTGTCTGACAAGTTTAACAAAAATTTTATAAACAGACACAACTTTGCCTTGATACAGCTTTTCTACTTGTTCTACTACTGAAGTTATTAATTTGAGAATAGTAGTATTGTGGGATGAGCGTTAAAAAAGAGAAGCCAAAATCCAGGTTTGAAAACAAGAAAGGGAAGTCAGAATTCATGAATTATGGGGATACTAACTGGCTTTGCAATAAAAGTTTCAAGCACACCTTCTAGGAAAAGTCTTAGATGCGATACAACTATCACCTGCTCCTGAGAGACTACAGCAAAAAGCACTGAAATTTGTTTATTTTAGTGCATATAATTCTTAGACTAATCAAGTTTTCTGTTTCTCTGCTTCCTCTAATTATGTCCAGCTCTCGTCTCCCTTCCTACATACCTTNCCATTCTCTCTCACCATCTAAACAGTTCTGTCTTCAGCCGAACTATCACAATCCCCGCAATAACCACATCTGAGAAATATAATTTTCCTTTTTCTTCTTGTAGCAGACTTGAAAATAAACATTTGTTCTTTCAGGTCTTTTCCCCTAACGGGACTTGTAGACAAGACACACTGATCTCTAAACATTCCCTGTCCCAAGTGAGTACCTGCAGACTATAACCTTTTCTTTTTAACTTTTAGATCGTAGCATATTGAAGTAGACTTCTTTTCATTGTGGAATAGAAAGAGAAAGCTCCTACGACTATGTCTGTTCAGTGCTTGTATCATTGCATTCCTGCCATCACCCATTCTTTCTGCTAGGAGCCACAGAATATGACTACGTCTATGATGCAACTAATGAAGCACATGAAGATGCAATTCTTGCACTCACTGAACAGCAGATGGGAAATTCCCTCTAGCACAGCCACACTGTTAACATTAACTCCTTTGATAAAAGTGAAGGAACACATTCACTGAACAGGATGTTAAAACATGGGTTTAACCCTTTTTATTCTTATGGTTTACAAGAAATACTTCATCAAATAGGTGCTTAGATATAGATAAGGAAAGTTAATTTTCCTTTAAAATATGAAGAATGAACTGTTGCAC
The DNA here is from genome assembly GCA_013398815.1 of Ibidorhyncha struthersii. Lineage (NCBI taxonomy): Eukaryota > Metazoa > Chordata > Aves > Charadriiformes > Charadriidae > Ibidorhyncha > Ibidorhyncha struthersii. The sequence continues at coordinate 243,975 of VZSZ01003191.1, read as the reverse complement.
TTCAGCCTGACCATGCTAGTTACTAGTTTTGTGTGAATACTTAGGTCATGACTGAAAAACAGTCTAGTTACTACTGTACTTCAGCTAACCTTATTTTGTGGGATGTGTAATTCTTTTGCCTTCTTTGTTACAAGAAGGTTAAGTAGATGGAGGTGTTTAATATTTTTCCATAGTATTTTAAACTCTTTTCCACTCTGAGCTCCGTTCTCAGCATTCCATTCTTCACCTGCAAAAGTCTGAACCAGGTTGGAAACAGACTCTAAGCTTAATCTAAAACCACTTAATAGGCTAATAGTTCAACTTGCCTTAAGTTAAAATGGAGTCAGTCTTTCAGAAAACAAGAAAATCTGCTTACTGTCAGCTGTTCTTGAAGTTGCAATGTTTATAGGTACATGATACTGCAGCATTCTTGTCTTAGCAATACTAGTGGGGCACACAGTCTAATACTTTGATTGTTGTTATATAAACAGGATGGAGTTTGGCCCATACTTTCACTTCTTCCCGATCTCAGAATTCCTGGTAACCATAAATGAATATTCAAAGGCAAGCAACAAAGAGGGTGCCCTGTGAGTGTGCATATAGAAAACACACCTTAAAGAACAGTTACAGGCAAATTTGATTTCTGCTTCAGGACATCCATAGTGTTAGTGACTCCACACCGTATTCCCCACAAAACCACCATGAGTATGGGTAGGGAATCTCTAATAAGAACTGCAGAATTATCATCCTGAAAGCAACTTTAAAGCCTAAGGTTTTCAGGAGTTAAAACACAGCAGTGGAAATCTCAGGGGTCAACGTGTGCTGGGAACCATCACTGTGACACAGGGTCTACTAGATTAGGATTACAAACACTAGCGCTTTTTCATCCAGTGAGAAAGCTCTGAGACATCAAGGTTCACTAGGATCACTCTGCCATGCACAAAATATTTAAAAGTTTTGAGTCTATTAACATGAAATGAAAGCATGTCAGTGCTACAAGCAGCGCAGAACTGTACAGATGATTCTGGTCAGCAAAAGCAACATAGGAAAAACACTTAGTAGCTTTCCTAGCTAGGAAATAAAAAAGAAAAAAAAATCTTCTCAAATTAATTCCTGATTTGTCCAAATTTGAAGAAAGACTTACACTTACTTCCTGTTGGTGTCTAAGGTAAAATGACCAATCTTGTGTTATCTCCAAATTCTTTGAAAATAGCTCTTAAATCAGCAATCCTATTTACTAATGTGTTCAACACTCCTGTCAGTTGACGAACCAGTTCCATTTGATCAGTCAATCCTAAGTGAGGAGATCTTATTTTGACTCGTTAGTAAATGATATGAAAATAGTGTAACCCCACCATTATTCATATAGGGATACTGAACTTACAGGTAGCGGACTTAGTGAATACTTTTTCCTGTTTTTAAGTTCTAGGGATATGGAAGTGTAAACTGTTCTCCAGAGCAAAGCCTAAGCCTTACATCAGCAGATGGTCACTGTCATGGGAGTGAAGATCTTAGCAAGTGAAGATCAAAAATACTTTTACTCAAAACAGGACCTCCATCCAGGTTTCCTGTGTTTGTCAAGGAGCTCAGACTCTTTCAGAAGATTTCTTTCTGAAATTTTTAATAATAGCTTTTTTTTTTGTCAGTGTTTTGGACCTTGCAAGAAATGTCCATTTTCCCTCTTTAAAGCAGATTAAGCAAAAAACATGAGTGTCAAATCTGAGAAACTTATCTTCAGTGAGAAAGCTACTGGTGGAGGTGACACCCGTGGAGAAGTGAAGAAAAAGCAGAAATCACAGGAGAATGCAGGACTGTTGATTATATACATGAATACCGATACTGAATACTGGTAAACAAAGGAAACTGTCCTTAGACTTGAGTGTGTGAATGCCCATATGTGGAGACAAATACCTAAGGGAAACGCTATTTCATTAAAAAGTTGTTACTTCTGGTTGAATACTGCTAAGATTTGCAACTCTTGGCCACAGCAAGTTTTCAAAAAGCAGTCAGGGCTTTCAATAATGAAGAGCATTTTCCAAGACTCCAGTCAATATATAAGCTAAGCAGAACAGTAAATTAGTCTTCACTTTGCTTTGTGCTGAATCTAGTAACACTATATGAGCAGACTAGTATAATGCTAGATCAGATACATTCAAACCAACAATGAACTGTGTATGTGTAGTCTTAGGTATAGCCAAAAGTAACCACAGAGATCAGCTCTTTGACCCACATAAAACACAGGACTTCCCTGAATTAATTCCTGTTGGAATTAAAATATGTAGGTAAGAGTAAAGAATATCTGCTTTGAGAGAACAGTATTTTAGATATGTGTCAAATTCTAAACAGGGACTATTTTGAAGTGGCCTGTGGCTTAAACTGTTTGAACAATTTTCTTTGAACTTTCAAGGGAAATTCGCCCCTTTAGAGTAATAAAACATATCAAGCTACTTCAACTCTGCCTCTAACACCAACACCGGGAAGATACAGAATATTTAGCATTTTATCCCATCTTAAAATTGCTTCCTCAAAATAGAAGAAATTATTCTTTATGAATCTCTGTTTCCTAGCCACAGAATGTAACACAATTCAACAGAATTTGCTTGTTTATATAAAATATAGACACTTTTTAGAGCCAAATGAATTACTGGTTATTTGCCACTTACCACCACACACAATATTATACATAAATCAAAGCATAAAACTTCTAACAACTGCAGAATCATACCTTTTTCATCCATTATAGATGTTTTGATTTATTTTGTCAGTGTATTTGCATACCTTTCCCAAGTTTCCTTGCTGGATTGTAAAGAACTACTTGCAGATTTGTAAAGTTAATGACTTTGACAGATTTGAGAAGTCATTATTTCTATGCCATGTTTAGGGACTTTTTTTTTTTTTTTTAATTCAGAACAACTATTTTTCTTATTTAAGTAAAGCCATACACATTTTTAGGATTTTAGGAACCAAAATTGTCATCACTTCAGTGCAATACTGTGTGCCAGGATTTTTCATACGTTGTGCTACACTGTTGAGTCTGTGCTATTACGTTTCTTGTGTTTCAACAATAGTGCGTATTCAAGCTACGCATGGCATTATTATACATGATGATATATAATCCAGTACTTCTGTCTTTTTAGTACTTTTCCTTTACTTTTCAAATTTCCATTTACTCTGTTATCTTATATTCTTGCTAAAAATGACAATCAAGCTCTCATGCGAATTACTCTCTGTAGCACATGGAATGAATTTAAAGACCGTAGCTGATCACGTCAATGTTAAAATAGGACAAATATGTTGCTTTGGCACAGTAATGTTAAATCCAGGCCACAAAAGTTTGGATTATGTACAGACAACTCCCCCCTTCACCATTCCTTAGTATGCTATCATTTACACATACTCTACAATATGAAAATACAAACAATAAAAAAAATCTTGCAAATATATTTACTTAAAACGAGGAATACAAGAAATTAGGCACATTTGAAACTAATAAAAGCAGAGACCAGAACTATTTCTTTCATTCAGATATTGCAGATTTACTGAATTGGAACATAATCCTTGACAGTTTGTAAAACCAACATCCACACCTCAAGTACCTTTAACTCCAGTCTAGATAAAGGCATCTTAAATTCATTTTTTTCTACTTTGACCTACGTTAACTACTGTTTGAGTGTTTTTCTAAAACACCACATTTCTCAGCTGTAACAGCATCTGTCATTCTTGGCTTGGAAGCAAGCTCTTGTATGAATGTGAGCTATCTTTTTTTGCTTCTTTAGAAACGCAGGGTATGTTCAACAACTGTACTATGGACCTATAGGAATCTAAAGTATGTGTTTAAAGTAATTCAGGGCATCTCTCAGATCATGATCAAATATGGTATGCAATATGATTAATAAACTAAACAGTATACTGCAGTATTCGGTACTCTTAAGGCAGAAAATAGGACTGTAAATTTTGCAAAGATGAAAGTAATTAAAATATACACTAGAAGGAGAATTGTAACTTGCATACTCATTTATTTTTATGGATTTAATAAAGAAAAGTCTATTGCTATTGCAAATATTTTTGTCAGATTTTATACTTTAAATTTAAACAACAAAAGTAACCATACTTAGTGTTCTGGTACTATTCTATGAACTCAAATCGCCACAGTTTTAATGACATGTACAGATCCCGTTCTACATTTCTCACTGGCTTCAAATTAGTTTATACAGCTTCAAAAAAAAAAGACAAGGACCTTTCTACAGTGCTATTTAAAGTATGTTTCTTTCACTCTCTGTGACTGAGAAATCATGCTACCGTTTTTTCTTGCCACTGAGTTTCAATAGTAGAATTGTGTGTCTGTTTTTTGGATTGTATTAAGAAAAGATCTTTTTCTCAAGGCCTTCTCAAAATATCATTAGTTATATAAGTATTGTTAGTTCTCAAAGTATTATCATTATCAGCATGCAATAAAGATGACATTTCTGAAATTGTAATGTGAAAAAATGACAAAAATAGCAAGGAAGAGGTCTTGAGCACAATTCAGTTGGTAGGGCTAGAACTCAGATTTTTGTCAAGATCTAGAAAACCATTTATATGCACCAGTGTCGTATAGGCAAAACTATTCTTCTTTCATTTGGCATAATCACATTTCAGTTACCTTTTAAAATGTCTTTTTCTTATTTCAGACGATCCTCCTTCATTATATTCCCTCCACAGATACACTAACTTAATTTTCATTTTGGAAAATATATCATGGTTCTAATTTTCAGACAAATTTAGTTTAGTATTTCCAAAGATTGTTTTTAAATAGTTCATTTACTGTTTTACCATTAATGTGGCAGTAACAGAAAATGACTACTTTCTAATCACATTTAAAGATCATTGAATTAATATGAAACACGCACACACAAAAAAAAAAAATCAACAAAGATAATCTTTTCCAGTGATCGTACATTTACATATGTAAATTTATCCAACTTTGTTATTTCATAGGAACGTACTAGCGCACCAATAAATGCTGTAAGAGTTTGTAATATGAATCATGCATTATAATTTGTACTGCTGGCATCTTGGCATCAATTTGAACATACAAAGATTTTGTAGGGTGGTAAGTGGAGTAGGAAGGCCAAGGCAAGTAAGTACAAAAAGTGCTGGAACTGTAAATATTATGGGCAAATAATAAGTACTAATATCGTAAGAGAGAATTTAAGTGATGCTTAAACATGTCTAATCATTTCACAGACAAGCTATTATATATATAGGTAAAATATTGAACTGTAGCAGGCAAGTGAAAGGTAAGCCTATTGTTTGAACTGTAACATAATTTATACTATTCTCTTCCTAAAATCCATACTGTATTAAAAAGGCATTCTTACAGATGAAACATTTCCTGTTTAACAGGACACAGAATGATAGTCAATATGACTAGCATTTAGCAAAACAAATATGATTAAAACCTACATATTTCTACAATTTCTACAAAAAAGTAACATTAGTCAACTTTTTCATAACAATTAAATCTGGTAGCTGCTAAATAAAATATACACAAGATTTAAATCTTATGCAAGCACAAAAATTACAGAGAAACTCGTGTAATTTGTTTTATGCTTTTTCATAACTAGCTTATACAGAAAAAAATGCCTTGACAGGTTTGTATGAACCGTTAAATGCTAAGAACAAGGAACTTGCAAGTAGTTGCACTTCTGACAAATGTTATTTTTCCCCCACAATTCAGTAATGCAAGTTCACATTGATTAGTACCATACACCAGAGATAAAACGATAATTTTTGAAACCTCCTTAATTTCTTTTTTAAGCAATTCAGGTTTTGTATACTATTGACACATCATTGAATAGCTGAAGATTTGAAAATATACTAAAAATATAGATTAAGAACATGTTTCAGGAATTATTGCTTAGGCAGTCATATCACCTCTCAGTCTAATGAATGTTGTAGGAAAGGAAGGTAGGAAGGACAGGACAAATAAAATCTACTTACAGCCAATCTACTCTTATCTTACTGACATAAGACTGGTTTGTATTTCACAGCAAGTGAATTTTGCTAAATCTAATTCTAAAATGCTTGAAATGCTTCCTTTCATAGAATTGTTGAGGTTGGAAGGGACCTTTAAGATCATCAAGTCCAACCATCAACCTAACCTGACAAAAACCACTTCTAAACCATATCCCCAAGTACCACGTCTATTCCTTTTTTTAAACACCTCCAGGGATGGCGAATCCACCACCTCCCTGGGCAGTCTATTCTAACGTTGGATAACCCTTTCAGTGAAAAAATTTTTCCTAATATCCAACCTAAACCTCACCTGGCATAACTTGAAGCCACTTCCTCTCATCCTATCACTTGTCACGAGGGAGAAGAGGTCAGTCCTCATCTCTCTACAACCTCCTTTCAGGTAGGTGTAGAAGGTAATAAGGTCTCCCCTCAGCCTCCTCTTCTCCAGGCTAAAAAGCCCCAGTTCCCTCAGTTGTTCCTCGTCAGGCTTGTCCTCCAGACCCCTCATCAGCTTCGTTGCCCTTCTCTGGACACGCTCCAGCACCTCAATGTCTTTCTTGTAGTGAGGGGCCGAGAGCTGAACACAGTACTCAAGGTGGGGTCTCACCAGTGCCGAGTACAGGGGGATGATCGCTTCCCGAGTCCTGCTCACCACACTATTCCTAATACAGGCCAGGATGCCGTTGGCCTTCTTGGCCACCTGGGCACACTGCTGGCTCATATTCAGCCGGCTGTCCACCACCCCAGCTCCTTTTCTGCCAGACAGCTTTCGAGACACTCCACCCCAAGCCTGTAGCGCTGCATGGGGTTGTTGTGAGCCAAGTGCAGGACCCAGCCCCTTATGGTTCCTTTATGGAAGTGCTGTAGGGTTTAAGTTTGTAGACATTCCTTAACATTCATGTGATGTTATCTTTTATTGTATCATCAGTCTACTGCTTACAGTTTCTACACTAAAGACTCCATTGTTTGCTTAGATGATGTAGTTCATTGCTACCTGTGCTGTCTACATTTAAGACCACGAAGAAGGTGCAAAGAGGACGGAGCCAGGCTCTTTTCAGTGATGCTCAGTGACAGAAGCAGAGGCACTGGGCACAAACTGAAACACACGAGGTTCCATCTAAGCATCAGGAAACACTTTTTTTATTTTCTACTGTGAGGGTAACTGAGCACTGGCACAGGTTGCCCAGAGAGGTTGTAGAGTCTCCGTCCTTAGAGATATTCAAAAGCCATCTGGACTCAGTCCTGGGGAACAGGCTCTACGTAGCCCTGCTTTAATGGAGTAGTTGAATCGGATGACCTCGAGAAGTCCCTTTCAACCTCAACCATTCTGTGACTTTGTAAATCAAAGTTTAGAAAGACTTAAGCATTTATCTGTAAGTTAGGTCCCCAGTACGACTGGTAGAAATCTACAACCCTTTGACTGCAGTGACTAAAGAGAACCCTTTGCAGCCCTGAAGGAGCAACCTTTATTTGGTCAGCTGAATGGTTCACCAAACCCCATTTACTGTGCTTACTAAGTTTCCACTTACTATAACGATATCTTAGACGTTTGCAACTCCTTTGTGATACCCATGCTGAGTATGCCTACATTTAGGTGAGTTGTATCTCATGTCTCTCTTACTTGGAGTAAAAAGATTGCACATCTTCCAGAGTGATGTGCCCCTCTTATATGCTGGAAAGTGTGATTCTTACATTAGTGGCATAATCCCAAAACCAAGTAAGAATGCATATACAAATCCAGGACTCAGAGTGGGGCTAGAAAACTTAAGGTGGTGTCTCTTTTCATCCAGACACTTCGAAGACAGAGTGGACCGAGGAAAAGAATCTAGATTCATTACATGATATCAAGACAACTAAACTGCTAACACAATCCAACTATGCAAAAGACACACAGTTCCAGGAATCACTAAGGTACATCTAGTGGAAATGATGGTATCATACAAAATAGAGCAGGAAATTATCTGAAACATTGTTCAGAATTCCAGTTATCTGTTTTGAAGGAAGGTCAAGATTAAAAGAAATGGTACTTGGATGTTCAAGAGAACAAGGAATCTATCCCATGAGAAGTCAGATAATCTACAGACAAGGAAAATAAAGTCTGACTAAGATTTTAAGAGGGCGAAACAATAGATATTTAAGGACTAATGCTGGCATTAGAACTCCTTGTTACAAACCAGGAGAAAATAATCTTAGAACAGAAATTAAGACTCCTTCTAAACATGACGACTAGAATAGCTTATACTAGGAACAGTAGAGCTCAGTTTATTAAAAGATGGTTACATACAATGATAAAAGAAGCAATGATCCAAAAGGCTTACTTGCAAAATTATGTTTATAAACCTTATAGGTAACCACTGTATTGCCAATATCCACATTTGTAGGTTTGTTTGTTTTGTTTTGTTTTAATAATGGAAAAAGAAATCAAAACAGGCAATTAGCATAGCTAAAAAAAGTCTAAAATTATATTTTGATTGTATTTTTATAATTTTTTTCAGGATGCGAGTGATCGGCTTTCACCAAAAACTCCCCTAAATTTGTTTACTTTTCTTCTTCTGTGGTATTTTGCTTGGCTCATGCATTATGTATATCAACACTTGTTGCAAATAATTCTGGACAAATCAACGTAACTTCCAGGTAACACCCAAAGCTGTTTAAATAATTAGGGAGACTGAGAGGGAAAGGACCAAGTTCTTGAACTTCCTGGGCGAGTGCTCAAAGCACGTTACTAAAGAGGCAAGCTTAGCCATTACCTCCTCCTATAACAGTGTTCTGGAGTGAACTCAATGCTTTTGAATGAGTTAGCCATGATCTAATAAAAACAGGCCCTTCAGGGACTTGAACAGAGTTCCAGCGCCTCGCTACCCATATCAAAATAAGCACTTAGCTTTCCAAACCAGGAGATTTCCGAGCATGCACAGGGACCTCTACCTAGATGTGCTCCAACTTGGAATGCAAACTGATTATAAGTGCCTCTGAGGTTAGGTGGTGCTTGAGAACAGGAGGTATTGGTAAGACTTCAGTGGAATCTAGTCAAGGAAAATCTGCCCTCAGATATCACTATGACAACCTGCTGAAAAGCCATTAGCAAGTGCAGAACCTCTACTTATCAACCATGTATTACATTTTAAGTACAGTTATTGCATATTTTGTTTCATGGTGCTGCTACGTTTAGACCCCAAGAGACTTACATGCATTTTATATTACAGAAATGGTATGGCATATTACCCAATTTTTGGCTGTCCTTTGTCCCCTCTTCTCTAAAAAGACAAATGCGAGCTTCCTCTTCGTTTGGGTGTGATAACCCTTCTAAGAGTTACTGTAAGATAGCTAAGATCGAAAATTTTGAAGGAGCATAGTACCTTCCTACCTTCTGTAGTTTCAGTAACCAGATCTAATCCTTTGTATAATCACAACTCTAGACCTACATAATCTCAATGAACTTCTGTCAATCAAAATCTTTCCCAATCACGGAAGACAGTCTATTAAAAAAAAAAGAAGAAAAAAAGAAAAAAGCACAGAATATAAAGTCTATCATACTTCATAAAAAACACATTTGATTTTATGACCAGCATTTGACAAATGCTTAAAGGCTAAAAGATTGTGCATTGGAAGAGGACTCAATAAGAATGATGGTAAAGCATAAAAGCTCCAAAAAACACATTTGTGAAAACAGTCTACGCTGAACTCACTTAACTCAGAAAAGACAGGTTGACTAGCCTCACCTCGCTTCAGATGTTTACAACATGGGTACCTACATCTGAGCCGGTCATGTAGACTCCCTTTATAAGTCAATGGAAAGAAAGAAATATCTTATAGACACAGTTTCATCCCAGCACAGGCATTTAAAGTTAGACAAGACTGATGCCAGCCACGTCAAAGCTGTACTGAAATCCATGTTGCATTTATTTACTTTTCTCAGAAACTAATGTTTGAACTCATCCACAGTCTAATTGTATTACATTAAAGAATGCTTCAAAAAGATCACAAAATTCTGAAGTGGTGGTATGAATGAAACTGAGATGTCCGAAAATGGATGTTCAATGGTTTTCAGTGTTAGAACTACCTTATCCTGAAGAAAATGTACATCAAATAAGTCACCATCAATAAGATTTACAGTTTCCACCTCTGCAAATAGCTATACAGAAGTAACTGGATGGGCAGAATGGAAAAAAATGGACTCTGCCACTATCCCCAACACATTGCCTTCCACTCACCCAACTGCTTCATCCAACTGTTTTGTCTTTGCCTGGCTTAGACCTCTCTTCCAAAGAGAAAGACTGGCAAACTGCACTATATATTCTACACTCAGATGAATCCCACTCAGTAAAGTTTTCATGACATCTACCTCTTTTGTTTTATCTCTTTTTTTAATTTACATTATACTTTTCCACACCCCTCAGCTGTACCACCTTTCCTCTTCTGCCTATCATCAGTCTTCCGCAAGCTTCACAACAACTTAGACATAATGGAAGAAGAATGTATTTGTATTTGTCTGACAAAATAATTACTACTCTCAATCCCCTAAACTAACTCGTCTCACTCCATTTTTCGATTTTGCCTTGATGAAATGTTAATATGTTTAAGAACAACTGGGAAAGGGGTGGGGGGCAGGGGGAAAAAAGAGTTTTGAAATAGGTTTCCTTTATCTGTTATACCACAGAACTAAGGGAAAAGGGATTCCAGGAAATCTTTAAGTGAAAGACTTAATAATCCAAGTTTTAAATGTTTTCCCCATCTTCTTCCGAGTCCAATAAAAAGCTAAAGAAATTTTTAAGCGTGGTAATTACAGTAAGAACTTACTGATAAAATGGTGTTGCATTGTGGACAACATACAGATGGTTAAAGTCGGAACAGAATGATCGCGGACTTGCAAAGTTATCCCTACTATGCATATTAAACTGCCAAGACAAATGCTGCCAACAATTGGAAAAAAATTAAGGGCAGTATTCAAATCCAGACTGCAGAAATGTGAGTGTGTCTAAGCATAGGTATCAACATGTGAGCGAAATATCTAAGGTCCCGTTACAATAAACGTTCCAGATACCAGGAAGCCAGGACAAAGAAGTTAAAATAAGAAATATTCTTAAGGTAACAGATAAATGAAAACAAACTTTCTCACAAATGGAACACTGTTGATTTTAAGTTGGGTTTTGTTTGTTTGTTTTTTGGTTGGTTGGTTTTTAAATCTAAGTATGCCTGGTCTGCCTCCCCCATTTTTCCCCCAACTCCACCCCCATTACTCAAACTTCTTTTAATCATACAAAATATTTAGTCTTGAGTTCAATTCTAATATTTGAACTGTCAAGGTAACATATTAGGAAAGAGATTAAAGTGTAGAATGGCATATATAACCTTAAACAATATCATATTAAAACAGAGGTGGTACTATATTTTGAGAAAGGTGCAAAATTGAAAAATTTTAAAATAAATAGCATGAAATTTTGCAAAATTCCGTTCATATACCTAAAGAAAGCTATCACTTGCCTGGCTAAAATACTCCATTTACAATACTTTGCCTGTAAACCTTAAGGCTTTTTCACAGAAGTATTCTCCCTATTATAAAGGATGGTTAAACCAAAACATGATAAAAGTAAAAAAAAACCCAAAACAAAGCAAATAAAAATAAGACCTCTGCAAATGCTTTTAGGCTTATCACAAAGGATACTTCTGCATTCTGAAAGGTCTATTCACAATCATCATGTTAGTAAAATATTATTTGGAAGCAGTTTCTAAAACTGGATGTAACATTCATTTACATGTATCTGCCAAATTTTTAAATGTTTTAGAAGCTAAACTAAAACATGTTGAAAATGACTCATTGTGGTACCAGAATATGTACTGTAGGAAATAAGAACTCATTTACAAGTGGGAGAAATACACTCACACTTCATCTGTGGGAATTCACTAGACTTCCCTTCCAGTAAACATTATATTTTAAAATAATCATGGAAAATATGTTTCTTTTAAATGAAGTTTATGAAAAGATTTAGACAGCTGGCATAACAAAAGAGACTTACAAAGATAAATGTAAAAACCATCTTTAAAAATAATTCACAAATTATTCTGCCAAAAGATATCAACTTAGCAATAAAAAAGGCAATTATTTTTGCTTACTTCAACGGATAAACTAAAACTGTTTAATACAGTTGTTTTGTATAAACAGATAACCATTTGAGACAAAGGACAAAATGGAAGATTTGATTATTTTACAAAGTAAGAGAATGCTGGGGTGGGGGGGAGGGCAGGGGGAAGAGTCCTGGCAGGCAAACAAATTACTATAAGGTAGCTCTTTTCTAACTTGTAGCATGCCAACTACTTTCTGTTCATCCGCACACTTTAATAATATAGGTACCTTGTAGCAAATGCACTACTTCAAAAAGTTTTTTTCCTTCTTTGAAAAGAGGCATTAATTTGGCACCAACAAAATAAACCTGAAATGTACCCCATTTATCTATGTGTATAAAATACGTTGAAAAAAGCCCAGAACTTTGTCATAATACAGAAATTAGACCCAGATTTCACAACTTGTGAGTGGGAACAGAGTGTCATAAGGGACAAAACTAAAACCAAAAAAACCCAGCCCCACTAGCTTCTAAAAAGTACACTGCCTGTAAAAACAAGTGTCCTAGATGAACATGCAACAGACAAAAAAGATACAATATTTCCTCACATGATTTTAGGTCTAAAAAAATCGTAGAATTAAGGTATCAATCATGGCTTCACTCCACCTAATTCTGGGCATTTCACAGGGGCACAGGATTTACATCAGTCACACTGTGTTCATCCTCCACTGTTTAGAGAAACAGTCTATACTGAGTATACTCAGAGATTCAAGAGTCAGTTATTTGCCTGAAGTGACTGGTACATGAAGACAAGACAAGGACTAGGGCTTCTAATTTCAACCTTCTAATTTAATCTAATTTCAACTTTCATCTACTCATGGCACCCTTTTGCACAAACAAAACTTTCTCCCCTTCCCGTAGGGTTTTGAATGGGACAAATTCTTGCCCTCTCTACAACCCACAAGCAATTCTGGTGACTCCAGCAACGTATCCAAGGTAAAATGGGAAGATGTAACTTTTTGCAGCATCTTGAAACTTATGATCTAGATTATATTTCTGGAAAGGAAAAAGTTAAGATCTCAGAGAAATCAGAGAAAACGTGAAGCAAAATTTCAGAAGGGATGAATCAGATGAATCAGTGCACTTCTATATCTGTTTACCCATGGCAACAAACACTTTCCATGAAACAATTAGAATATCCATGAAAACAATTCCAGATGACAAGTTCCACATCAAAACTAAAAACTAGATTATATCCATACACATGCAGTAGTATTTATGTTAAAATATCAGCCAAGAGTTGCAGCATTTTGACAATATATGCAGTATTTAAGTTTTAGAAGAGATATACAAATAGGTTTGTAAATGCAAGTATATACATTTACATTTTACGTGTATATTATGAAACCTAACATTTTATGAAAAGACTAAATGAGTGACAGGTACAAGCATTTTACATAACACCCAAGCTTCACCTCAAAGGAACCTGAATTATATTACTAGCACACTTATTTCTACAACTACGCTGCCTTGGAAAAAGTTTACTTCTCTTTAAGAGAAAGTTTCTCAAGTTATACTGCCTACATAAATATTTATTCTGTGGGTGAGAAACTGGCATAAGCTTTGGCAATTTTTTGGCTTCTGGAGTACCTATAAAGGGCACACACACAATCCCTACCCTCTCCATGCTTCATGGTAAGGAGTTTGCAGGGTGGTCTGTGCAACATTATCTTTAGTCATCAATATCAGTTTCCTTTCAAACACAAAAACCTGCTAATAAACAGGGCTTATAAGAAAGGGTTGGGCAATATATATTCATACGAGCAACATCTTTATGAATTCTACCTAGTGGTAAGAACTACAAAAGCCCTTTACTGCTTGTAGTAAAGCCCCTAGCTTTACTCTTTCACATGCACCCTTCCATTCCATCTCCGTTGGGTTTCTCTGATTCCCAGGTTCCCTGTCCTTACTGCCTCTCACCGCACTCCTCCTACTGCAGAATTACACATTCTCTCACTAATCATCACCAGCTCCCATCAGTAGCAGTCCAGCATATCTACTTTCATGCAGTGCTCCCTTTCAGAGCATCCCTTTCTCCCATTCAGAACACATGTTCCCGTCTCACTTCAGTCTTGCTGAATTTCTGTAAGTAACTTCCCCCCCCCCCAATATAAACAGTTCACACCTATACACTCACTGATATCATAAATAACTCAAAGTAGTACCACCCTTTTAGTGTCCCCATGATTCAAATGTCACGTCACATTTAAGTGCCACCATGGCTATATGATGTTTGGTAAAATGCTGCCACGTTACCAACCTACAGCTATCCAAGATCAAGGTATTCTTTAGCAAGCTCTTGAACTCTGTTAACTATGCACTGAACATTAACTGCATGTTCATTTTGCTGGTTTCACAGAATACTCTTACAGAGTTACCTAGATAGTCATATAAGTAGACACAATTGTGCCTTTAGATCATTTAGCTAGAAACACAAACAGCTGTAAAAATTATCTAAATAGCTCTGCACTGAGTAAACAAAAGGCCTTCCCACTACCCAGTATGTGATGCAATACTTCAGTGCTGAAGGCATGTAGTCTCAAAAAAAAATTTACTGGTCTCCCTGAATGTAAATAACTCTGAGCCAACCTTGACAAAGTCTGGGATACATTCTTGAGGAAATCTTATCTAGAAATAAGACTATACAAAAGGGAAGTCAGCCCTCCAACCCTGGTTTTCCCATTCTCTCCTCATCGAGGCACCGGTCACCAGACAAGCCAATCTCATGAAGAGAGAAAGCAGCAAACAGGCTGCCAAGGACTCACATGATTGTCCCATCAGCTGTGAACAGTGGTTTCACTAGTTGTGACCATCACATGTAAATATCATACTGTCCCTCTCTCTTGTGAAGTCCTCAGTATGATTAATCAGGCATATTCAATGCTGGATTGACTAATGCCAAAGGCGAACAGCTCCCTGCAGCTTACAGCCTGAAAGTACCATGGCTCACTGATGTACACTGTTTTGGTAGCATGTTCATGAACACAGTATGATGGTCCTTCATTTACTCATAGTCCTTCATTTATTTACAAATGGACTAGCTACCCTCAATTCCAGAACAATATGCTACCATCTTCCTTATTCATGAGAGTTACTTACATGAAACAAATATCACCACCATGAAAGTGAGAACCAGGCTGAGAGCAGCAGAGTTAGGCTTCCAGTTATACCTAACGTTTTCTCAACACTTTGAATGTGACTCTGCAGAAGAAAAGCTCTGGCCAAAACACAGCCCAAAGCACTCTCGCATAAATGTTAGTCTTCATGAAGAACTAACATTTCAGAGTTTCCCATGAGTTTACTATGAGGTCCATAAGATTACAAAGCTATAACTTCCTTCTAAAAACCACAAAACCACCTATCTGGACGGACTGTTCTTCAAAAGTTAGTTGTCCAGATATGAGTATAGCATCACATCCTCTTCCGGAGGGTAATCAGAACGTAACCACAGCATCAGAAGGTAATTCCAGAAGATAATTACTACTAAAAGAAAACTTTTACAGTTTTATTAGGCTGAAATAGAATATTACCTAAATAGCCATCATCTGAATATCAACATTTTTTTTAGAGCCATACAGAAAATACAACATCCCTACTTTGAAGAATTTAGCTTTTGAATAGGCATTATAATGCACAGTTTTGGTACATACGCAACTAAGAATCACTGCATGTATTTATGGTGATGTTGTTATTTGGGACTTGTTTTTCTTCCATATTCTAAAAATCGTGTACCTTGAGTTTCCTCTAAACAGGTTATTTTCTCATCTGCCTTGAAATGCTAATGTTTTGGGCTACCAAATGCTGCTAGGGGCTTCCCACACAAATTTAATCCTTCAAACTCAGATGGTTAGAAACATTCCAGAAATAAATACTAGTTGCACAGATAACCTAATACATGTAAAAATCTTTAAAAAAACAGAATAAAATCACATTAGCTTCATCTTCAGATAAACGCTTTCATTTATATCTTATCAATACACCCAGCCTAGACTTTTCAAAGGGACAGAAAGCACATGCAGCAAACAGGTTGAGAAGTTTCTGTGTTTCAAAGCTTCTGTTCTGTTCTACATAGAGTAGTTGTAGTGTATCAGATGAAAGGCCCATGTAGCCTGATAATCCCATCTCTAACTTAGGCAAAAGTTTAGGTTTTGAGAAGAGCAAGAAAAATCTGCATAGATCGTATTTCTCCCTAATCCTCTCCCACTAGTGTTCAACTATTTCTAGTTCAAGGATTTCCTGAATTGGATGTGGTTTCTAGTAGAATCATAGAATCATAGAATTGTCTAGGTTGGAAGAGACCCTTGGGATCATCGAGTCCAACCATCTACCCTACTCTACAAAGTTCTCCCCTACACCATATCCGCCAACACCACATCTAAACGTCTCTTAAACACATCCAGGGATGGTGACTCAACCACCTCCCTGGGCAGCCTATTCCAATGCCCAACCACCCTTTCTGTGAAAAATTCTTTCCTAATGTTCAGTCTAAACCTACCCTGTTGGAGCTTGAAGCCATTCCCTCTTGTTCTGTCATTAATTACCTGTGAGAAGAGACCAGCACCAACCTCTCTACAGTGTCCTTTCAAATAGTTGTAGAGAGTGATGAGGTCTCCCCTCAGCCTCCTCTTCCTCAAACTAAACAGTCCCAGCTCCTTCAACCGCTCTTCATATGATTTGTCTGCTAGGCCCTTCACCAGTTTCGTTGCCCTCCTCTGCACTCGCTCCAGCACCTCGATATCTCTCTTGTATTGCGGTGCCCAAAACTGGACACAATACTCGAGGTGTGGCCTCACCAGTGCTGAGTACAGGGGCACAATCACCTCCCTACTTCTGCTGGCCACGCTATTTCTAATACAAGCCAGGATGCCGTTGGCTTTCTTGGCCACCTGGGCACACTGCCGGCTCATATTCAGCCGCTTGTCAATTAGAACCCCCAGGTCTCTTTCTGCCAGGCAGCTTTCCAGCCACACCTCCCCAAGCCTGTAGCGCTGCATGGGGTTATTGTGGCCCAAGTGCAGAACCTGGCACTTGCCCTTGTTGAAACTCATACCATTGATGTTGGCCCAGTGATCCAATCTATCTAAGTCTCTCTGTAGAGCTTCCCTGTCCTCCTGGGAATCAACACTCCTGCTTAACTTGGTGTCATCTGCAAACTTGCTGATGATACACCCTATGTCCTTATCAAGATCATCAATAAAGACGTTGAACAGAAATGGTCCCAACATTGATCCTTGAGGCACACCACTTGTGACCGGCCGCCAGCTGGATTTAAATCTATTGAGCACCACTCTTTGGGACCTTCCAGTCAGCCAGTGCTTGATCCAGTGGATCGTATGCTCATTCAGGCCGTGTGAAGCCATTTTTTCCACAAGAATTGTATGGGGGACAGTATCGAATGCTTTTTGAAAGTCCAGGTATACAATATCAACAGCCTTTCCCTCATCAAATATTTTGGTAATCTTGTCATAGAAGGAGATCAGGTTCGTCTGGCAGGACCTGCCTTCCATAAACCCATGCTGACTAGGCCTGACTCCTGGTTGCCCCTTATGTGGGTTTTGATGGCACTCAAGATGATTAGTTGTTAATTATTTCTCAAATTTATCTTTGAGCTTTTTCAGTCTTCCTTTGAACCCATGTAAACTTTTAGCACCCAAAATATAATTCGCTAATGAGTTCCAAAGGACCACTATTTGCTTATCCTGTTAGTGCTCATTGTTAATGAGAAGCTGTATGCAGCAAATCACAAGAAAGTATAGATACATGGGGGATACTAACAATCACAGCAAAATCATGGACTGCAGTGGAAGTTTCAACCCTGTAATTAAAGAAATATATGAAGACTAAGCAGCTGCACCCTTATATCACATCATTCTTCTTTGAAGGAATTTATAACTGCTTTCAAAATTGTTCTCAAAGGACACGTACATTTTCAACATTCCCACGCTAACAAAAAACCTATGGACTTAAAAGAGTAAATAGTTTCTTAGCTACTCAGCATAATAGCCGTCACAGAATTTTAACATTTTGCCTTTACTAATCTTAATGTTTTAAGATTAAGGCATCTTGGCTAGAAGGAAATGAACAGGTAAAATGAGAATGTCAAGGCTTAAGGAAAATCTTTATGATACGAGGATATGTTCATATTACGGACTTCCCAAAGCATCCTTCAGAGGCTAATAATATTTTGTGAGAATTACTTCTTAGGAGCTGGGGTAAGAGGAACTTAAATAAAAAGATTTCTAGAGCTATAAATATAATCATTTAACATTCCTTGCACACTAAGGGAACAAACTTCAAAGCCTGTTTTCCAGATGTAATGAAACTCAGAGAGGTCAGCCATCAGCCTAACTTATCATTTCTATGAGTCTTGACATTGATAATTCTACAACATTGAGACAGTTACAGTTATGAGGTAACTGGTCACACTGGTTAAAGCATTCATTCCAGAAGAACGTTATCTTAGCTAAGAATGTAAAATTTTCAGACCCTTATTAGGGAACAGCCAAAGACAACTAGGCATGCCCTAGCAAGTATGCAGTCTACTACTCATCTATTCGATCAAATCACTTAATTATATTTTCTCCTCCTGTTTATTAAAATGCAGCTTAGAATCAGCCATTAAGATGTAAACTCCAAATACACATACCGTCGGAAGAAAACGGAAAAAGAATAGGAGCTTCCCTAGTAATTTCAGTAGAAACATAAGATGCACGGAATTGTTTTTGTTGCGTATTTCGGTGCTTCTTCTACAGCTTGGAAACCAACTAGACCCAGTCACCCAGGTAATAGACTTTTTCTCTGCTTGTCCATCATACTGTCATTCCTGGTCCTTTCACTGCCCTCTTTGCATTGATTCTGAACTTCCAAGAGGATGTCTTTCAGCAATTTCCATGACATTCATGGAATTTTACCCTCTTAGCTGCACCTTGTACTTAACTTTCTCATCAGGAGAACAAGGTGAAGGTAGTTTTTATGGGAAACGTGTAGTAGTTACGTTGGCTAGCGCAAAAATCTGGACAAGGTCTACAAGTGACAGTAAAAGGCTCGGCTTTATTCTGATAGAAATACTAAGTGTTATCAAAATTACATATACATATCATACTACAGCAGCAGCAAATGATTATCACCAAATAAGTATTTTAGAAAACACTAATAACATTAATTGAAACTGAAGAGTTAAAGTGGTAGTAATTTTCAAGACCTACATAGCTCTTCAATTCAAGAGATTACAAGGTGCTTCATATACAAAAGTAGCAGCCTTGCCTAGGGAGTAAAAGACTATGATAGTAGTTTTTAATATACGGTTATGGCAGCTTTGGCAAATAAATATTTTGGCCATAAGTTTTCAGCATGGATCTTTTTTTTTTCCCCCATATTTAAATCCTCATTTTACACAAATGTTCTTGAAGAGATAATAGGCCCTTACTGAAATATTAGCAATAAGTACAGCACACAAATACACTGACTTAATCATTTTAAGATTGGAATCCTGTCATTGCAGTCAGCAACATCCGGATCATAAAAACATGTTAATAGAAGGGGCAAATAATTAATTTCAATGTTTCTATTAACAATGAATGTATAATGCATACTCAGCAGTGATTCTAAATGCGAAGTAGAACATTTATTCAGTAAATGTATCCAATTATCTTCTCATCTAAGATAGTACTCTAGGCTTGTCTGCAATTAATAAGAAGATATAGGGATCTTAATTTCATCTAATTTAAACACTCATTTTATAAACACGACTGAGCACCTCTCTCCATCACCTATAAAGTTTCAAACAGACAACTAAAACCAGATAGCATTAATCTCATCTCAAAATGAACTATAAAAAGTGCCACAATGATGAAGAACAAAAAAAAACAGCAGTAAAAAAAAAAAAAAAGAGATTCAAATTATAAAGATTAACAGATAGACTAAAAGAAGTCTCCAAAATGTATATACTGCTTGCAGCTGACTGGGAAGAAAAGCATTAAGTAGGTAAACACAAACATGCAGATAACTTTTTGCATACTTTTTTTAGACCTATGAAGGATAGACAATTGCTATCAAGAAATGTTAATGTCTTTTATTCTATTGTGCTTTTTTATTTGAAAGGCATTTCTAAATAGGAACACTAAAAATACTTCTAAAGATATTTTTACCTGTAGCACATTTTCCATTACATATCTAATAGTTTTAAACAGCTGAGCTATATACATCAATCCAGAAATGTTTAAATAATAAACCAAAATCCTTTGAAATCTTTATAGAACAAACCTAAGACTCTAAATTATTTTTGTAGCAATCATCCTGACTTTACTCAGTGCAAAAAAACATTGTTTAAAATGCCCTTTCATCACCTGTGCATATTCAAATAATACAGAAAAAAAGTACGTAGTTAAAAATAGCCTTTTTACCTTATAGACAGAGGCAGGAATTTAAACCTCCCATTAGCTTTTACAAAACTGAGGGTTTTTTTTATAGATAGTGCCCACTGCAAAATTGAAGTAACAGTACTGCCATAACACAATTTTCTTGAATGTTCTTCTTCTGTTTACTGCGTACCTATTTTGCTTGTTTTCATTTTTCTACACTTCTCATTTTATCATTACAAAGACAGGAAAAGAAAAAAAATCACCTTGAGTACATTATGTGAGGAGCAATGAACTGTAACAGAGTACAGATTTTTTTTGTCACTAAGAAAAAAAGATTTTGTAAAATCACAGCATCTATCGATTTCCCTTGTGTTCCCAGTAATTCTGGAATTTTTAAACCAGTTTACACTGACAGAGCTGAGCTGTACAGTCCTGGACAAATAAATTATACTCCTTAAGGTTTAAAGGAAGTGAACAATCTAAGACTAGAGATGGCTCTTAAAGGCATCCCCCGTGGTGAAGTACTCTTGTGTGAGTTTAGACCTTGGAGTCTACTTTGAACAAAGGAACCATTCCAGTTTGACGTTGCACCTTATATGAAACAAGAAAATTTAACCAGTAGGAAAAAAGTAGGAAATGAGGATGCATTTGTTCTACTTTTTGGTGCTGTTTTTTTCTTGTTGTTGCTTTGCTAGGTTGGGGTTTTTTTGCCAAGAAGTGAGTAACAGATTAACAGTCAATAGTTTGAAAATAACATTCCAGGAATATTCAAAAGAAGGAAAAGTTGGAACATATTTAGTATCTACATTTTACTACGTAGTAGATGATGGAGCTATTATTGAATTGCTCTCCTCATTCAGCGCCGAGACACTTTAAATTGAGGTAATATAGATTTAAAATTAGAAAGAAGTCTTAGGTCACATTATCAGCAGTTTTAAATGAAGTTAAAATGTTTCAATTTGGTCAAATTTTTTTAGAACATGTGTGACATTAACTACAGCTTAATCCAAAATATCAAATCACTTAAGTTTTTTTCATTGTCACAGGTAAATGAAACACGGATTCTCACACAGACTTATAGCTGTATAATAGCAAAGACAGCAACAAAACTTATATCCTGACATCGTAAAGATCTACTTTGAGGTTGAAACAGCAGATTCTTTCTCAATATAACTCTTCCATGAACATTACCACTTTGGTATTTTCTTGGCATTTGTAAACAGCAGTTTACAGAAAGCTATCACACACATCAGTAAGAAAAATGAAAATAACTGCACTTGACTAGAAAATTGGATATTAGTTACACTTCTGATCACAAGATTTGCCAGAGGCTTTATTTAACCACCTTTCAGGCCAGTCAACATTCCACATACTCACTTCTGAAGCTTTCAAACATGTTTGTTTATACAGATTATGATACCAGTGGTAACTAGGATGAGTCACCTTGTTTTCACTAAAGTAGAACTAGCTGTTATAATCACTTAAATATAGAATTGGACAACATAGGTATTCCTCTTTTATCTTAGGGGCTTCTGGTGATATTGGAAAATTTCTTTGTGTTGCAGAACTGCCACATTGCCAGTCCACAGTAAATTCAGAACTCGGGGTCTTTTAAGGCATTTATTCCATCTCATCATGCCAGTTTGTTACTTTGCTGTTCACTTAGGCAGATGATTTGGAATGTGGACGAAGTCACAGTCTTGACACCTGTACTTCAGTTAGAATGGAAGTGGTTTTAAAGAAAGACACCTATGTTTAAAGAACGGAAGTATGGGGTTCCCATTTTCCCAAGCAGATTTTTCTTCTCTGAAAAGCATAATCTTCTGAACAATAATCTACTACTTTGAACTGCAAAAAACAGTATTAATCAACTTATTAACTTATTTAAACCAAGGAAAGGAGAGTTTTACATAATTGGAGAGCTTATCACTAGAAAAAGTTACAGGACGACAGAAGCATGAGTGTATCAAACAAGGTAACAAAAAATAGAGTATTACTAACTTTCTTTTTTTCCCCCTCTAAAGATTGCATTTAAAAATCTTCTTCCTATGTTTCTGATTGCAGGGGAACTTCCCTCCTCAAAAAAGCAACAATATGAAAAAATGACACATTATAGAAGTGGAAATACAGCAGAAGAGAAAAGTATTTTCTCCATAGTTCTTAAGTTTAAAAATAAATATGGTAAGAATTATAAAGTTGATATTTTCATTAAAAACATGTAAGTGTGCATACTCTAATTATCATATGCCAGACCTACTTTCCAGAAGACCTTCCAGTTAGATATGAACTCTCCACATGTCATAGTAAGTCTTATCACAGTGAAAGGTAGGAGTCTCATCAAAAAGAAACACTTTGTTGACTCACATTAGCATTTTATTTTGACTCAGAAGATCTGTTCTGAACAAAGTTTCCTGGTTGTCCCCACTTAACCAGCTTTGATTTCCATATTTTGATTTGCATTGTGAAGCCATCATCTCAGTTTGCTAACTGAATTCCTTTTTAGGAATCCAAGAACACCCGCAACACCACCTAACTACTAAAAGGCATTCAGCGCCCTTGGGCCCATTCAGCCCAAACTAGAATTAATCTGAAGTCAAACCCATGAAACTCACCATGGATATCAAGTCCTCTGACCCATCTTGTTTACTCTAGAACTAGCCCTGTTGTTTCACACCACTAGTTAGTACCGACATTTTTTTCAGTCCTTTGTGGCTATGCTGGGGCAATGCTATTTCTTCAGTAATATCACTGCTGCCATTTAGGAGTTACACATAAAAATTAAAAGCTTTAATTACATTGTACCTATGCTTAAGCTAACAACATTTTAACAGATTACTATTTGTAATTAAAAACTATCCCAAGCAAAAACAGTTTACATCAAGTACTTTCTTTGAGTAGATGAGTACACATTGGCACAGTCGGTTAATGAACCGACCTTTTCATTTTAGAAAAAAGGTGTGGATTAAACAATGAATCAAGTCCAAAATTAAGGACACATGACAAACTTCTCCTGAGCAGCTTTGATTGCTGTCCATAGTTTTAAATTACCCCATAATTTACCATAGTTAATACTCCAAATTTACAAAAAGTGAAGACAAGGTACTGCAGAACAGGATAGTAAGACTGCTTGTAAACAGGCAGAAAATCAATCATAGTTTTCTTCTCCATACGAACAAAATTGTACGTTTGGGTAGACACTGTATTTTATACACGGAATATGAAAGACTGAGAAGAGACAGCAGTAAGAAAAGAAGCATATAGGAAGCATAACTGTTCATGACTACTGCTCTCTATCCACGCGTCACAAAAACTATTAATTGAAGTCATTATACAAGATAATTTTCTACTTTCAACTAAAGAAAAAAAAACAGAATAGATTCATAGTTTGACCACTACTACTGTACAGTATGAGAGCCACATTTTGGCTATGAGATGCATAATTATGTTTGCTTGTCTTTACAGGACTGCAGGAGAATAATCAGACTTCCATATTGTTACTGCACTGGTAGCAGAAAAAAAATTACTATTAGAATTAAATCTGTAATTCAATTTATTCTTTATAAGCAGAAAGCCAAAGCAATCATTCCTCCTACCTTAAACTCCTTATGTATATATACACACATACTTCTACCTTTAGATTTTTTAATGTGCATTTTAAAAGATACTTACTGTTCTAAGAGTTGATCATATTTTCTTAAAGCATCCTTTTCAGCAGTAACTGCTCTTTCTTTTTCAGCGACAGCATTATCTCTTGCCTCTCTCAAATTTCTGAAGGAAACAAAAGTTAATCTGTCAAGAATCTGTTAGGAAAAAGACTGTTTTGTTTCATGGATTACTACTGACTGATCTTCACTTCAATAGTACCTTCTTCAGTTCTCACAAAATGGTAGAGGGGTCTGTCTATCTATATGCCTATTCATTACAGAGGCTTTACTTCAGATTACTTTCATATATCCCAGCAAAGTTCCCAGTTCTGAAATTCTAAAAACAATGATCAAACCACCTATTTATATGTAGAAATATACGAATGATTCTAAAATACTAGAACTGTAAATTACTTATTTTTTGTAGGAATTAAATAAATTCCCATAATTTTGCTTGGTACTTCACTGATAACTAGGGGAATGCTGTCCTCCTAGCTGAGATGATTCACAACTTTTATGGCAGAGCAGGAAAAGATTAGCTAGGTGTAGAAATCCTACTTCTGCATACAACTAATTGGCTACTTAGTCCGATATATAGGTTATTCCCTATCATTGGTGTCTCCTGATTTCCATTATTGGCATCATTTTTGATTTGCACAGGACTATAACACAAACATTTTATTTCAATCAATCTATACTTTTTCAATTTTTTAACCAAGAATCAGTCAAGACTTGCAAACTATTTAATTATTTTTTCACTGACACAAATGAGAACAGTATCATATGAAGAATAATACATATAGTATTTGTGTTAAAAATGATATAGGTATTAATAGTCTGTTAATCTGTAGTCTGCCTGTAGCATAACATTGCCATAAACTGTACTAAGTGGAAGTACTGCTTAGATACAGTTTATAAACACTATCTCCATTATTTAGTGCAACACAGTAACAGCCAATCTGCAAACGGTGGTTGCTGAGGACCAGACACCTACTTTATGACCATTTTTGAGGATTTTACTTTAAGCTACTTCTGCTTTCCTCCTGTGACCTGAACACCCACCAGCATTCAGCATATATTAGATGATCTTAGAAACTTCTTTCAATTTTATTTCATCTAAAAGGAATCCTGTTCATGTGCTACAAATGTGAACACAATACCACAAATCCAAGCACAAACTGTGAGGGAAGGAAAACCAAAACGTGGCAAGCAGCAATGACTAGGGGGTTTCACTTCAAAACCGCATTCTTTATCAGAACTAAACTGTTAATGTAGATGCAACCAAGCTCTTCCCACTGAAGCCATTTCTTCCCCCCTCCCCCACAGGAACTTTTTGGACTTAAAGCAAAGTGAAATTATAGTCTCAGGCATATTTTGAAGAAAAGAGAAAAGTCAAAATATAGAAGTAAATGGAAAATTAAGCCCATGTAAATGTTACCCTAGGTCATATTAGCCACACTAGAAGTATATAAATTTTGGATGAAAGACTATTTTCTAGACAAAGGAAATGTTAACAATAGTACTTTTCTGAACTCAAAGTAATTCATATGACTAGGAAATATTTACTTATGAAGAATCAACAGAATTATGTAACAGTTAACTGGCTATGAAAGATAACAAAATTTTCTTTAGAAATTGAGTTACTAGGCCACAGAATTTACCAATAAATTCAGGGAACGATCTTGAGAGCACATTCTTTAAAACTGACTCATACCAAAATAAAAGAACATAGTAATTAATTTTGTTAACAGCATTAAGATCAAGCATATTATGTCTCAGAGTAGGAGTGCAATGTTGTATCCTTGAGACTAGAGTAACAGAAAGCGGGTAAAAATTAAATGGTTAGAGATATACAGTGAGAATAAACTATTTTGCTTAACTGAAGAGCTAACAATTGAAAATGCAATGGAGGGAAAAAGGACACAAGTGAGGTACTGCTCTAACAACAAGATGACAATCACAGATGCGTTGTAACTTCTGTTGAAATATTTTCAACAGAGCTAGGAAACACACTAGCAATATTGCCAATTTTCAGATTGTGTGACTGATTTTAAAAGAGGTAAAGTACTTATTTGATGGCTGCACATACAGGCCATATGGGCCAACAGGTATCTAGCAAGCCTATCATACAAGTGAAAGTACCCTTCTAAAATGGGACAGGAATATGACCTACAGATTCATAAACAGGTACGGGGAGAAAAAGGGTGGGTTGTGGGCAGGGGAAGCAGAAGTACAAGGGCATCTATATTAGCTTTTGAAATAAATGCCTTAGCAACTGCCATTTATTGCACTTCAGGTCACATCCCTAAACTATTCCAGAGTGCACAAACTGGATTCCAGTCAGAAGACGTGCTCAGGGAGAGCATGAAACATGTTCAAAACTACTAAATTATGTTTGATCTATGGGAACAGACTACAGCTAATCCAAAGTCAAACCTCATGCAGACGTTCACATGTCCTGTGAACTCGTTCATGCTTCCTAATACAATCATAACCAGTGCCTAATACAATGAAACAAGTGAAAGTGGTCCCAAATAAATTAAGGATGAAAGCATCACCTATTTATTGGTTCTCCCCCACCCCGTTTTAGCTTCTTGAACTGACTCATCCAAGTGTAAAATAAGCGACAATAAATTCATGGGAAATACCGGGCACATCAAGCTTGGCAAAGTGGTAAGGAGTAAGAGAACTGAATATTAGCTTAGCTTAGCTGTAATACTATTCCATGCTTTGTGCCTGAAGATGAAACCAGCCTCTTAGCTTTATTTTCAGTTGCAATCAGCATCTCATCACATCACACAACTTAATTCTAAAACTCCTTTGCTCCCAATTTAGGGTTCTTTTTCTCTTGCCATTGAGGGACACCACAGACTGGGAAGCACTGTCTTATGGTGGAATTTTTTAATATTTTATAAAGAGACCATAGGCTAAAAATCCTTTTTTGCAAAATATGAAGTAAAATCTAAGGGATTTACACTTCAGAAGTAACTGTTTCAAAATGAAGAACAAAAATTCTGCAAATTGGTTCCAGATACAAATGAAATATTTTTCAGTAGCTTTCTCAATGATATACAGACCCTTGTCAAATTTCCACCAACAGTGGAGGTTTAAATTCATACTTTGTAATTCAAAATAGATTCGCATACAGGAAGTGGTGTGGACATATGTGTGTGTGTGTGTGTGTGTGTGTGTATTTTACACTTGCAAAACTACACAGTGATGTAATTTTTTTAAATTAGAACCTTTCAGTTGACTGGAAGCAGGAGTCATGTTCTTCTTTCACTCTTCTGAGCAGTAACAAAACTACCTATTAGAGGAACAGATGCTGATGCCACAAATATCTTTTTAGTACAGTCATTTCCTTCTCCACACAAGACACTTTCAGGACATCTACAATGAAGTTATAATGAATTATTAAGCAGTCCTCCCATTTTAAAGGGATAAGAGGCAAAAAACAAGCTCAAAAAGAAAACCAGTGTCAAAAGCCCAAACTCCTAGTCCCCTAAAGGCTTATGTATGTGCCTAACTCTGCATATAATACCATGGAATTCAACAAGATGACATACATACAAAATTCAATATACAGGTCTTTGCAGGAATAGGATCTTCTTCAAAATAATTTTATGATAATTTACAGGAAATCAATGTTTTTTTGAATCATAATGCTGCAAACAATCTCAAATAGATTTATTTTTGAAAGGCATATGTCTTGTTGTTTTCCCTCATTTTTTCTGCTTTACTTTCCTCCATTAACACCTTCTCTTCTGGTTTCCTGGCACAGTTTCAAGATTGTCCATATAGCATGACAGGTATGCCAACGCATTTTGTATTAGTTAACTAACACTATACATCTGAACAAACTTCATACCACTAATGTTTATCTAGAACACAAATTTTAATAATACTTTTCATTGTCAATGTTGGATGTCCATTATTTAAATATAGCACCATATATTTACTGTACAAGTATCATTTCATTTTAGTATTTACAAGATTCTCATCAGTTTTGTAACTGAACTTGAATTCTCACATTTTGAGCACCTTTCAAACAGCCAGTCAAATAGAATTATACCTAAGCATAAAACATTACTTGGTCATTGCCTGCATCTTATCTACCTGTTTTCACGTTCATACATCTCTTTTGAAGTGCTTCTTAGTTGCTCAATCTCTTGATTTGTTTTCAACCTTATTTGTTCCAACTCTTCATGCAGTCTCTTTTCGTATTCTGTTTTATAGTGGTCTCTGTAAATAAACAAACACACAACACGGGAATTTAAAATTAATTACACTGGCCAAAATACCAAAACTTCAAGCACAGCTGTATAAGTACAGCAGCGCACTTCTTGATTTTACATTGTATTTTAACTCTTACTCATATTCCTCCCAAATCGCTTGAAATACATATTAGCCTATGTTGTTATGCAAATTAAGTGAAAATCAATCAGGAATAAGTAATATTTAATTGGCAATAAATACAAGCTTTCTGCATGCTGTTTTAGGTTGGGTTTTTTTAACATAATTTGACATTGATTAATCACAGAATCATTGAATGGTTAGAGTTGGAAGAGACCTTTAAAGATCACCTAGTTCCAACTCCCCTGCCATGGGCAGGGACGCCTTCTACCAGACTGGGTTGCTCAAAGCACCATCCGGCCTGGCCTTGAACACTTCCAGGGATGGAGCATCTACAACTTCTCTGGGCAACCCGTTCCAGTGCCTCACCACACTCAGAGTAAAGAATTTCTTCCTAATATCTAATCTAAATCTACGCTCTTTCAGTTTAAAAAGGTTACCTCTCATCCTATCACTAGTCCTATTCACGCAACGTTACGCTTAACATTCTTCCAGAAATTCTTTGTCAGCCTCTACATGAGTGTTTATACTAATTAACAACCTTAATTCCTTGCTTTCCAAAGTTTTCTAGCTTCTTCATCACCAGGTAAGGGTTGGTTAACTTGCTAACTTACAATTACTTCTGCCATGCTGCTACAAGACTTCATTGTGTCCTATTTGTACCTCATATGGGGAAAAAACATCACAAGAAAAATGGAGATTACGTGCTGTAGAGATTTGTGAAATAAAAAACCCCCAAGATTTGGGAATTTATCTTGTCAATGTGACATATAAAATAACTAAAATATATACTTAAGCTCTTAAACAGCAGATATCAGAAGATTCCAGAATAAAAGAATTTCATTTCAGAGTAATATTGACATCTTTTTGTAACTTTGGAAGCCCATAAAGAATTTCTCCTACAAAACTACAAAAAAAGGCTTATGTTGTAAGTACTTAACAGCTAAGGAATGTTAAAATTTTATAACATCTAGTTAATGTTCAAGAATAATCAATCAGCAGTGAAGAAATTACAGGCTTGGAAATAAAGGCGTGTTTGTGAAGAGATGTGCATTTACAATCATAAAAAGTTTTAGATTCTCCTGATTTCCAACTGTGTGACAGCCCATGATTTTTAGAAATCAGTACTTGAGCCGGCCAAAGACTCCTTCACGTTAACTAAAAGCCCCAAAATATTTAAATGCCAGAATGCTTGCTGTCCAGGCTTTCCTGTTTTCTTTTGAGACACTGAATTTCACTTGACCCTTCAAGGTAAAAGTAAATTTATCTCCTCTCCTTCCTCAAGTGTGCCACACTACAGCAAAATACTTTATGAAGATCTTTGATACAATGAAGTGTTTATAATTAAAAAAAAAAAAAAAAAAACAACACAAGAACCACAACACACTGTACTGGAATGTAAGGTCCCCATTAGAAACTTTTTGTGTTCTTTATGTGTTATATGGCTCAATATGTAGGGGAAAAAAAAAAAAGAATGCTGAAGGACCTCAGGATACAATTCTTATGTGCAGAATCAATGAGCATTACCATTTTCTTGGTACTTATACAATTTCCTATTACCACTACTACTTGCCAAAAAGAAATTTCTGTCATTGCAGAAATTACACTTTCCCTCCCATGGCAAGACTGCTAAAAGTCAGGAAGGTTCACTGAAAAAATTAGAAGACTCTGAAAGATGTCACCAAAAGATAGTTCAAAGTGACACTTATCTTTACGATGACCAAAATAAACATTGGTATAGTAAAGGGCATATTCTGAGTATATGGCTTGACTGCCCTGCCAATGCCTTTTAGGAAACACCAGCTGAGGTGCTGCTGAAGCAAAGGACCATAATTTGCAATTTTTATACCTGACCTGCTGTTAGTCTTTTGCTTGTGTGGTAATTAAAAGTGGTTTTGCCTTATCAAGTTGTTTTGTCTTCTTCAGGCTGCAGGTTTTAATGAGCTTCTTTACAGGCCTATTATTCATAAGGCTTTATACCATGAATAAAGTAAACACGATCTGAGCATCTCAGTGCAACTATGGATTGTGTTTTAAGATTAAACATATAAAAGGAAATTCTTTGTGTTGGTCTGTGTGTACACATAGATTCCCAAGAACTGTAGCTATGAGCTGCTGCCATTCATCTTGCCACAATCTCAACCTATTTTGAAGTGTGTCTTTTTTAAAATTTGGCATGTTAATCCCTCAGATTCCTTAAGTCTGTAATTTTCTAACTATAGTACCTCAATGCCAGCAGTTTTGATGGTAACCAGAAGGTGAGTTATTCTTTATTCTTAAAAATAGATACTTGGGTTTGTTACCATCTTAATTCCTGAACTACAGCAACCAAAAGAGACTCAGACATGAAACGAGCATTAAAAAGCCTCAAATTCTTCAAAACGTAGCAAATAGAAGCTTATTACCCAAACTTATGTCACTTCCAGATAGCACTGAGGACTGTAAAATGTCCATTAGTTAGTACAGTTTTCTCCTGCTCCACTTTTGTACCTTTCTAATGTACCGAACAATTAAATAGGATTCTGTAGAGCTTTCTAAGAAACCTAAAACCATAGATATTTGACCAGAGAGATGGATGGTTTAAACTGCTGAATAGACAGGAACCCCCACTATTGGATTCAGTCTCACAAGATGCACGCAAAGTGAGTACGTGTGGGTGGCAAAATGTAAAGGGACAGCTTCTGCAATATTACAGATCACATGCAGGTTATAAAGCACTTTACAGAAGGATACTATTACCCCCATTTTACAAAAGAAATCTTACATTAACATTTTTACACTATGAAATGACGTATTCAAAGTTCAGCAGGTTAGCAGCAGAATCTTGAATACAACCTAGGCTGCCCAAGCTGCAGTGCAGTCCTACACATGCTGCTCAGTACACTACACTGTCTTCTCTGCTATTCTGTACTGTCCCTGCAAAAGACAATAACGGTCTCTAAAGGAGAGCAGACATACCTGTATTATTCATCCAGTTAATATCTGTCCTATGAAAATTAGCATCATGAAGAGAGTCACCGATACCAATAATGTCAAGAGAGAGATTTGGTAACAGTACAGAATCTCAGTGACAGCATCAAGATCTCTAAAGGCAAAATAAGAGTCACAGAATTTCTCTATAGTTGGTATCAAAATGCAACAGAGACCTCTGATATTCCAGAGGACAGTGAGGCAGGCTTGCACAGTATCCCAAACTGTGGTAGAGACAAGCTACGTACATCTCTTTCTAGGTTCCTCAAATGGACACAGCTCTGTAGAAGTGCCTCTTCATCCTTATTACAGGGTAAGGATTTCACAGCGGTTTTCCAGAAACAGAAATCTAGCTACAAGAGTCAGCGCTTACAAGTGTATTTCTAGAGCAAGACTGCTCAGACCTACATGATTTTTAAAACCCCATTTAAAAGCAAGTCTTAAAAATTTATTTAAAATGCAGAAGCTCCAGAACATAGTTCTGAGATACACACACGTAAAACAAATTAAAAAAAAAGTTTAAGTGACTGCATTGAAAGGAAGAATAGTATTAAAAGCACTTCTGATAAGCAATATGGGCTGGAACGCCATAGCTGATAATTTCATTAGAGTGCTCTTCTATTTCCATTTAGATAACAATTTGTATTTTAGTTGCATTACAGGAGAGTCATATTAGTACGCTTCATCTTAGTTACACAAGGATACAAGATTTGTAGATGCTGTCTGCAGTTCTGTCTTCTTGATTCAAACAGAAGGAAGCAGCTGAAGAGAAGCCAAACCTGTTTCATACTCTAAGCTCATTGATTCAATACACAGGTGTTTTTGTAAGGACACTACTAACTATTAATGAAGTATATACAGGCAAATATTTCATGTATTTTGGGGATATATATATTGAAATTGTATTGTTTTGGCACCTAGATGTAAGGAAATAACATGAAACGGATAACCTTGAATTCTAAATAAGAAAAGTCCAAATATGGTTTGAAATTTTATAATGTAGCATTACATATGTAGCAAGACGTAGCTGAATAGCAGTGTTTCCTGTTCAACATCCCATATATACATATATCTATACCAATACAAATAGCATAAGGATTTGACACTATTTACCATTGCGACTAGCATACAATGATCAGTTTATTTGTCAAGGCTACATTTAGGGAATCTCTATTCAAACTTGAGATATGAAAGACTGATACCTCTAATAGCTGATATGAAACATACTATGTCCTATTTTAAACATTTGTGAAAATTAAGTGTATTTTATTCTCCAATAATAATAATTCATGTTGTCTTTCAGACACTCCTGTTTTTAATAAAGGTCATTTGAGGCAGAGGGGACAGAGACATGTAACATATACACTTTAAAGAGCTTTTCCCTCTTTTGTAATTAATTACAGTTACCTCCGTAAATTTCTATATACACCCAAGAGAACTGTTGCCATAAACTTTCAATACTGACACCTTCACTGCTATGGTCTTATATTAAAGGTTTAAAAACAATTTCCTGATAGACATTAACACCCAACAGAAGCGTTCTGTTTCCAGTTACACAAATACAGACTAGCTTGCTGAAAGTTTTTTTTTTTTTTAATAAAACAGGATTTGTGCAAGAAACAAGGGAAAACAGTTAAATAACTTGTCTACCAATAGAAGTCAGCACACAGTAACTTACCTGGATGAAACATATTTTTCATACATTTCTTCCCTAGCTTTTTTGGCATCCTCTAGCTGAACCTGAAGTCTTTCAAGACGGTCTTCTTCATGTGCACAGCGAACACTAAGCTCCATGTTCTGGCGATTAAGATAATCTTTATCTTTCTGCAACAAGTTGAGGGATTGTTGTATGGTTGCCAGCTATAAAAGGCATTAAAAAGAACATTTTAACATGAACTTCAAGATAAGCATTTAACGTATGTACACATATCTGCGATTTCATTTTAACTCTCTTCTGTGAAATCACCTGAACCAAAAAACTCTATTTACACTTCTGTTTAATGTAAGTTGGTGTAACTTTATGCTGAAAAAAAAAGACATTAATAAAATTATAATTTTATGAGCTTTCATGATTTATTTCTGGTAGTTGGCACCTGAAAAAGAGCACCTCCTAATCTACCTCAGTATCTAAATAGTACTGAAGTACCAAATAGTGATAGTACTAAACAGTCGACTCAACTGATGTCATTGAGTCTTGGTGCCAACCTGCCATCATATTGGCTACAACATTCTCAGAAACAGAGGTGAAAAGTTGAAGGGCACCAGAATGATTATGGCTCGTAAACAAATGGCAAAACTGCTAGTTCTGGGGCTGAAGTGTATCATGATTGTTACGGAGAAGGTATTGTTTCAGGCTAGCACCAAAGGCAAAGAGGGTTATGCACGCTTCATTTTGATTTTCATTTAGCATCATGCTGCTACAGAAGGCTGAACTGATGCCAAACTAGAAACATGAGTATCTTGTGAGCCTCTGTAACAGCCTTCCCAATCACCAGATCAGTCATCTTTACTACTCCAAGAAGAAAGTGGTGTGGGAGAGAGCAGTTTCCATCTGTTCGAGGTGAACATTGTCAGAGAACAGTCACATAGCATAATGGCACTGGTGCAGAATGGCCCAACACCTTACGCATCACAGCAAATTGCAGTTTTAAGAGCTTAAATAATTTTGCCATTTAAGCTCCTGAAGATATCACATGCCAAGTTCAAAGAATGATAAATTAATAACATCAGAAATAAGTCCCCCAAAGCTATAAAGACATCACGTACATGTTTTAGATAGAATTCACTCTACTCTTCTGAGTCATAAAAGGACTAAAGGTTATTTAAGGGAGATACTCAAATCAAAGNAAAATTTGTAAAAAAAAAAAAAAAAAAAAGCTCGTAAAGGCAGGCATGCTTCTCTCCCTCCACCTACTTGCTGAGCATCACATAGGGTCAGGTATAAATACCTGTCCAACACTTTGTTTTATTTAAGAAGAAAACACAAGTGGCCTCCTCCAAGTAACAGGTTGTATGTATACCCACAGTGAACACAGACATCATGGATTACTATATGAAGAAAGAAATCCAGGAGTTACTATCCTTCCAACCCCTCCTCCCCAGAAGAAATACTGTGTAAACACTTAAAATTGTATGCTCTTCCAATCTAGAACTTGTGATACTGTATCAGCACACACAAAAATGACCACAGACCTTCCAGAAGATTCAAGCAATCACACAGTTTGAAGTGGTATTTTAGTTTAAAGTAGTGCTTCTTTTATTCCCTCTCAGATTAATTTAGTATAAAGTTCATGAAAAAAAAACATTGTTGCTGCTATACTGCAGTCCTTGATGCATACATACAAACATGATGTACGTGACAATACTTTTTTTTGGCCATTGTTATATGCTGAGAACAAACATGCATTTTGATGTCCTATTACAATGCTAGAACAGTGATGAATAAACAGCCTAACAAGGCCTTCAGACTGATGGAAAAGAGAATATAAGTGATATTTTCTAATGGAAACTCAATTTCTTTCCTAGTGTTTTAGAGTATCTCTATGGCTACCTGTAAAATTAAGCAGAGGAATACTATGTTTAAAGTGGTAGTTATAGCCACTATTTTATCTGTAACACTGTTACACAGAGATACTAAGGAACACCATGTCCCCTGAATTCTCTCAGGCGTAATTGGTCTCATTTACTCAGCAAAGTGTTAACACACAAAGATCCTCCATTTGATTCTTGTCTGGACCACTACACAAGTCAAGAACAACCTTCTTCATGCAGTGCCCCTTTCACATCACATTAAAAAATAAATTCACAAGTTAATTCAGAACAACCAATTATTCCTCTATTCCTTTTGGTGTTTCCTAGAAAGATTTCTATACAAAAATACAGTTTAAAAAATAGTCTTATTTTAGCACTGAAGTTGCACTGAACTACAAACCATCTGATAATTAGTGAATGACAATGTAAACTGAAAAAGTTTCTTTCCTGAGATTCAGTAAATGCCTCTTCTCCCTCCCAAAAAGCCATTGCAAAGTTACACCTACACCTGACAAAGGGAAAAATCCCTTAGTGATTCCAATAGTTTTGGAGGATTCTATCCTAACTTGCTTGCTTAAGGTGAACAATTAATCCTGGAGGTTCAGTGAATCAATCCCCCCTATGAACAATTTGGATGCAGAAATAGTGAAAATGGATACTGAGTAATGGAGTATGGCTCAGTAAAGGACCCATTACTGAACACAATTTGTGACTCTTGGATGAATGGATTAATGAACAGAGAAGCAGCAAGGAACATTTCTCTTGACCTGACAGGCGTCTGGCTCTCGGAATGTCTTTGGAGCAGCAGAAACACATTTTCCTGTGAAATACTAGCACTCCTGGAATGGCGATGACTGCGAACTGAGTGAAGTGACTGACCTACCTGGGTCGGAACTCAGTGGAACCCTAACAGAGATGACAACCCCTCTGTGCCTGAAGAGGCATTTATTCATTTTCCCAGCAGAAAAACTTTCAAAGACTAATGGAGACATGTTAGAGAAAAATGTCCATCAACCCTAGTAGGTAGTTCTGCCCAAAAGGGAAGCAGCACTGGAATTCCTCTTATCAATATGCAGTATCATAGAAAGAAGAGGTCTGGAATAGCAGCGTCTCTATTCCTGACACAGCACTAACTTCTGTAAAGGCGAAGTGAAGGATGCTTTGGGCAATGGAACTGTTATTGTACTAGAGTTACAAAGAAGAAAAACCTACATATTCTATTGATGTCTAGAACAAACATACACAACAAAACATAAGTCATACAGTAGTTCTGCTCTACTGTCACTATTGGTCAGAAAGAGCTAAAGTAAGTTATAACTAGTTCTGCACCTTTTGAGGGACAGAGCACACTCACAGCACACAGCCCTCACTGGTAAATTTTGCCCTTGGGCCTCCCGGGTTCCTGAAATTATTGCGAGAGTTTGGAAGACTCAAGCAAAGGAAGACTAAGCTAGAGGCTTAGTAAAACAGCATGTACATTACACCTAGGGAAAAATGGAAAACACTTGACCAATGCTGAGGGAGATTGCCAACATTACTGGGAGGTTGGTCAGCTGTTTGAAAGATCATAACAAGTGAGCAAGGCTTCTGATGACCAGATATCCACCTTCAAGGAGGAGGACACAAGGAACTGTGTGTCGGTAAATTTAATCTCAGTCCCGGCAAAGATTATGAAGCAAATCCTCCTGGAAGCCATATGCATGCATATGGAAGAACAGATGACTAGAAACAACTAGCATGGATTTACCAAGGCCAAACTGTGCCTAGCAAACTTGACAAGAAAGTTGGCTCTATGGATGGCGAAACAGCTGTCCGTGTCATTTACTTGGACTTTTGCATGGCTTCCATCCATCTGCCATAACATCTTTACAGGAAAACTGGCAAAATATGGATTAGGTAGGCAAATATCAGTTGAACACACTAAACATGAGCCAGAAGTGTGCCCTGACAGCAAAGGCAGCCAAGTGCCTACTAGGCTGTATTAGCAACAATGCAGCCAATAGGCTGAAGACTATTATTATCCTGTACTCAGTACTTGTGAGACTGTATTTGGTGTGTGATATCCCATTCCGTGTTCCCCATAAAGACATAAATTAACATACTGGAGCAAGACGAGAAGAGGTCTGCCAAGATGGTGTTGGACTGTATGTAGCACATGATGTATGAACGGTTGAGAGAAAGAGGGTTTTTTCAGCCTTGAGCAGAGAAATCCAGCTGGGGAAAGTCTTATTGTTATCTTCATCTATCCAGTTGGAACGCATAGAAAGAGCCAGACACTTGGAAGTACACAGTGACAGGACAAGAGGCAACAGAAAAAAGCTGCAACAACTCCAATTAGATTTTACAAAAACTTTTTCACAAAGAGGGTGGACAAACACTAGAACAGATTGTCCAGAAAGGCTGTGGAATCTTCAGCCTTGGAGATATTAAAAATCTGACTAAGCCCTAAGCAACATGATCTAAGTTGGCTCTGCACTGCATGGAAGGGTTGGACTAGCTGGTCTCCTGAGGACCATTCTAACCTAAATTATTCCATAATCCTGAGTTGATTAGACAAAATCAAATTCCTGAGGCTAAGAAAATTACTAAAATAAGAACTTTGTTTACCTCTTTTGATAAGTCATTTCTTTCTTTAGCTTGTGCTTTGTGTGACACCTCTAATATTTCATATTTTCTTCTGAGTTCTGCCAATTCATGTTCAAATATATCACGTTCACTGTTAAAATAAAGTGAAACTATTAGATACATAAAGTGTAATGAACAAGATTCCTGTGCATTTGTAATTTCTCAAACTTCTTTCAGTTTGTGACACTGACTTCTTCCAACCAGTCACTCAAAGGGCAATTAGTAATAATCTTACCTTTTTTAGTTATTAACACCTGCAACAGTATCTTATTTTATGAAAAATAAACCTAAATTATAATATAACAATCCTGAATTCCTATCCCAAATTATTTCATCCTCCTCTGATTATTATTCTTTAGTGTAACTTTAGGCTATACATTTCTCCTCCTAGCAATGAGCTGTAAGTACCCTTGTCCATCCTTTTAGCTTTATGAAGCTTTTGATACTATTTCCTGTGACATTCTCTTGAATCTTTTGCAGAAATTGAAGTTGGATGAAAAACTAAAGCAATTTCATTCCCATCTTCCTAATCAAACAAAAAGCAATGTATACTTGTTCTCAGTTGCTACTCTCCCTTGTATACAGTCTCTCGACACCAGAGGATTGTACTACTCTTCACATGTTTAAAATATACACGACACAGCTGCAAAAATTATCTTGTGTGCTGAATAAGAGTGCTTTCCATACAGAGAAAGAAGCAGCTGTATGTCTCCACTCTATCTAACCCCGTCAGAACAGAGAAATGAATGAGCCAGTATGAGCTTGCAGTTTGGAAAAAAGCTAACTAGTTTTATATTAAGCATAGCATAGTTTTAAAACTGATATAACTTGTAGTATATGAGAACTAGAAGATTTGACATAGCGTTTTTAAAGGCAGAAACGAGCCTGGAAGTGATTAACTCCTGCAATGCTCCCAAATATCCTCATGAAATCATGCCAACAGTCCTCTCCCCTCCCCTTCATCTGTGCCTACCCAGATGAATACAACTACTCTCTCAAATATAGTTTTGGCACATTCATTCATGCCTTTTTCAACTCAAGACTATTTTAAATGTACACTGTTAAACACCGGGGCCATTCACACGAAAGTTATTACAATCCACTTATTAAGATGCAGTTGCACATGCGAAGCAAACCATAGCATCAGTCCATCCTATTTGCAACAAGCTTCCAGTTTGTTTTAGTACATATAGCTGTGAACAGTTATAAAGAAGACAGATCTCCTTCAAATGACTTAGTTGCAAAGTCATTTGTGTCAGTAACTGTGCCTGAGTTCATTCAGTATGAACAACTAAGGAGCTGACAGGGTGTTTTCTATTCATAATCTCTATTTTTTTAATCCATTCCCCAATAAATGTGCCGAAGGCCAGATTTCTTGTACTTGCAAGCACACTGAAAAAGCGATTTGGGAGTTGGACTGTGAAATATACGCCTATGAGTGTATTTATAAGAAGTTCGTTTTCACTGTTTTGCAATTGTTGTTTATGAGATGGGCATTCAAAGCACAGGCTAGAACTCTAAAATCTGTATTTTAAAAATGAAAAAAGACCCTGGAACTTCCTGCAGTTAAACCAATTCACTAAGGTAATCCTAAGATTCTCTGACAAAAAGAGTTCTCATAACAGTCCTTTCAAATTTATGGTTACAAGGATATCTTAAGTTGTTAAATATTAATTCCTAAGGTCCTACCCTCTTAATTCACTGTGTAGGCATCACACAGTAGAGCACAGGGCCTTTTGTTAGATCATTGCTTTTAAACTAGGAAAAAAGAGTACTTGTTCTAAGATGCTTGGCATCAACAGCTCCCACTTCTTTAGCTGCAGTGAGACTGGTAGGCTCTTCTGAAAACACGGTAAATCCCTAATTACAAACTTTTAGGAAGATAATTTTATGCATCAGATCTCAAAACGTTGTTCATCTTACGACTGCAATATACTACAGGAGGTAACTGAACCATTAGTGGAGTGAGTTAATGAAAAATATCTGTGGTGTGCATAAGCCAAAAATAAAATTAAAAACTCTAGTCAGTCAAAGTTGAAGTTTATCTATTAACATTTGCATGTTAGTAGAACACTTGAACTATAGAGATACCTACCATTTTACTTTATCATAGTTCTCCTGTCTGTAATCACCTCGCTGAATCATCTGCTTGGTATCAGCCAGTTCCAATGTTAAACGCTGGCATCTAACCTCAAGCTCTGATCGATTCCTCCTCTCGTCTTCATAGCTCTAGAAGGCAAGACATTTTGAAATGATCGCAGCTACACTGATATTTATTTAAACAATCACCAACCAAGTTTTGTGAAGACCTCTTATTCAAGTGGTAGTATTTTCAGAGATTTGGAAATCTAGCACACATCACAAAGTAACCAGCTATACTGACACTCAACTTATCTTATTCTAAACAGTTGATTTAAGTACCTATTTTTTTCTAACACATGTCCATTAGCATGATTTCAGAGACCAGGAACCCTCATATATACAGCTGGTGGTCTACAAACCTATAGTAGGAGCACAAGTTTCACACCACCTTTACAACATTGTCAAACAAGTTTCCTTGCGAAGATACTTGCTGGTGCATTTGAAAAAAGAGAGAGGATTGGTCATTCAGAAAGTTTGGGAACTTCTGTCTTTACCTGTAAAGTTTCAGCCAGTTACAATTTGGGAGTATCTGGTAAGTTATGTTTGCTGAAGCATAACATCCAAAGCTTTGGTANCTTATTTACTGGTCTATCAGCATTATTTTCCACTTTTTCTTCTTTTTCCTCCTCATATGCTTTGAGAGACTACTATGGGAGTTTTCATTTTACATTTCACAAATCTAGTAATCTTTACTTGTGCTAAAATCACATTAGATCACAATCACAAAATTACAACACTAAGAAAGATTCCCTGAGGATTTTGGATTGCATATCATTAAGAACACATCATCTAAAGACACAATTGTTATTCATCCTAACATACTGGCATATATGGTTTATTTTTATGTTTACCCTAATTAATGGATTAAGCAAATGAACACTATAGAACACTTTTTTTTCTTAACGCAATTAACATGCCATCATTTATAGAGGTGACATTATCATAAAGCCTCTGTCAGCTGTTTTTAAAGGTTTAGTCTACAAGTTAGCTAGAGCCTGAAGTATGTAGCATACAGGTGCAAGTGCTCTGCTATACAGTGCAAACATGACTCATCTTGCAATACGAAATGGTGGTAAGGGCACTTAACTTTTAAGTGCAAATTGAAAGATTAATTTTGGATACAATTCCTCTATGGATATCCTGTGCCATTCTGCTGCCAATACCATGCTGGAACTCATATGCTCTTCACAGAGCGGGCTAGTGAAGCTCCTACAGTATTACATGTTTAGTAGCTAGAACGCAACTACCAAAAGTATACAATTAAATTTGTTAACCTTTGGACAAATTTGTCATAAACAGCTCTAAAGTACCAATTAACAGAACAATTAAATATCTACAAAATTAGTTCCTTCTAATACCCGAGACCTAAACTAGGTTTTGAACTTTACTTAAAGAAATCAGTTGTTAATGTCATGTTAACATCATAGAACAGTAACAACTCCAGGGGAGGGGAGAGAAGTTAAATTCTTCTTTTCAAAAGCGATACCAAGACAAGTATCAAAGTATTGAACAGACAGTTAAAGAAAGGGGATTTGGTTTTTCTTGTTTGTTTTTCTAAAGATTTACTATAATTCCTGAAGAAATACTAGTTCTACTGCATAGACCACTGTTTTCCAACTACCTAACCTTCTAGGTGTCAAAATTGTATTTTAATCACATGAAAAAATGTGACAAAGCAAGCTAAACAGTATATAAGCTAACACACGAAAAATCCTATATTGTATCCATATCTCAAGGTAGCAGATACACAAGCTTCTGGACTTCTACAGCAATACATCTTAAAGGCATACAATCAAGCTGCCTGTAGTTAGGAAACATAACCCTTGCCTTGCATGTGATGAAGTTAATTTAGTTTATAACAATGTCCATATACCCTGAACTGATTTTAAAATCTCTGCAGTGGAACAGCTTTATCTTTCAATTTATCTTCAAGTGATAGCTTGGAAGTCTTGATGAACAGCTTTGTCCT
Organism: Ibidorhyncha struthersii; assembly: GCA_013398815.1. Classification (NCBI taxonomy): domain Eukaryota; kingdom Metazoa; phylum Chordata; class Aves; order Charadriiformes; family Charadriidae; genus Ibidorhyncha; species Ibidorhyncha struthersii. The sequence goes on along the minus strand of VZSZ01003191.1, from coordinate 202,283 downwards.
GCTGAAGCAAAAAGGAGGTTTTAAAAGGATCAAGACACAGAGCACTTTCAAGGACATGAATGAGGTCCTGGAAATAACACCAATAAATAAAAAGTCAGTCCACAAACCTTAAAAAAAATTTAAGGACAAACAGTACTTCCTCACATGGAACATTATTGTGATGATCCTGCCAACAACGCATGGTTTTTCTTCAGCTTCTTACTAATTTTTGCTACTGCAAGAGTAGCAATGCAGACAGATGAGGTGGTTAAAACAAACCAACCTGTCCTATGCGAGATGAGTAGGCAAACATTGCCTGAAGAAACTGTTAACAGAGCTGTCCAAGAGACACAGTGTTAACCAGTACAGGTGGTTTCTACAGAGCATGTGAAGCAGTCACTACCAAGAAGTGCTTCCATTTGGTTTACAAACATTCTTGACAGATGGATGTTTCAAGCAAAAGATTCTGAACCTGCCTGATCTGCACCATTTAAAACCTGAACTGGTAGAGAAACTAAGGATCTAATGACAGATACCAGTTTTATGATACTCAACTTCACTGTTGTTCTCCATCTGGAATGGTTAGCAACTTACAGCAGTCACTGAAATGAACACCTACCTAAATTTCAAGTATAAAAACTGGGTGACACATAATACATGGTAGTGATTAGATGATCTTTCAAAAAGCCTTTGGGGATAAGAAGGTAAACAACAGAAATGCAGGGAAAAGACTCATCAGCCAATCAAGCAGAAGTAGCATGACTTCTTCACACTGTCAACAGATAAGCCTGTGGAAGATAGTGATCCTGCTTTTAAAAAGCTTATTTAAAAGAACTTCACCTTTGAAGCATCACTTACACAAGTCAGCACTTTCTGTTCGTATCCTAAGGTACCTAAGGCCCTAGGCAAATGTAAAGCTACTATACTACTGTGATGTGAAAACCAACTCCCTCAAGTTATTTGGATGAGATGCTGCTATTTAGTAAAGACGACATTTTGCTTCAATCTCTTCAAATAGTATGCATTCAAAAATTATCAGTCAATACATTATTTATTTGAATAAAACTGCCCAAATGTCAGGAAGAAGTTATACATAGCTGGATGAATAAGACATCTCTTTTAACATGTTGATATGAAATTGGTAATCTGCCAAGGACTGTAGATGTGGCACTATCTGCCACTAAAAATTATAAACAGAAATGTTGAGCTACTTCCAAAATAGAGAAGCTCTGCGAGAAAGGTAAGAAATAAAAGCTTTGGCATATGGGCCTCTAGTGAAAAAGAAAGTGGAGGGAATAAAAAGCTCTTTCTCATGAGAATCTTCAATGAAATATTCTCAGTGAAAACGATCCTTGAGATCACTGCATTAGAGACTACAATTAAGCCATTTGGTCCTTCTGAACAGCAACTAGCAGTCTATATGAACCATAGCTATATATCAAAAGAGGTAGAAAGACACTGGATAGAAAAGTGAACTTTCTTAGATACGTATGTTTTCTTGAGTCTTGGAAATGTTGGAACTGCTGCCCCAAGCAAATAGTTATTGGTAGAATATTTTTCTTTGCAGCTTTTTTCCTGAACAAGGTAAGTATGAACAATAATGAAGGAAAGAAGGCATATAAGACTGAGGCCTCATCTGTTTTTGCTAGAGAGAGACATGAAAACCAAGTAACCAAAACACTGCTTGAAAGAATTGGTGTCAGAGGGCTGGGGAAGGGTTCTAGCGTGGAGTATTTAATTACAGATGTGCAAACTTCAGAAGAAATCTTAGGAAACGCAGTCCTTTTGGAGTAGCAACAGTAGCCTCAATTTTACAACATTCAGATACATCTAGTGCCAACTGGGCCTTTGAGTGCAATAGCCTAGTTCATTCTTTGAAGACTATAGAAATGTTTTTCCTACAGCTGGGAAACATTATCACAGAGAAAATTGTTAGGTATGTTGAGCAAAACCCGACAGCTACTAATCCCAATTCAGAGACGAGGTCTTAGAAGAGATCTTTGTCCTACGTACATCCAGCTTTGTCTTTAGGTTAACCATAGCTTTTGGAAAACTGTCATACTATAAATTTGATTGCAATTCTTGAAGGCAACTTTACAGAAAAAAAAAATAACTAAAGAAAGGAAGCCCTGATAAAACTGCATCAAGACCAAATTCCAGTAAAACATTGCCAGGAAACTCATAGCCAGAAGAAGCAATACTTAATCTTCTAGAGCTACAAAGAAAAGCAGAATTTCCTTCTCAGACTCTATCCCAGCCTTTAGAGAAACACACGAGTAGTAAATTACATCTGTTTGAGGGAAGGTTCTAACCACTTTGGAAGCAAACAACTCAAAATAGTACACTGATGTTCAGCATGGGAACACACACATCAGAAGCTGAGTTTGTTTCTGGGAAGCTCCTGGTAATACAATGCTATAGCTGGACTTTCTTGTCTATCTGTACCTCCAAAGGTGGTGGTGCCAACATTATTTGAAGTACTGAGCACTGTAAAAGAAGGACTGAAATGAGTCTGTACTACACACTTGGTAACAGACTACTCAGCACTGCAATACAGGAACATCACCTTTACCAGTTCCATCACCTCCCCTCAGTCTGCTGCTGCTACACCTAGAATCAGAGGAACCGTACGGGTCTAAATCAGACACGACAATTGTGTATAGAGCACCATTACTTTTGCAGTAGGACTGTAGAACCACTTATACTGACCACTTTTAAAAACACAAAGTAGCGACAAAGATCTTTTGACACTAGCTGTGTTTATCAGATTATGGCCCAGTGCTAGAAGTCAGTCTTCACACACTGTTCTCTGCTACCAGCTGTCAGAAGCAGCTCTCCACCCTACTGGGTCTGTGTTACAGATTCAGCAGGTTTCGATTAAGTGCTAACTCAGAGCAGCAACAATCAACAAGAGAACTTTGTCACAAAGTTGTAGAGTTCTAGTGGTCTTACTCCTCAGCATACTAAGAATCAAATGAGTGCTAACAGAGGCTGATAAACCTTTAGGACCTTCTGCCCTTTCTAAACAACAACAACAAAAATTTCCTATACCTAGAGTACAAATACAGGTGACAAACATTTGAAAGATGTCTTATGTCCTGAAGTCAGAAATAAAAGGTTTTCTAATATAAATGAATTAATGAATTGCCTAGAGACAAAGAACGTGGATTTGTTAAGTCTTAGAAAATTAGTTTCTACAAGGCTATAATGACAATCCAATTTTTACAGAACCAAGCTCACTTGCTGGTACAGCTGGATGCTTATAAACTCAGTTGGCTGAGAGGCCACAATACCAGGCCACTGCACTCACTTTTGTGTCAGGCTAGATATGTTGTGCCAACAAGTTTTATTTGGTTTTGGGTTCCCCTCAACCCCCCAAACAAAAAAAAAAACCCAAACCCAAAACAAAAGGCAGTATGTAGCAAAACACAATTTAGTGGATTTGAAGACCTGATTTTATATAACCAATACTCAGCCATATCTGCTCAATGATTAGAACTGTGCTGCTTTGCTTTCACATAAAACAGGACATAAAGGCTCATGATAAAAGAAAAAATTAATAATCTAAGGCTCTTACATTCACACTCCAAAAAAAGAACAGTAAAATTAGAGCTCATTTCCTTTGACCAAATTAAAGGACTACAGCCATCGTGTCACAAAGTAGCATAGCTGATGTTAGGCAATGGTTGTCTTATTTGAGTAATTCATTTCACATTCAAGTTTTCTTAGATTTGGCTTAACACACTAAACAAGTTTGGATTTTGCTTTAAACTTTGTTTCATGTAGCTGGAAATACAGAACGACTGGACTATCACAAAAACAGTAAAAGAACAGTGTAAGAGCTTAAGTAAGACTCTGAATGAAACTTTGTTTTATTTCCTACTGATAAATTTCCCTGCAAAAAAAGCTTGACCTTATCAAAGGAGCTCAAATAAAAAAGTTACCCCAACAGGATATGGAAAGCACTTCTTTGTAAACTGCAGAAGATGCTTAGGTATGTTAGCTTCAGCGTACTAAGTATATCTGAGATTCTAAAGTACCCTCCCATATTGATGATGCTCCTCTTACCTTACTATCTGAAACAGCCTGAGGTACCCTATTAAAGGGACACTCATCAAGTCACAAGGTCAAGTCTGAACTAGCTTGAAGCAAAATACAGAGACTTTTAAGTCTATAGATAAAATACCTCATATCAGGTCGCATTTCATTAAATATCCAAAACATACCACCCCTATGAATAATGGATAGGGTGAAGACTTGGGTTTGGGGTGGTTTTTATTGTGCATATGGAAGAACTGTAGTAAGTGATCTTATCTGAAACTTGAGAATCCTAAGGAATAATTTTTATTAACAACTGTAAACCTCTTTTTCTTGTAACATTTCAACATCTGGATCTCTTCCCTAATTTATTTTTTTTAAACAAGGTATTCATTCTCATTAATTGTCTCTCCTTTTAAGCATGATCATGCAAACAGAGTATAAACATTCAAAGAACCACATCAGTTCAAGACATTCTAGTGCTTTCTCATCAGCATCAAAAGAAAAGCACAGCCAACTTCAAACTTTGAAAAATAAATCAGTGGGAAAGGTAGATACTGCCACCACGTGGTATAAAAGGAACAAAATTAGAATTTTTAATATCAAAGGTCTATGTACCAAGAAAATTGTTTCTAGCAAAACTTTAATTATTGTTATCTACTATCTCGTTAAATTGCTGCAGCAAAAATTAACACAGATGTCAGTCAAGTCTCAGAATGCTGAAATCCTCTTGTAGAATTTTATTAAATCAGAGCACACGAAATGTACAATGAAGGAAAATGTTAATGTAAATCAAAGTTAACAGGATTAAATTAATTTCAGCTGTGACCAAAGATCATGACACAAAGTAATACTCAAGCACATAAATCCACGAATTTTATTGACTACTTTTTCTAATTCCATCAAAAAGAGAAACTAAAATAATATGAATTTCACAAGATAATCCTGTATAATGAATATATCTTTACACCTGATTATTCCATAAGTAAATTTCAAGGGAAAAAAAAAATGTGGTAACTAAAGAATACTTTCAGAAGTAGTAAAATGACAGTGGCATTTAAGTCCCTGCCAGCCATGACTTGGCTAAATATACTCTGGGTAGCTGAAACTGTCTTATCATAACTCTGGATTTATGCAGAACTAAGCTAAAATACAAACCATCCTATCTGTATACATACTAAGAATGCTATGAATATTCATAAATACCATAAAAACAACATTCTTTTTATACTGTTTCAACTGCTCTACTCTTTGAAAATGAAAACTAAACATATTTAGATAATTTGTTTCTCTACTTCTGATGTTTACACCTTACCTGAAAGCAAATTACCTTTTTCTTTAGTATGGAAATAAATAGGAAAATTAAAATATAAAAAGTTGCAAAGCATAACAGAAGATACAACTCCAAATAATTCTTAAAAAATGCATTTTTATATCATTAAAACAGAAGATGAAGCAAATTATTACCAAGACATGATCGTCTTGAAAACTATACACTCAACCATCATTGTGTCTTCAAATACTGCTGGACATATCTCTTGTCTCAGCTTCTCCATCTCGAACCTTGCCCTCAGAAAGCACAACACAGCTGGTAAGAGTAAGCTGGTAAGAGTAAGCTGGTAGATCTTACACATGAATAATGATTTGGAGAATCTTACACATGAATAATGATTTGGAGAATCTGTTTTTCACAGTATATATATTTACATAGTTTCTTAATTGAGATAATTAAGCTGCACAGACCTCTGTCAGACACTTCAGTTGGGATTTGCACCCGCTTAGTTCTTCTGTTAGGCTCGCCTTTTTCATCTGTAGATCACTTAGCTCTTTTCTTAAGGAATGGACTACTTCATAGAATCGGATCTAGAAGAATAAGATATATATTCAAAACTGACACTAGCAAAATTGCAGTCACAAAACTACGATCCCCAAAGCAAATCAGCTCAACATTTTATGGCAATAATTCACCAAATGATTTCTAGTGCATACCAGGAATATGGTTAGGGCTGGGGGGGTGGCAGTAGGGAAATATTAAATCAAAGACAGTGTCTTTCTTTAGCCTTTGACAGCAGCAGCTAAGAAATAATCAGTTTGTGTCTGGCACTGAATTAAAAAAGAGCTAAAGCTATAAATTATTATTCAAGTAAGGCAGCCCGATTAAAAAATACAGCTACTAATGGACCACATGGTCCCACCCTCCTACTGTGCCAACTCTAGAGCCTATTTGATTAACAGTATAAAAAGAAAAAAAAAAAGCCTATTTAGCAATAAACCAACCTAATAGCTAACTTCTCCCAAGCCAATATAAATTTTTATGGGGTGTGTAGCAATGGAGAGAGATTAGTTTTGTTTTCTGCCAGTTCAGTGTGCTGAATCTGCACCAAGAAGCAAACACAGGAAGTAGGAACAGCACGTAACCAGGAAGAACCTTAACACACACGCCCCACACGCTTTCAGCTGCAACATGTTACTATATGGGTTCAGGTGCATCATGCAACTAAGCCTCTGAAAGACTCTGCTAGATTAACACTGAAAAAAAGTCTTGTGAAAAAATTAAAAAAAAAAAAAAATCTGTAACATATACTCTCTCTTTCCTCACTCCAGTCATAGGCATAGTCTCAGACAAGTAAGTCTCAGATCCATAAAACTCTTCCAGAACGTTTCTACTGAACAAGAAAAAATACCAGAAAACAGAGTAGTAAAACCACAAAGTCAGCATTAAAAAACAAAAAGAGACAAAACAAAGAAGAAAGAGCTTTTCTGTTACACACCCACACACACGTACACAGAGGTTATTACTCCCAGATTAACCCGATACCTTAAAATGTTTGTTTTGGGGGATGAAAAGAAAAGAACAGATAATTAAGTACTATTTTCATGCAAAAGCTACTCCATACCCTCCATCATTAATGCTATGTTTGATACACGAATAAAGAAAAAATACAAGCATGAAAGCACAGATAAAGAAAGTAAGCATTCAAGAGCAAAGCTGTACTACACTTCCATGCAGAAGACAAGACAGGTCTCTGTTTTGCTACCTGTAAATAGCAGAAGACAAAGAAAAGTTCCAGGTATATTCCAGATAATTGACAGCATACAATTCTAAAAAGACACAGAAGTCACGGAAATTTGCTATGTAAACATAGGTGTAGTTTGCTTTATACAATAAAGCAAGTGAGCAATATGACTGGAAGATTAGTATTAAGGCAGAAAAGTGAAATTTTGTAGGAAGTGGTGGGGTTTTTTTGGTTTTTGTTTGAGTTTTTCCAAATACTATGCTTGTTAAAAGTTACAACTGTTTGAATTTGTTGTACTCAACAAGAGAACTCCACATCCTTACCTTTAGATGCAAAACAAACATAAGCTAAAATAGCACATACACTATAAATTTAAAGTTACTTTTTACTGAAGAAAGCAAGCTGTCCCAAAATATAGTTGTGATTTTATTTTTTTAAGATCATAACAAGGGATTCTCAATATGTTATATCTAAATTTACACATAAAATGGACAGACTTAAGGATGGTCTTTAAAACTACAATTCAACTAAACACAAACTAAGGCATGATAATTTTTTTGTTCATGTTCTGAAAACTCCAAGCGACAAATTGAACCATCAGTTGGTACATTTAAAACTATAAATTGTCTTTCTGTTCTGGGAACTGAACTAACTGCATATTATTGCCTTATTTTACTGCTTCATTACTACTTTTTCTTGCAATATTCTATTCCTTCAATATTTAAGGAGCTTTTTCATGTCCATCTGTGAAATCACATTGTTTCTAATGTGTTTGCATGAAATCAAACAGTGAAGTTAGTTTTGTGGGTTCTTTCTAACTTCTGAACTACAACAAGCTTCATCTACTTCCTTAGAAAAAAACAAAACAACCAACTTCAGAAATGTGCATGCAAAGCCGTAAGTACAATTTTAGTCTCTTAACTACAGCTTCTGCTGACTAGTTTTCATCTATCTGGATTCTTTAAGAACTTGTCTGATTACATTTGAAACTGAGCAACTGAATTTCAATCAAATCCCCCCCCCCCCCAAAAAAAGGGGTTTTTTTNAAAACCCCCCCCCCCCAAAAAAAAGGGATTATATTTTTTTCTCAAAAAATAACCTTGACTATCACTAATTGTTACCTATTTAAAGCATTGCGGAGTTTTTTTAAGCTTCAACTTTTTAAATTTAAAGCTTTTTTTGCTTAAGTTCTTGTATTTTTACTGCAATTTCCCTAGGAAACCTAACTTATGTCATCATGCCACATTTACTTCCCAAACCACAACAACCCTAAAACAGATTACCCAGTACCAAACCAAGATGACGTGGTATACAGGTATCAAGGATCAACCTGTCTGCACAGCCTTCCCAAGAAAAGATCAATCCATGGTAATAAAAAAAAAATGCAAAATAAAAAGTTACCACTTTCTAGGCAATTTTTAAAAAACTCTTAGCGTGCGCCTGCTACTTTTTATGGAAAACTAGAGTTAAGCTAAAAATGGGTGTGTGCAGAGGAAGAGAAAGTTGGCTTCTGCTAAATGAAGTTATGTGAAAGTAGTTGCATCAGTTAACTGCCTTCCTTACAAAGAGCAACTAAGCTGTAGTTAGCAAAATAATGCAACTGAAAGACATGGCGATTAAAATTGGATCAAACAGAATTTGCAGATACCAGTTATAAATAACTCGGTAAAAAAATTTTACCAGTTCAAAGACTTGTGCTTTAATATTTTGCATATACTGCTTCTAAAAAAACATTCTTACAAATGGTTTAAAAAAAAAAAAAACTAAATTTTTCAATAAGTTCAAAACAAAAAAAGCACGATTTTAAGAGAAAGATGCTTAAAACATCGTTTTTCAGTTATCATCACTATCATTAAATTTTTCTTAGTCTTTGCTCTAACATGTCACTATTGCACCCCTTTGTGGAAGAACAGTGAAAAACATCTCACATTTCTTTTAATTCTAGTATTTTAAACTTGCAATATCTCTATATACAAAATCTGTAAACGCTTCCTGCTGTTTGTCCAGTATACCAGGTTTCAAGAAAAAGTGTAAGCATTATATATCCATTTACTTCTATCCTATCCTGGAAAATTGTAAGGCAGTATTTTATAATTGATAAATAGGAAAAAGAGAGTCTGGAAATTTCTTGCTCAGATTTTCTGTAAGCAGACCTCTTTCTTGCCAAGGAGAATTTTAACCTAGTATCAGTAGACTATGGGTCTGCACATAGGTCTGGAGCCAGAGATTTAGCTGCCCGAGAAATGCACACTTCTTCCTTAGGTAAGCAAAGCAGAAAACAGCATCAGAAAAATTGCTTTTTCCCTTCAGCGTGCTTTTCCTAAGCCTTCAGAAGCCAAATGGATGCATATACAAGATATGCAAAACAGTTCTGTAGCCTCCCAGCATCTGTATCAGCTTAATAACTCAAAGTAATGATAAACAATCACTGAGCTTAACTGATACTCTCAGGTTCACGCTGATCCTGTTGCCAAAAGAAGTTGAGAGAAGCAGCAAAACCTAGCATCTTACTACAGTGTATCTTTAGAATGTCTTCTCCAGGAATAAAAAAGAAATTAATAATTTGGCAAAAAAAGGACTTCTTCAGAAGTAAAAAGTGACATGTGTAAAGAGGAAAGGGGCTTCACTGAACACATAAGCAGTGGAGTCACAAACAAAAGTAGCATTTATTGCTGAACGGAAGAGGAAAAGAAAAGCAGATTAGGGGTAGAAGGTGGCTGTTACTCACGTCTCCCACTTCACATCTTTTTTAGAGCCCCTTTCTACTCACAAATACAATCTAAGCACTCCAGTTGTGCTGTGACAGCTTCGCTTAAAGCAGCTGGCAAAGTTATAACTCCTGGTATCTGTCCCGCTCAGCCGCACAGTCTTTTATACTGACTGTCGATTAACTCCTGAAGCCTTGAAGCTTCCTGCACACCGATTTCAAGCAAGTTGACATGAATTTCAGTTTGTGTCAAAAATCTGCTTTGTCGACCATGGTGGTGCAGGAATCAGCAAAAAACCCTCAAATACTTCTATAGAGGGCAGTGGGTACAGTAGACAGCTACGGTGTAATAACCTAACAGGCCCCAAGCTAAGTGTTCCTGTTTATCGCTCAGAGCCTTAAGATTTTCCCAGTACTTTCAAAAGTCCAAGTTTTGGAACTTTTGAAAAGATGTTTCCAAGAACATGCTTTAGATAAAAATGACAAGTTTTACTTCACTGTACATATCTAGAGCACATATACCATGACTTTCATCCAGCAAGAGAACTCATTCATGCAGCATTTATACCTCAATAAACGCACTAAGCTTTTTAACATTATACTATTTACATCTTCTTTAATAACTAGCTCTATAGATAAGTACAATGCTAATACTTTGGTGAATTAAAGTTTACATGTCTAAATCCTCTTCATTCTCAGAAGTGAACGAGGATGCTCTGGATATATCCCATAGCCTGTGAAGGCTTGTCGCTTTATTGCAAGCAAAGTACCCCCCTACCTCTCCATCTACCCATAAGCCATAATTAACAAATTTCTTAAATCAAGAAAACAAATCTAAAAGTATACTTTAAGATACACTATCTCCTGCGTTTAGTCAGATAGGAAAGGACCAGATGGAAAGCACGAGGGAAAGGTAAGGGATGTTTGCAAGAGCCATCTCAACTTGTGGTTCTGTCAAGCCGAGTTTCAAATTCCTATTTTCAGCCTGCTGTATTTCATATCATCAAGGTGTGCCCACCATTGAATCTTAGTAGCTCATTTGCTTCACCATCTTAAAGTTAATCAGCATTTCTACTCTCATTAAGACATTGGAGTCCGGGATTAAAAGATTCTCTTTACTGGAATCCAGTTAAAATGGACTGATCCTATCTACCCCTGAAGGTTCTTCATTTCTAGCTGGGGAAGAATTAGAATTCTAGAAGTAGAGACTGGCTTCTACTATATGCACATCCCTTTAATTCTAAATAAAAGCAATTTACAGCTTGTGGTGGGTTGAGCCTGGCCAGTAGTCAAGCACCCATACGGCCACTCACTTGCTGCCTCCAGTGGGAGCAGGACAGAGGAGAAAGTGGGAAGAACAAAAGCAAGAAAACTCTGTTGAGAAAACTCAACACCTCTTTAATTAGTGAAGGNAAAAAAAAAAACCACAGCCACACAAAGACAATCACTCACCACCTCCCACGAGCAGACTGATGTCCAGCCAGTCTCTGATCAATAACCACCTTGGAAGCCACCCCCCCATCTCCTCTTTCTATCTCCACCTTCATTCTATATTGCTAAGCATGATGTTAGATGGTATGGAATATTTCTTTGGCCAATTCGGGTCAGCCGTGTTCTCTCTCAATCTCATGAGCACCCGTAGCCTGCTCACAGGGGACAGGGGAAGGCAGAGTGTGGAAAAGAGAAAGCCTTGATGATGTGCAAGTACTGTCCAGCAACAGTGAAGACACTGGTATGTTACGAACACCGGTTTAGCCACAAATTGAAAACACAGCAAGATTCAGGCTGCTATGAAAAAAGTAAACTAGTTCCTAGCCAGGCTGAGGACACAGCTATATTTTAAATCAATACAAAAAGCAATACTCACAGAAACATATTCAGGGATAGAAAGCTGATCTTCAGGAAGAGACTTTAGCTTCTCATAGCAATCATCTGTTAATTCCAAGTCTCGCAAGCTACGACGGATATCTCCAGCCCTCTCCCTTAATTGATGATTTGTTTCCTCCAGTTGCTTCTGTCTCAACAAAATAGTTTCCATTTCTTGTTTCATTAGAGCCTGATGTTTTCTTCAAGATTGATTTGAAAACAGAAGACATTAAGTAGTGAGTAACACAAGTGACAAACCTTCACAATACCCTGGCAAGGGAGTGAGTTATGCTCATTTTGTAGAGGGGAAAATTTACAGAGATATTAGGTAATTAGCACAAGAGCATATACCACCATGGTTAAGCAATCATATCGGACAGATTATACATAAAAAGCCAGGAACTTCATAGTCATTGACAATACAAAGCTGAATCTGAGAAGTGACAATCTCCACATATGCTGACTTGAATTTATAAATTAGCCTCAATTTACCAATTAAAAGGTTAAAAACATGAAAAAGCAGAATATATTTCCACACAAAACCCAAGGAACTAGTAAATCACCAAATAAAGCAGTATGTGTCTTGCCAAGTTTCAGCATATACGTGCTTATGGCCTATTCCACACAGAACCCTCCATTTTCTACCCGGTGTAACACACAAAGTTAGGGTCAAAAACAAACAAAAAAACCCAAAACACAAACACCACTACCCTTAAACAAGCAACTTTACCTCCAGCTTTAAAACACTGTCATTACTATTATCACCAGTGACAAGGTATTATATGGCAAGAGAAACTGCACGTCACTTTAAAGCATCTCTAAGAGTTTATTTTATTTAAATCAAAGGCGACTGACCTCCTTTTTGGGTGGTTTTAGCTGTACCTCTTGAAAACATATTCAAATTAAATCATTCTTCAAAATGCAGTAACTCCTACATTATTTAAAGTGTATTGGGTTTGCATGGCAAGGTTTTGATAGCAGGGGGGCTACAGGGGTGACTTCTGTGAGAAGCTGCCAGAAGCTTCCCCTATGTCCAACAGAGCCAAGGCCAGCCAGCTCCAAGACAGACCAGCTGCTGGCCAAGGTCGAGTCCATCAGCGATGGTGGTAGCACCTCTGGGATAACATATTAAGTAGAGGGGAAAAAAGAGGCAGATGAATAACAGCAGAGAGAGAAATGAGAATACATGAGAGAAACAGCCCTGTAGACACCAAAGTCAGTGAAGAAGGAGGGAGAGAAGGTGCTCCAGATGCCGAAGCAGAGATTCCCCTGCAACTCCTGGTGAAGACCATGGTGAGGCAGGCTGTCCCCCTGCAGCCCATGGAGGTTAACAGTGGAGCAGATATGCCCCTGCAGTCCGTGGAAGGACCCCACACCAGAGCAGGTGGATGCCCGAAGGAGGCTGTGGCCCCGTCGGAAGCCCATGCTGGAGCAGGTTCCTGGTAGGACCTGTGGACCCAGGGAGAGAGGAGCCCACACTGGAGCAGGTTTACTGGCAGGGCTTGTGACCCCATGGAGGACCCACGCTGTAGCAGTCTGTTCCTGAAGTGACCCACACTGGAGCAGTTCATGAACTGCAGCCCATGGGAAGGACTCATGTTGGAGGAGTTTGTGGAGGACTGTCTCCCATGGGAGGAATGCCACGCTGGAGCAGGGGGAAGAGTGTGAGGAGTCCTCCCCTTGAGGAGCAAGGAGCTGCAGAGATAATGTGTGATGAAGTGACTGCAACCCCCATTCCCTATCCCCCTGCAACGCTGTGGGGGAGGAGGTAGAGAAAAACAGGAGTGAAGTTGAGCCCAGGAAGAAGGAAGAGGTGAGGGGAAGGTGTTTTAAGATTTGGTTTTGTTTTCTCTCATTACTCTACTCTGATTTGATTGGCAATAAATTAAGTTAATTTTCCCCAAGTTGAGTCTGTTTTGCCCGTGATGCTAATTGCTGAGTGATCTCTCTCTGTCATTATCTTGACCCACAAGCCTTTCATTATATTTTCTCTCCCCTGTCCAGCTGAGGGGGTGAGTGACAGGTGAGTGAGGCTTTGGTGCATCCAGCCAGGGTCAACCCACCACAAAGTAACATTAAAAATACTAGCTAATGCTACACAGCAATATCTGCCCCACTTGTTTCAAAAAGACAAAAGAAAACCCCAAGCCGGCAAAGCAGCCACACAAGACATACTCTGCACAAATTGTACAACTCTGTTAAACAGGGATGAAAAGTGAGGTAAACGACAGACAGGAAAACTAATGAAAAGACTGGGGATAGAAAAGTAGTTCAACTTTTTTATGCCTATTAATAACAATTTGCACATCGCTGCTTTTTTACTGAGCACTCCTCAGGTAACTCAAGTATGGCCAATATAAAAATATTCCACTCTGGTGCAAATAAGCATACAGAATGACAGACATTTTTCTGACAGTCAGCCACTCCTAGTTTAAAGACTTTGCTGTTACTAATCTCAGGTCTGGCTTCACATCCCTAAATCTGTTCCAGGCTTACTACAGAATACGACTTTGAATTAATTTAAGCTGGTGCATCCTTCAACGGGAGAAAATTAAGTAATGCTTTTCTTTTACAGTTCTGTTACAGGTGTTAAAACACTTAATTGACAAAGTAATTTGGAGAAGCCTGCTAGCCAATCTATTTTCAGCTACAGGTTAACTCAAAATGTTTCAGAAAGGCAAGGAGAAAAGTAAGTTTCTACATCATCAACTGAAAGCATTTCTGACCAATATGGAATCCTAACTGGAAGTGCTAAACATTACCCCCTTACCTTTCTCAAGTCATCCAGGCTGCCAAGTTACTAAAAATACACTTTAAATGGATGGAAAGTCTGCCTCCTCTACCTAATCCTTTTGCTCTTTACTGGTTTTAAGAACATTTTTACTCTAAGTTCCTATTAAATTTTGGATCCAGGTAACAATAAAACCAAACCATAAACTTCAGCAAGTGAGAGCCTATTTCAAAATTTATTGATATGTAAATTGAATATTTAAATTCCATTTTTAGAATGGAAATAATAATCTAATCTGCAAAAGAAATCCTACTCCTTTAATTCATAATAGTTTTCCATTAACTGTTGTCCTGGTTTCAGCTGGAATAGAGTTAATTTTCTTTCTAGTAGCTGCTGTATTTTGGATCGAGAAGAATGTTGGTAACACATATTGTTTTAGTTGTCGCTAAGTAGTGCTTATATCAGTCAAGGACTTTTTCAGCTTCCCATAGAGCTGAGAGGGATCGTAGGCAGGACAGGCTGGCCAAAAGAATATTCCATACCATAGGATGTCATGCTCAGCACATAAATTGGGTTAGCCAGGGAGCAGGAATCTGCAATCGCTGCTCAGGACTGGCTGGGCAACCAATTTATAATGCATCACTTTATTCTGTATATTCTTTTGCCATCATTATTATTATATTTTCCATTGCTCTTCTATTAAACTGTCTTTAAACCCACAAGGTTGGGTTTTTCCCTCCCCTTTTCTCCCTCTTCTCTTTCCCCTATTGGGGGCAGGGGAGTGAGCAAGTGTGTCGTCCTACTTGCTGGCTGGGGTTAAACCATGACAACTGTCCATGAATTAATTTGAATTCATATTAGTAAGTTATTAAAGATGAGTTTTTTTTGTTTAACTTCCATCATACCTAGCATCTTCTTGCTGTAATGCCAGCTGAGTATCCAGTCGTAAAGACAACAGCTGCTTTTGATGGATTGCGTCATTAAGCTTCTCTTCCAGCTCGTCAATCTAAATATAAAGAATATAAATATAAAATTAAGGAAAGAAGTTACCTTGGTAATTTTTAAAACATTTTTGACAAAAAGATCATCTTTAAAGAAAGAAGTGGAAAGCCCAATGCGCTGGGAAGTACAATTATGATTGTCCAACAAGATCTCTAAATATGCTAAGGCTTCATAAAATACAATATGGATTTCGCCCTAATGAACTAGAAATACAAAAGACTTAGTTCTACAATCCATCTTTTTTAGCCAAATAGCTACTTGTTCAGCTGATTTCAAATTAGGTTTAAACTCAGAGCAGCAAGCCAGTGAAAGCCACAGTTAGTGTATAGTAGGTTGTAAACGTGGACCGCACATAAACGTGGCAAAGCTTTTACACCTTTCTTAATTTCATGTGTCTTAGTGGAAACTGTACACCACCATCTCCTACTATAGGCATGTTGGTATGTTCTAGCCACATCTTCATTAATAGCTCATTGAATAGCATTCAGATGACTTTGTAGTATTCTGCAAGTCCAGGTTAAAAGCTCTGTTAAGTTGCTCACATCAGTGACAAAATTACTCACCATTTCTGAAAGAATACAGGCCTTTTTCCTTAGTTTTTAGAAAAGGAAAAACTAATTTGATCCCCCGCATACATTTAATGCATTGGACAAATCAGTTAAGTTTTACGTTTCTTCCTTTTCTCATTAAAAAAAAAAAAAAAAGCTAAGTAGGATTCCAGTATGCAATTCACAGTAGATCTTTTCAGAATGGAAGTTTCTGTCATACTCTAAAAGCACCAGAAACAAGAAGAAGCAACATTTCTTACCTTGGTCAAATATTCTACTTTCAAATTGTCAATCATCAAGTTTTTCTGAGATAATTCTATTTTAAGCAGCTGAAGATTATGGAGCAACTCTTTCCGTTCAATCAGCTGCTTGGTGATTTTAACAGTGCCTCCTCTTTCTTCAGAGGAAGAAACATCATCAGTTGGTATTGTGGTTTCTAAGCTAATATCTTCAGACTCCAAGGAGCTAGAAATGTTCACCTTCCTGACTTCCTTAGAGCTTTTATGTGACATTTTCTTTCACTACTTGCAAACCTTTTTAAAGTTACACTTTGAGATGAGTCCCCTGAAGAATCACCTGCAAAAAATGAAAACAATTAAGTGAAAGTCATCATGTCATTACGAAAAACTAACTAAACAAGACCACTAAGCAATCCTTCTCAGCATCACGATTACTTTTTTTTTCACACAAGAAAAACATTTTAAGAAGCTCTAAAGCGGGCAGTTGCCTGAGGTCTCTCTTCTTAAATTAACAAGGGTTTTGACTGCAATAAGCTAAATACTGCTATGAATCAACCTTACCAGTAAGAACTTACAGCTAACACAAGACGTGCACCTGCCATTCACACTGTCAGTTGTGCATACACTGAAAACACCAGAGACCCTCGAGGCCTATAATGTCAGAGAAGATTCAATAAGGCGCATAACAATACCAGCTAGAGAAAACGGTAGAATGTTACTTTGACACCCGCTTTTGTCTTCTCTGAAGAATTAGCTTCATTGTTCCTACCAGGCCAATTTGGTAGCACCTTCCAAAAGCGAGCGACTTATCAGCCACTCATACTTTCACAACCACTTGGTACAGACCACAGCTTTTACTTAACAGACGCACAGACTAACGCACTGCTCTTCACAGCCCCACAGAGAAAGGAGATGCAGCGCTCGGGAAGCCCAGGCCAGCGCCAGCCGGGCTGCCCTGCGGCGAGGGGGGGCCAGCTCGTCGGGGACAGGGCCGTCGCCGTCACAGGGCAGGACCGCCACCCCCTTCCCCGCGGCAGGAGCGGCTCAGTGGACGCCCAACTCTGCGGAAGGCAACGGGCAACCGCCCGACCGGTAACGGCGGCAGCGGTGGCGGGGAGCNTACACCGCCCCGCGGATCCCCACACGCCCCGGGAGAGGAAGGCCCCGCTCCCCCCAAATCAAGCGCCCACTCACCTCAGCCGGCGGCGGCGGGGCCGGGCGGCGCACGCGCGCCCTCCCGCCTTCCCCCAGGCGGCCGAGGCGGGGCCGCGCGACGCCATCACCACGGCGACGCGAGGGCGGCCGCCGCGCG
>VZSZ01003191.1:140271-184820 GCA_013398815.1 Ibidorhyncha struthersii | reverse complement strand
CCCGCCGCCGCCGCGCGCGCCATGCTGACTTCGCGGACCTTCCTGAAGCGCACGCGGGCGGGGGCGGTGGTGAAGGTGGTGCGCGAGCACTACCTGCGCGAGGACATCCCCTGCGGCGCCGCCGCCTGCCGCCTCTGCCCACCCCGCCCCGCCGGGCCGGGACCCGGCCTGGAAACGCGGCCCAGCGGCGCCGCCAGCAGCCTCTGCCCCGGGCCGCACTACCTCCTGCCCGACACCAACCTACTCCTTCACCAGGTGAGCGGCTCCCGCAGGCGGCGGCGGCGGGAGGGGACGGGCGGCGGCTGCCGCCGCAGCGGAGCCGCAAGGCCCGGGCGCCGGGGAAGGCCTGCCGCCTCCCTCTGGGCCTATAAGGCCTGTTCCAGCCTGGGTTAAATCCGTGTGGGTGTGAGATGCCCCCGCTCCCCTTAGGCGTGGGTGGGGTTCAGGCATCGCTCCTGGAGGGGCGCATTTAGCAGTGCGCTGTCGGATCCGGGTCTTCCCGTTGTTACTTGGGTCCGCTCGATCCCTGGATCCGCTTGATCCCTTTTCTTTCCCTGCCAGCTACTGAGGAGGCCTTCAGCATCACCGAGTGCAGTGTGGTTTTAGACTATATTCCAGTTTTATGTTTTGCTGCCTCGATGGAAGGAGTAAAGAACAGCATTTTTTTTTTCATTTGTTGTTGTGTGATACATAGGCAAGGAGAGTAAATAGACTCTGAAGCAGCGATCGGGATCTTAATATGGTCACTCAATTTTCCTGTCAACCTGAATTTTCCTAAATACCTATCCTGTTTTTCAGAGACTGTTGTAGGCAGACTTTATACTGTGATGCTGATTCCAGTTTAACAAGTAGAGGCTGCAAAATCATCCCCTGTACAACTCTGGAAGCATGGGATGAATTTTACTCTTCAGCCCGTCGCTAATTGTGCAAAGGCTGAGTCTGGGCAGTACAGGCAGTAGAACTCCAGGCTGGGAGGCAGTGGATTCCCAAGCTCAACGGCTGACTTATTTTTTATTGCTTTTGAATACATCTGTAGAAAGTAGAATAGCCACGTGCAGACAGGAGAGACTGGAAGTAATTCATGAATCCTAACATGGATTATTCTGGAGAGGGGCACAACGCTCACATGATTTAGTAGTTACCCATCCCAAAAGTTGTAAGGAAGGATATTCTTCCCAAAACAGCAAGTCAAGGGATTTTTTTTCAGCTTGTCATGGTCTTGGTGTCTGTTGTCAAAGTTTGTATATACATGCTATAGAGCATTCTGAGAATGGGCTAAGGTACCCTGCCATGAACTGGAGCAGCGGGGATTAAGAAGTCTTGGTAACAGTAGGAAAAGGTTTTACCTAGCAATCGGAGCAGGATTGCAACAGTATGACTTGGCCTAGTAATTCAGCTTGTACATAGAATCATAGTGGATTTCTTGCCCTATGAACCTGGCTCTGAATCTTTTAGGTCATCTGAACATCAAGTGCAGAGAAGCTTAGTCTGGCATTGCTTTTAATTCTTTTAGCAATGCCCTCTATAGCGTTCTTGCTGTCTCATTTTGGAGATGGGTTTGCACAGTGCCTTGCCACAAGCTCAGGAAATGAACCTCACGTCTTTTTCTCCTGACAGGGAGCATGGATTTTGAGTGTACATTTCTCTCTCTTGCACACCATGGCTGTTAGGACTTGGCAAACAAAAGTGCTGAAATTTTTTGAATGAATTTCCTAAAAAACAGTGGTGAAAAGGTGAAGAGCAGCTAACAGAATTCCAGTTGATTTGAATCTGCAGAAATTAAAATTGCAGTGCAACAGTGGGATTGGTTTTGGATAACTTTAAGCCTACACATGCACAGGCACGTCTGTTAGCTGTGTAACAATGATCAGGTCCTATTTTATGGCTTGCATTGCTCACAAAGACATTCCAGACAACCTTTAAATTAGTGTCAGATTGTGACTAGCTCTATTTTGTTTACAAAGATTATAATTTAAAAGAACCCATCTTATATAAACAAAATTTCTAGTGTACACCTGGCCTTAAATTTGATTGGTTTTCTGCATATGTGGAGGCTGACTTTGGTGGGAGTCAGAATGAGTCCTTATCTTCACTCCAGCAAAACTCAGGTCATGAAAAGGCTGGAAAATCCTATTTGAATTTTTTGCGCACAAGCAGGAGAAAGCAGCTGAATATACTGTTCAGTTTCCCAACAGTGAGAGAAAAAGGCAGAAGTAGTGCAACTCGTTGTTCGTGTTAGCTTTTTACGTATTAACCAAACAAATATTTCAAGTCCTGTTATTTGATAGGATTAAACAACAATTTTGATTAATTTCCATTTTGTTCCTCAGATCGATATACTTGAAGATCCTGTTATTAAGAATGTCATTGTGCTACAGACAGTCTTACAAGAAGTCAGGAATCGAAGTGCACCAGTATACAAGCGAATTAGGGACGTGATTCAAAATCCTGAAAAACATTTCTATTCTTTCACCAATGAACATCATAGGTAAGGTGGGGAAGAGAGTATAACAAGGTTCTACTGATGTCAAGTAAAAGAAACTGGGAAACAGAACTGGAACATGAACTACGTAAAAAAATTAGACTGGGGTGCATAGAGCTGTATGCTTCTACGGCATGCTGTTGGGAAAGAGTTGCATGTTCCAGAGCTGGTTTATCATTAGTATAAGCATATATTATGAAAAGGTGATTAGAATATTGAATAAAGTGTACCAGCAAGACTGTTAACTTGAGCAATGGAATAATGCCTTTCCATTTTAGTGTCCCTTTTAAACATGTCCCAATGCTTTATTAATATTGCCAGCTCATTCTGTAGCGGAATTCAGAAATCTGTTAGTCAGTTAGTGGCAGAAAGCTCTACGAAATGAAGATACAATTAATTTGTCTTTATTTGTGCTCAAAAGTGGTTTCCAATACTGCAGTATCATAGTTCTAGGAATCCTGAATACGTAGCTTTTGCATCTTGAATGCGGGTCCTATTCAATCGTCAGTGAGAAGGTTGTATTTGAACACTTACTTCCTACTTTTCTTTACCCTTCTGTCAGTACAGCAATGGTTCTTTTGGCCTCACGGTCTTGATCTTGTTTGCCTGAAAAATTTTTGTAAGTGTGGATACAAGTTGATATTTGTTTTGTTTGTTTTCTTCCCCTGTTTGTTTGGTTTGGTTTTTTTTGTTTGTTTGTTTAGAGAAACATACATAGAGCAAAAGCAAGGAGAAACTTCTAATGACCGCAATGACAGAGCCATACGGGTAGCAGTAAAGTGGTACAATGATCACCTGAAGAAAATAGAGAATGAGGAGAATATTCAAGTTATCTTTTTAACAAATGACAAAACTAATAAAGAGAAAGCTCTAGAGGAAGGGATAACTGCTTATACGTGTAAGTGAAGTGGCATATATGTTTAATTTATTGCTCAGATAAACAATCTCGGTAGTCTGTTCATACTTAAATCCCATGCATCTCTTGCATAAATATTTATATGTGTGCTTTTGTAGGTGAGGAGTATATAAAAAGCTTGACAGCTAATCCTGATCTTCTAGATCGTCTTGCTTGTGTATCTGATGAAGGGGTATGTTTTTATTTTCTTTTTATAAAATAAATTAATCACAAATGGTTTGCAGTATATTATTGGACATTATGTCAGGCTATTAGCATCAGTTTAGAATATGAGAACTCTGGACTCGTTACCATTTTGGCAATATAACTTTTTGACAACTGAAAAGAAAAAAAAGAAATATTGCAGCTGTTTTTACTGCTGCTTATATGCCTATTAGTAGGTATCTAATTATTTGTAGAAAGCCAGTTGCTTTAGATAACTGATGTGAAGATGAGAATAACAACATTGATTAAACAAAGTGTATAAATATTCGAAATAATGGAAACAAAATGAAAACTACAAAAGTATGTATTGCAGACCATTTAGATCTTTGTTTTGTGTCTGTTATTTGAAAGTTAATGTTAACTTATTATTGATCAAAAGCATTTTCTATCAAAAGCATTGATTGTTATGGTCATTTAGGTTGATGTAAGTGCAGGCTGCAGCTCAAAGATGAGCTACATCCTCTTCTGTTTCCTTGTGCTTTGTGTTTATCAGGCATATTTTCAAGGCATATTTTCATATAAGACTGAAACTAACTGAAAACTAACACCACAAAAAAAAGGAAGATTAATTTCAACATAGTTCCAACAGAATGGAGTGGGACATACAAGAGTGGGAAGAAAGTGGAGGGCTCAGCTCATCTTTTCAGTAGTTAGTTGTAGTTCATTCAGCTTTAACTCTCTGTCTGCTTCAAAGTTAGTCACAGTAACGTGTTTCATATAGCTTACAGTATATGCTTAAACTGTGTGCCACTCTCTTTACTATGCAGTACTATGCCAATGTTTTCTTCAGTATGTGTTTAGTCAGTATATCCAAATCAACATAAAAGCATATGTCACTTGTGCAGTATCTTTTTAAGTAACTGCAGGCAAACAGAAAAAGAAAAGGAGGCGTTCCTAGAATTGCCATGTTTCTGTGTTCATTATGCTTTTTATTCACAGAATCACAGAATAATCAGGGTTGGAAGGGACCTCTGGAGATCATCTTGTCCAACCCACCCGCCAGAGCAGGGTCACCTACAACAGGTTGCACAGGACAGCGTCCAGGCGGGTTTTGAATGTCTCCAGAGTGGGAGACTCCACAACCTCTCTGGGCAGCCTGTTCCAGTGCTCCACCACCCTCAAAGTAAAGAAGTTCCTCCTCATGTTAAGATGGAACTTCCTATGTTCAAGTTTGTGCCCATTACCCCTCGTCCTATCAATGGGCACCACTGAAAAAAGACTGCTCCCATCCCCCTGGCATCCTCCCTTCAAGTATTTGAAAGCATTAACAAGATCCCCCCTCAATCTTCTTTTCTCCAGACTAAAGAGACCCAAATCCCTCAGCCTCTCCTCATATGAAAGATGTTCCAATCCCCTAATCATCTTTGTAGCCCTTTGCTGGACCCTTTCCAGCAGATCCCTGTCCTTCTTGAACTGGGGAGCCCAGAACTGGACGCAGTATTCCAGATGCGGCCTCACCAGGGCAGAGTAGAGGGGGAGGATGACCTCCCTCGACCTGCTGGCCACACTCCTTTTGATGCACCCCAGGATGCCATTGGCCCTCTTGGCCGCCAGGGCACATTGCTGGCTCATGGTCATCCTGTTGTCCACCAGGACTCCCAGGTCCCTTTCCACAGAGCTGCTCTCCAGGAGGTCGGCCCCCAACCTGTACTGATGCATGGGGTTATTCCTCCCCAGATGCAGTACCCTACATTTACCCTTGTTGAATTTCATTAAGTTCCTCTCTGCCCAACTCTCCAGCCTATCCAGGTCACGCTGTAAGGCAGCACAGCCTTCTGGCGTATCAGCCACTCCTCCCAGTTTAGTGTCATCAGCAAACTTGCTGATGGTACACTCTATCCCTTCGTCCAGATCATCGATGAATATATTGAACAGGACTGGACCCAGTACTGACCCTTGAGGGACACCACTTGTTACTGACCTCCAACTAGACTCTGCACCACTAACCACAACCCTCTGAGCTCTATCTGCTAGCCAGTTCTCAATCCACCCCACTGTCCATCCATCTATCCCACACTTCCTAAGCTTGCCAGTGAGGATGATGTGGGAGACAGTGTCGAAAGCCTTGCCAAAGTCAAGGTAGACAACATCCACTGCCCTCCCCTCATCCACCCATCTAGTGACCTCATCATAGAATGCTATCAGATTAGTCAGACACGACTTCCCCTTAGTGAATCCATGTTGACTACTTCTGATAACCTTCTTTTCATCCAGGTGCTTTGAGATGATACCCAGCACAAGCTGCTTCATTAGGAAAATTACTGCTTAATAGTTTTTTGTTATTGTGCATATTCATATCTACTCATAGTTACAATTTTGGAGTTTGTTATCTTGAATGTTATGTTTCTGAGCTTGGTGTTGGAATAATCATGAAAAAGTCTGAAAAATCTTGTCTCTTCTTTTTTTTTTTTTTCCCCTAAAGAAAGAAATAGAAAGTGGAAAAATAATTTTCCCAGAACATATTCCTCTTAGCAAATTGCAGCAAGGAATAAAATCTGGAATTTACCTCCAAGGAACTTACAGGGCCAGCAGAGATAATTATCTTGAAGCTACTGTTTGGGTTCATGGAGATGCTGAAGAAAACAAAGAGGTGAGTTTTGCATTTTGTCTTCATGCTGTCAACTTCAACTAGCCTCAGTAATGACTTAAAATGTATTTCTTTCATGGTGACTTATGTTAAAATGGAGCATTATAGTAATTTTTCTTCTGTGTTTTTTCTGAAGTTTTTTGTTTGTTTTCATTTGTTTATTTATATAGACATAGACTAAAATGTTGACTATGCTCTTTTTGAAAAGAGAATAATGTGTTTAAAATTATACTTTATGCTTTGATAAAGTATTTGATAAAATAAAGCTGAATCTTAGTTGATAACAGTTGTTCAATTGACTCTAATACAGCACTTCTTTTATATATTAGTTTGAAATATATGATGAAAGGCAGAGAAACAAGTTTGTTGGAGGATTTTCCAAAGTACTGTGGCGATCCCTTGTGGGGCTTTCTTGCTTTATTTCCATTGCTGTATTCATGCCTGGCGATGAGTAGATGGGCTGTTCCCCTCCAAGCAGTTAACCCAGCAGTCTGCCTGCTGGATTCTCTGTTGGTACAGTTGTACTGCTGTTTCCAAGCAGTGTCAGTTGCCTCTTCTCTCCCTGTTTGTGGTGGCAGCTGGAGGTGGTTCTCTGGCTTCCCATTTCTTCTATTCCTATTTCCCAGTAGTATGTGGAGTCCTCTAGCCTGCAAAAATAGAAGGCTTAACTGATTTTAAAAAAGTCTGTGGAAAACAAATTATTCTTATAGAGGCAACTGGAATCCTGAAATAATATCATCAGTACTGAAAGCAGCCTAGGCAGAGGGGAAAAAAAAAAGCATCACAAATATGTCTTGAAATGTTTAGAGTTCAGAGCCTGTTATACATGTATGCTCTTCTGTTATACTGCTCTGATTTGGGTCTTCTGTTGCTATCATCATGAATATTTGCAGTTTTGTTTTGTTTTCTAAAAAAATCCCAGATAATTATACAGGGACTAAAACATTTAAATCGAGCAGTTCATGAAGATATTGTAGCTGTGGAGCTGTTGGCAAAAGATGAATGGGTGGCACCGTCTTCAGTGGTCTTGCAAGATGATGGCCAGAATGAAGACGACATTGAAAAGGAAGAGGAGAAAGAAAACATTGTATGAAACAAATAATTTTTTACTTAACTCTGTGTTAAGAGAGAGATGAAATCTGCAATACCCTGATAGTGTTAGGCTTTAGATTTATACATCCTTTTTATAATGACTCCTAAAAGCTACTGTGAATTCAGAAATTAGGAAACTTAATTATAGTCCGACAGTTGCATTAAATACATGATTATAGAATCATAGAGTAGTTTAGGTTGGAAGGGACCATGAAGATCATCTAGTTCCAACCACTCCTGCCATAGGCAGGAACACCTCCCACTAGACCAGATTGCTCAAAGCCCCATCCAACCTGGCGTTGGACACCTCCAGGGATGAGGCTTCCACAACTTCCCTGGGCAACCTGTTCCAGTGCCTTACCACCCTCAGATGAAAAATTTCTTCCTGATACCTAATCTAAACCTACCCTCTTCCAGTTTGAACCCATTACCCCTTGTCCTATCACTATATGCCCTTGTAAAAAGTCCCTCTCCAGCTTTCTTGTAGGTGCCCTTCGGGTACTGGAAAGCTGTATAAAATGAATACTTTTTAATTAATCCCAATCAGAAATTTCCACATTACTTTGAATGTAGTAAATTTAACAAAAGTTACTGAGTGCCAGTTAGGTAATAATGCAAAGCTATATACTGATGCACAGATTAGGATTTGCTAGAATAGGAGCAAGTGTTGTATTACGATGACAGTCCGATTTTATAGGCAATGCATACATTTGGAACCAGTTGGAAAATACTCTTTAGCTTCTTGCAGTAATTCTGCTTAATATGTGTGCAGTACGCATACCCTGTCCAACAAATACTGCATTTCTTTAAACATGATCTTCCCACTGAAATCGGTGCGAATGTTTTTTAATTATTGTGTTCAGAATTACTGGAGAATTTTCAAGCAAGGACTCCTCAAAACGATAATGATAGGTTGGAAAATAAAATGGATATAGTTGTATCGTAAGCAGAGACAGTGGAAAAAGATAGTGTTTCTTCAGAATCTTTTTCTACTGTTCTTTGTTTTTCTGAAATTTCTGTCTAAAAAAACTCACAACAAATTAGGCATGTTGCGTATTAAAAATACTAAAAGTCATGCAAAGCACAGGGAGGCATAGTTCCATTTATCAAGTCATAATAGAATTTATGGCATTATGGTGACACATAAGTTGTTACCACTGAGGTTTGAGATACATGCTGTAGTCAAACATGTTACCATGAGTTCAGACAGTTTTGTGGTTTTAACTCCTGTGTTTTCTACCAGTTGAAAACTTCTGTTAACAAGGACATGCTGAGACCTACAGGAAAAGTAGTGGGCATTATAAAACGAAACTGGCGACCGTTCTGTGGCATGCTTTCCAAATCACAGATCAAAGAGGTAAGGAAATAATCAAGTTATTGTAAGCGCAGTTTTTTATTTTTTTTCTTTAATTAGAAATTATTTGTTCCTTTTTCTGGCTGTTAATAGGCAAGGCGCCATTTGTTTACACCAACTGATCGAAGAATTCCTCGCATTCGAATAGAAACAAGACAAGCAGATACATTGGAAGGACAAAGGATAATTGTTGCTATTGATGGTTGGCCCAGGAATTCCAGGTATCCCAATGTAAGTTTAAGTGTTTTCTTCTGAACTCTTAATCTGTTTTTTAGGTGTTTATTAGGCAAGATGTTTATTATTATCTGCAATGCTGAGTAACTTTAAAAAGTGTTGACATATGTTTTAAGTTCTTTGAGTGCCATTCTTTGATGGTCCCTAAATGATTTAGTTTACTTATACCCTCAAAAAGCTTGGTCCTTAGGTTCTGCAGTGAACATATATGTGCTAACTAAGGTGCTTTATTTAGACTAACTTGGGACCACCTTTTTTTAGTCTGGGTTCCTAGAAATGTGAACCTTTGTCTGTGGCTTTCCTCATCCAGACGCTGATCACCATCCTGGCGTGTAGTTTTAAACACATTGGCCAAATTCAGTCAAATTGCCAGTGGGGCAGAGTTACAGTTATAGAGTTACAGTTCTTAAACATTCTTTGTATATTTACAGGAGGATATAAGAGAAATGGAGGACACTAGCTTCAATTTGTGCTGAACTTTAGGTTTTGAGGAGGCTTCCATTGGCTTGTATAGGAACGCATAGCTTGTAATGAATGAGAACACAGCTGTCTCGCGAATGTTTAGGGAGATGAAGGAAACTTGGAATACATGGAAGAAGTGTTAAGACAAAGACAACATTACTGCAGAGGATGAGACACGTGAGAAAGGAAGTAGAGTTAACGTATTAAGGAGTGGGATGCATGGCACAACACAAACACATAGAGAAATTAGACCTTATCAGTTTTGCTGCTTATACAGCAATGTTTTTTCTTTCCTGCAAAAGTGGATTGCCATGTTTACAATTTTTGTAGTCTTAAATGTAGAGATTTAGCGCCATTCTAGGGAAAGAGGGGGAAGGACAAAGTTCAGATTACTGAATTAGTTTGAAATTTAATTTCTGTCTTAAAGATGAGAAAGTTAACTGAAGAGGTAAAGATGATTCCTTCTATGTAGTTTAATATACTAATAACCTATGAGATAATGGTCTCAAATACTTTTGAGCAAACTGTTGCTTGGGGTGTGGGTGTGTGTGTATATATATTTGTATATATGTATATTGTTTCTCAGGGTCATTTTGTAAAGAACTTGGGAAGTGCTGGAGATAAAGAGACTGAGACAGAAGTTCTTCTGCTTGAACATGATGTCCCTCATCAGCCTTTTTCCCAAGGTGTCCTTAGTTTCCTACCAAAAATGCCATGGAGCATTACAGAACAGGTAATAAGTTTTAAATTATTGTAATAATTACTGCACCTTCTCCTTCAAATCAAATTGTGGCATTCTTGGATATGCCAGTGCACCAAAAATAGAAGAAAAATGTTGTCCAAAAGCATTTTGTCTTAGGGTGGACTTTCAGCTGGATTTCCTATGGAAACAAGACCTCTGCAAGTTTTTGGGGTTTGGCTGAAACTGTGTTTGTTAGGGTTAGATGTTTTAAGATAAAAAACAGATTACAGGTTTCATTAAAAAATAAAAATATAAAAAAAGATTTTTTGCAAAGGAGAGAGACTACAATTCAAATAAATGTAAGATCATTCCTAAGAGTTTTTCGTCTTGCTAGATACCTTTGTAACCAAATGTGGCAGCCTGTGTCATCGCTAAAATAATCTGAGCAGAGGAGGCTTTAATATATCCCACTATAATCCAGTAAAGTCATTAGAGAAAGAGAATTTGATGTTTGCAGAATTACTCATTTTAAATGCTGTTAGTGAATTTGAGGTTCTCCCCCATAGCATAAATATGGGAAATGGTTGCTTCAGAATGTATGGGAAAATGTCATCAGGGAACAATTTGAGCATGGTATGTTTTTGTTTTGGACCAGGCTGGGTTTTTTTTTGTTTCATTTTAGGCTGGGCTGAATATCTGTGTGTTTTGTGCTTTTTATTTCCTTTGAGGTGGGCTACTTTTATTACAGTTCATTGCCTACTCCTTTTTTTTTTGAACGTGGAAACTGAAGGAGGGATCTTTGTGTTAATTAGCTGTCTGAAAGTCAGTTGTCTGGTCTAAGATACCTATCTGAGATGTTTTTGTAGCTATCATACAAAGATATCTACTTCCAAAGTGTGCAGTTCCTTTCAACTGTCTAGACATCTAAGCCTTAGAAAGCTGAAGTTAACTGAGAGCAGTCATATCTTAAACAATTTGTTCAGCTGGACATCAGTCAAAATTTCACTTAAAAAATCTTGATTCCTGGCCCTGCTAATTCTGAGATCATGAACAGATTGTGATTTTACTTTGTTTCTCTTCCTCTTTGCTGTAAAACAGAAAATTTTTCAGTACTTCATCTTCTGTCTTAGTTTTTCTGTCACTGTAGTTTCTGCATATCTGTTTTGATCTTATAAATAAATATTACTGCAAAACTTGTCCTAAAACAAAAGAAAAAGCACTCTGAAAGTACTTGGTTGTTTTGGAAAATCTTAAGCAAAGTGCCTTTCTCAAATGATCATTTTTACTTTGATATGGAAGATGTTCTTGAAAACAACTTTTTTTTTTTTTTTTTCCTCCAAATTTCAGGATATGAAATACAGGGAAGACTTAAGGCATCTGTGTGTTTGTAGTGTTGATCCTCCTGGCTGTACGGATATTGATGATGCATTACATTGTAGAGAAGTAGAAAATGGAAATATAGAGGTATTGTTTCTCTTTTTTTTTTTTAAATTATGCCAGTCAATTTTATTTACTTCTTCCTTTATGTTACAAACACTGCTGTTGTAATAATAGTAAATGACATGAGCAAAGCTCCAGATCTGTTGTAAAAAAAATTAACGGTGTTTGCACAACTGTGAGATGGTAATAAAGAAAGGGAGTTGATTTGCATTACATCAGTGTCAGAAGTGGGAATTTAATGTGTTCTAAATTCACCTTGCCTTCTGCTCATTTGGCATGGGAAGTTAACATAGAATTTATTTACTGCTTTAGCTAAGTATAAACATGGCTATCTACAGCTAGGATAAGGAACTACTGGTAGAAAAAGTGAAGCTACTGCTCCAGTGCCTAAGGAATGATTCTTTTGTTTTTTAAAAAAAAAGCATTAAAAAGCTACAGACTTAATACCAGCTCTCTACTCCCTTATGTCTGATTTAGTCAGGTTTTGTTTGTTATAAATTAGTTTGCAACTGTAGTAGCAGAATGTGCCAAGATGGAAGGTGTAGCAAACAGAAAAACAAAAACAAATCTGCAGTGAGCCTTGAAGAAGACAGAAGAGGTTATTTGAGCCCCCAGGCAAGAAGAGTTGCATTGGTAATGAATAGAACTTTCCACTAAATGTATACATGTCCTTATTTTGCATAATTGCTGCAACTATTCATTTTTTTTTAATATCAGTATGATAGGTTTTAACTATTTCTATCACTAAATATAGGAGCTACTGAAGGGAACTGGGAATGGGTAAATTGGGTTGTAAATAAAAGTTCGAAGTTTCACGTTGAGAATGATTTCTCTCTTGTAACATGCATAATATGATGCTTGTTTTTTAGGTTGGTGTACATATTGCAGATGTCAGTCATTTTATTCGCCCAGGAAATGCTTTGGATGACGAGTCGGCAAAAAGAGGAACAACAGTGTATCTGTGTGAAAAAGTAATTGTCTTCTATATAAAAAGCTTTTTGTACAATTAAATAGTTGGATTGTTCATGCTTTCCTGTTCTAATTATTGGGAGTAGAGACATTATCTCTAAACTAAGGAAAAAAAAAAGTAGACTCCTTTGGGCTGCACTTAATTTCCTCAGACTATCAAAACGAAGGTGTTTTCTGTCATTTAGCCTGCAGAGCATCAGGGGGAAATACATCTTTTTTGGTTTTTAAATCCATTATCTGTAGAATATCCCTTTCAACTCCTGTTTGAAGCATTAATAACTTGTAGTTCTGAAACTGGGCTACCTTTTTAATATTGATCTGAAATTGCCGAAGTGGCCTGGTTTTGCATTTTAAAATGTTTCTTTTTGTAATAGCTAAATCTCTATTGTTTCCTATGATTTGTATTCATTACAAGTGTACACTTAGTCCTGTTTATTTTAACTTATTTCTCACAGACCACAATTTCTTTTCAGAAATAACTGCTACTAAAAACTGATAATTAAAACGGGTCTTGGAATTAATTTCCTCAGAAGTAGCTTACTTTTCTTTCAGAAATCTGAGCTTTCCTATCAAAAAAGTAAAGTAACTATTATGTCCAAGCTTTTAGTATATTAAAAACTAGGAAATTAAAATACATACTTACAACTAGTCATGATTTTTATTCTTTACTTCACAGAGAATTGATATGGTTCCAGAGTTACTTAGTTCCAATTTATGCTCCCTGAGATCTAATGTGGACAGGTATATGTATATGATCCATACCTTGATCCTGAGAAGAAACTCCAGATGTTTATATTTAGATTCTAACAGATTTCCCCCCCTTCTCCCTCTCATAGACTTGCATTTTCATGTATATGGGAGATGAACCATAAGGCTGAAATTCTAAAAACCAGATTTACGAAGAGTATTATTAATTCCAAGGTTAGTCACATAAATATTTTTATACCTCTGAAAAAATAAAAAGCTGGAGACCTTTTTATAAAAACAGTGATGAACAGACTTGATAGTAAAGTTTTCTTCTTTTCTGTTTACTGATTTATATTTTCTTAGAATTAGAAAATGATGCTTAAATCCTAAAAATAAAGAAAATACTTGATTCTGCCCTGTTCTTTTAAACCTCTAAGGATGCAAGGTTTTTTGTACGGTTACTTTGTTATGATATTTCAGTATATAAGTTAGGATATTTTAGATGAATAAATACTGATATATCTATTGGACATGGTTGGTATATACCAGCTGGTCATAATTTTCAGTTAAATTCAGTAGACTCTGTAGGTGTTTAATATATTTCTGAAAATTAGACCTCTAATGTATAAAATACATCTGTGATCAGCATAAAACCCCCACTGTAAATGCCAGTTACTTCTTAATATGTTGCATAGATCTGTCCTGTTTTGTCCATTATTCTTTGAAAATGACATGCGTTTAGGTGTTGAAGGTAAAGCTTTGTATTATTGTGAACCAACTTTGAGAGCAAGCTGCAGGTTCTGCAAGACAGAACTATGTTTTGCTTTTCAGTAATCAATTATGAATCACGCTGTCTCTTTTGTTTTAACCTCTTGAAGGCTTCTCTTACATATGCCGAAGCACAGATGAGAATTGATTCAGCAACTATGAATGATGATATTACTACCAGCCTACGTGGACTAAACAAATTAGCAAAAATTCTGAAGAAGAAAAGAATTGATAATGGGTAAATGGTGCAGTGCAGTGTCCCTGTTACCTTTTTTCCCCTTTTTTCTTCTGGCTATTTTTTGCTGTCAAACTGTGTAATGGTCCTCTGTGTCCATTTTTCCAGTGAAAATCTTTTGAAAGAGAAGTATTTTCCCATTTCGATTTGCATAAAAATGCCTATCTTTATTTCCCAAAAAATACAAACTTGGGTTGTTAACTTTACAAGATCAATGAGTGTGGATCTTTTACAGTCATTATAAAAACACAACCAGAGGAGTAGCATTTGAAGTTTTAGGAGGTACTACTGATGTGTGTCAGCATCATAAGTTCTGCTAATTTGAACATTAATTTCATAATTTTATTTTTAATTTTTGCTATTTTTTTTTAATTTCTGCTAATGCTAAATTACAGTTTCATGATAAACCCAGATGTTGTGTTCAACTCCGCTGCTGTGTCTGCTTTGCTGTAGTTCGTTCATACCACTTACTGTCTTCCAGAGCCTTGACACTTTCCTCACCCGAAGTTCGTTTTCACATGGACAGTGAAACTCATGATCCTATTGATCTGCAGACTAAGGAGCTCAAGTATGAGTTTTATTTTCCTCAGTTAGTTAATTCGGGGCAGGGATGGAATTAAAGACATGTTTAAGTAGCAGCATTTAGTTAATAGTGTAGAAAGTTCTTTTAATAGTGCAGGACAATCATAGAATTACAGAATTATTTAGTTTGGAAGGGACCTTTAAAGATCATCTAGTCTAAAGCCTCCTGCCGTGGGCAGGGACATCTTTCACTACATCAGGTTGCTCAAAGCCCAGTCCAGCCTGACCTTGAACATTTCCAATGATGGGACATCTACAGTTTCTCTGGGCAAGCTGATCCTAGAAAAGAGAATTCCTCTGTATTTTACTGCACTATTTATGAAGCAGGTTTTGAACTGTATGCTTCATACGAACTTAAGCTTTTACTACTGATTTAACAGAGCACTAAGGTCCAAACGCTCTACATCCCACTGTGATGCTTTTCTACTGGTATTAACAAAGGAGAGAAAGTAGAACTTGGAGTTACTGCTTACTGAAACTTTAAGAACAACAGAGCAGTTATTGCACATGTGCAGTGGAACAGACAGTCTTACAGAGGAGTTCTAGTAAGAGAGCTACTGGTTCAATTTCTGAAGATAGATACTTATTTTCTCTCATACTACTACTGAGTTTCTGTGCTAAAATCTAAACTTAGTTATGTATACTATCACAACTTTATGGTGTGCAACATGGTGCTCTCAAACGTCATATATATGATATTTGAACAGTAATCTTAGGAAGAAATCTGTTGGTCTTTTTAAAGAGCATTTTTCTTTAATATAATTTGTTATTTTAGAATATTTTAGGATTTTTCTTTTGAAACTTAATAAATGTTATGTTTTAGTCTTAAAAATCTTTGCCTAATTATATAAATGTTCAAAACCACTAGTTAATATTATATAATATTGTTAGGACGGTGGAATGTTTCTTCATTAGGCGCTGAAAGTTAATATCTAATTCAATGCTTTTCTAACAATATAAAATATTTTATGTTGATAGAGAGACAAATTCCATGGTTGAAGAGTTCATGTTGCTTGCCAATGTCTCTGTAGCACAAAAAATTTATGATGAGTTCCCGGAGTTTGCCTTGCTCCGGAAACACCCTGCTCCTCCCCCATCAAATTATGACATCCTTGTGAAGGCTGCAAAGTCCAAGGCAAGTTTTTACCATGCTAATTAAGTGAATTAATTATAAAAAGCTATGTTTTCTCTCTGGTTGGCCGGTTACCCAAGAATAAGAGTTGGAAAGCAGTATTTTGGAAGTGTATCAGCTACAGTTTGAAATTGCTGGTACTTTTAGCAAGATAACTGTACCTCTAGATGAAAGGAAGAATCTTGGGCTTTTTAAACCCTTTTTTAGGTAAAGAAAGCAAATCACTCTTTAACTCTTTGGTATCGTAATTCTTGTGTGCTGTGAATGTTTCTCCTCTCTAAGCCACATGTGATTTTTGAGCCAGTTTTTGGCTTCAGATCACATATATTATTGATATACCTAAAAACTGGTTAGTCACATCAAATAACACGTGTATCTTAAAGTCAGGAAGTAAGAAAATGTATTCATATGTGTTTATAGTTTCCATTCTCTCCTTAGATCAGCTAGAGGTTAATTAAGCCTGAAACAAGTCTGATTTAATTAACAAGTCTGAACTGAAAAATGACTTTTCCAGTGTCAGGATCCTTTATTTGGGCTAAACTTTTAACTTTCAAGACATGGGGATGTGCATTCATATTTTCTTTCCCTTCAGCTCTTCCCACCCACCCCCTTTTTTTTTCTACAGGCAAGACAGAAACTCACAAATTCTGTCAGTGTAAGATTAATAGATGAGCCCAAACCAAGCTCATTTCGTTTACCACTGCTATAAAACTGGAATAATGATAATTATTTTACTTGTACTCTGAAAATGATTTTTAAAGTACCGTTTTATTTGGAAAGCTAAATTCATATGCCTAGACAAACGTTCTTTTAATAAAACCAAAGTGGCTTTTCACTACTCTGACACAACCTTCACAATTAGGTATTAATATATTTTTGTTACACTTTTTTTAATAAATATGCAGTTATTTTACAATAATACAGGCATAATTTGATCTCTGGATCATACTTTGTTGTTGGAGGTGTACATGAAGGAAAGAACATTCAATTGATCTTGCGATGAAACTAACTGTGTGCCTGGAAATTAAAAATGCATTATGTATTTTCACGCTATCTGGATTTTTATCAGGGACACTGGCAAACAGGGAATAAAATGTCATACAGTACTAGTGTTACAAATCACTTTTCCAAGTTTAAGTTTTAATAATTTTGTGGAGGAAGTACAACAAGGTCAAGTACTCCTTACATTTTGCTTGGATGAGAATCTTTGGCATAAATACTTTTTTATTTTTCTTTTTTTTTCTCCATATTCCTTCTGATTTATTCAATAAAGGGATGGAAAAATCAAACCAAAGGAAATAAAATACTTGCTAATATTAGTATAAAGCGTTTCTTAGTTCTGAATGGATGTCTCTTCTGAATTCCTAGGCTACTGACTTAGCTTTTCATTTTTTCCATAGAGCACTAGTAATAATGAGGGAGGGACCTGTGCATGGGTGGATTTTTGTTTTTGTTAATAGTGGCGTTCCATTAGGTTATTCGGTGTGAAACCTGTGCCAGTTACTAAGATTACCATGGATGTAGCTGCTCCATTTCTGTTTATACTCTGTTAATGTTTGCGAGTAATACCTGACCTTTTTTTATTTTTTTCTTCCCTTCTTCCAGAATTTGGAAATTAAGACAGATTCAGCTAAGGCTTTAGCTGAATCATTAGACAAAGCTGAATCTCCTACGTTCCCCTATCTAAATACACTGTTGCGAATTTTGACCACTCGCTGCATGATGCAAGCTGTTTATTTCTGCTCTGGAATGGATAATGATTTTCATCACTATGGTTTAGCCTCACCTATTTATACCCACTTTACCTCGCCTATTAGAAGGTACTTTTATTTTACAAAAGTTTCAGAGGAAAAAAAAAGGATTTATTTGTGAAGAAATTAGATGTTAAATTGTGATGTTGTCCATTTAAAACAAAATACTGTTTCTGTTCAGCTTTAGATTTCAGTTGAAACAGCAGTGGCTTTACATGGTGATCCGTCTTCATGTAAGCTCCTGTTGTGCTCCCTTGTTCACTGTCTACAACTCCTAAACTCTAATAAAATTTTTTTAAAAAGACTCCTAAAAATAAGAGCAGTACATCCCTAATGCATATATCTGGCACAGAAATGCACTTTGGGATCAGTTAGCATTATACAGGTCAACCACAGACTAAGGCAGAGTTTGACCAGTTGTTTTTCAGGTGGAAGCTGTGTTTAAATTTTGAGGAGACTGTATTTTAGATATAAAAACCCTGCTAATTTGAAACTTGCTACTGTAGCTGTTGCATTGTAATGAAATCGTACATCTTGGAAAATTAGGGGTGTTTTTTCTTTTAATCACGAAGTAACTATGTTTTGAGGAAAATAATTGTCATATTTTGCTCCTTAGAAACATTTTGAGTGAAATCTCCTGCAGGTGGATTAAAATTCCTGTGCATTTGTGGGGATAATTTGTGCAGCTTCTAGGAGTTTTAATAGTAAATTTTAGTCGCGAACAGATGGGTTAAAAAGTTCCTGGCCGAAGTTCTAATAAAAGTTACGTGGTAAAAAGTTCAAGTGCAATTATGCTTTGCAGATCAATGGCATTAAAATACCATTCTACACTAAATTTGTCTAGTTCATGGGAAAGGGAAGACGGAGTGGCTTCAGCTGCCATGGTGAAACATTGTTCTTTAATCCAAAAGTAAAACTTTATTTCTTCTTTGTAAACATTTAACAATACAGGCTTTATTGGTAGAATATAGGAAAGAATTTATCTTAGAAAATAGTGTAGTTCATTCTGGCTCTGGAGAGCACATCTTTGGTCAACAAAGAGAGTGATCTTGAATTAATACAGGGAATTATCAGCAGGCTGTCGTTATTACAAAAACTTTTTGATCTCTAAGATTCATAAAAAAAAGTAGTATTAAGCAACTTTTTTTTTTTTTTGAGGTATGTTTTAATATGTCATTGATCATTTAACCTCATTTTTGCAGGTATGCTGACATTATAGTACATCGGCTTTTGGCAGTGGCCATAGGAGCAGACAGTACTTACCCAGAACTTTTAGATAAACATAAACTAGCAGATATGTGTAAAAATCTCAATTACCGACATAAAATGGCTCAATATGCACAAAGGGCGTCTGTTGCATTCCATACACAGGTAAGTAGTGCAGAGATGTAAGGATTAACTGTGGACAATTCATGTTGATTTTCAAGGTAGTGAGAGAACATCGAGTTAGGCAAAACCAAGCAAGTCTGCAGGAACAATTAAGAATTAGGGCTGCTGCTTTGAGGAAAAGCTTCAACATTGCATTGCTGGTTCTGAAAAATTTAGAGTAATGGCATCTTGAAGATTCTTTTTGTGTTTTTTATAAATATGATGAATGCTTAACATTACAGTAATGTTATAAACAGTTTATGGGATTTTTTTAACCTGCTTTCAATATATGATGTGTAATTATCACCAAGTATAGATTTTTATTTGAATGTTTTTATTTTTTTAAGCCAGTATATTTGTAATCCAAAAGAATCTTCTTGTGCTTTTTTTTCTTACTTATATATTTTACTTTTATTACAGCTGTTCTTCAAAAGCAAAGGAGTAGTGAATGAAGATGCATATATATTATTTGTAAGAAAAAATGCAGTTGTGGTTCTGATCCCCAAGTATGGGTTAGAAGGAACAGTCTTCTTTGAAGAAAAAGGTAAAACAACCCCAAGACTGGATTACAACAATGAGGTATGTTTTATAAACATGTATGTTTTAAATACCTTTATTTTTTTATTTGGTAAGTGAGCAGAATGACTAAAATCTATTCTGGTTGGATTTAGAAGGGTAAGAGAGGCTTTTCTAAACACACGTTTATTAATCTGTCGGAGTAGTGCCACTATGGCCTTTATAAATCAAAATAAAGAGGTTGTGACGGGAATTGGTTTCTGTAATAGATACTACTAATACCTAATTATCTGAGTAAATACTGCAAAAATGTGTATACCGTGTATTATGACACTTTGAACATTCAGGACAGTAATTTGTGTTCATTTTTATTGACATATAACATTAATAATTTCCTACAAGAATATTTATTTCTATAGAAACATAAGACATTGTAAGCAGTGGGTATTTATATAAAATTTGAACTTTCAGGTACCATCACTTACGGTGGAAGACACAACATTACATGTATTTGATAAAGTTAAAGTGAACATTATGTTAGATGCTTCCAACATCCAACATCAGAAAATTCGGATGGTGTTAGTAGAACCAAAGGTAAGGCACAAGATTTGTGATTCACACAATCATATTACCCTTCAGTAATCTTAAAAAAATCAGCGTACAGTAAAATTGAAACTTAACTCAGGAGAAAAAAATCATTTAGCAGCAGATTGTAGCAACTGCTTCATGTCTACTCTCAACAGAACACAGGTCTGCTTTCACTGGCTGTTGAAAAGAATAAAGGGCTCTAAATGAAATTTCCCTTCTGGGCCCATCAGGGATATTTCCACTGATGGGGAAGATGATGATTTGCTGAAGTAATATCTTTTAAATTTCATGGTTCTGTAATCAAATCTCTGTTTTGAAAATCTGCCAAAACCCAGTCGGATATTATTTGTGCTCCAGTAAATTATGGTGTAACCGTGATGGGTGACTCAAAAGGAAACGCTGTATAACTGCTGGCTGTAAACGGCAGTCCTTTCTTACAACTTCCACAATATAAAAGATTCTCTCTTGATAATCTTGTAATACCTGTAATGTCCTAATAACTGTGTCTTAGGACTTTTCAATTCTAGCTTCTTAATGCATCTGGGACACTGGGGTTTTCACCTGGTCTCGCACCTGAGGCCTGCTGAGTATTTTCCATGCCATTACAAGATTGTATACTTTCATTAAGTTACATGTGACTTTTTTGCAGTTGCAGTAATTGAGTATCCATAATCATGGACGAAAAAGAAAACCCCAAATAAGCAAGAGGTCCTTGTTGTTTATACAGTCAAACGTTATTTCCTTTTTCTGAGAAATCATCTGTTTCCAAACACGTGTAAATACTCTGATATTTGAGCTGTTGTATTAGCTTGAGTTGAAGGCAATCCTCATGATTGCGAAGAGCAGGAGCAGATAATGAAATTTGTAGTAGAAAGAAACCTTGCATCCTGCTGCACAGTAACATGCTGAGCTGCCCACTGCTCGTGCTCACCAACGAGTGTTTCTCAGAGCTGCTGTTGTCAGCATAACTGGGAATGCTCCTGTTGCAATGACTCCAGTCCTCAAGGGACACACTTTATTGAAAATAGACACAAAGTAAGGCTAATGCAAGCTGATCTTTTTTTTCCTTCCCCTCCC
Source organism: Ibidorhyncha struthersii (assembly GCA_013398815.1). Taxonomy (NCBI): domain Eukaryota; kingdom Metazoa; phylum Chordata; class Aves; order Charadriiformes; family Charadriidae; genus Ibidorhyncha; species Ibidorhyncha struthersii. Next base: position 163,694 of record VZSZ01003191.1, on the reverse strand, counting down.
CTTCCCTTCTACTGCTTGTACTAATTTCTGGAAATGTCCTTGCTCTACAACAAAGCCAATCCTATAATTTTAGCTTATCTCTTGATACAGGAACAGCTGTACTGATTAATCCAAAATACTCTGTCATCCTAAACATCAGCTACTAGTTCTTCTTCCTGGTAAGGAATGAGTACAGGAGTATGATGCACGTACAGTGATCCTTTGTGTCCATTCAAAGCTTCCAGCAATTTACAACGTAAATACTGTCTCCCCCACAGATACAAATCTTTGTGTTCAGTAGATAAGTCTTGTTCTGTGAATTTGTTTAATCGTTTTTTTCCCCAGCTTACACTTCTGACTCACACAGTATCTTGAACATTAACTTCCACAACTCGCAATGTATGAAAAAGTACTTCACCTTTCATTTGTTTCAAGTTGATACTGTTACTTGATGACACACTGAATTCTCTACACTATGAAAAATAATCTTTTATTTCTGTTTACCATTCCCATGCCACTTAATTCTGTATGCTTCTGTTATCCACAATTTCAACTCCTGCTCTTCTAGAAACTATTTCGTATCTTTGACTTTCCTCGTCACTTCTGCCTTTGTAGTTCTGTTAGAGGATTGGGGTTTTTTTGAGCTGGGAGGAACAGAAGCACATGCATGATTCTGAATGTGAGTACACCATAGATCCATACAGGATCACATATATGCAGAGATACAGGATTTTCTGTCTGGTATGGTGTTATGCGAGAACGCTTTGCATCATCTTTCATTCTTTCTAGTACCAAGACCAGTTTTAAGCCATGAGTTTATACACACCAAGACTTGCTAGCTGATAGTTTTACACCTGTTTTTAGAACTGTGCGATGGACAGTGTCTCTTCCTGGCACTGCTAGTATCCCTCTTACCCAGTTTGTTCTAAACCTTTTTTTTTTTCTTTTTTTGATGATGGTCATTTGTAAGTTTTCTTGATGTTGGTCTTAATTTTCTTGAGTGCCTGAAATCCACTTTGATTACCTGTTGTTCATGCCTGCTTTGGGCTTTTATTGTCACCAAGCTATCCACTGGTGGAGGAGCAAGGAAGAATTCTCTGTCTCTCAGTGAGAATTTTTATTACTGTTCCTCAGTCTTCTGGGCTTGCCTGTTTTAATTTTGCATTTATTTCTTCTTCATTTGGACAAGATTTTCACTTCTTAAAGGATGTCTGTTGACTTGTAATACTAATCACTCTACTGACTTTTTTAACTGTTCTCTTGAAATTCTCTTGATAGATGGCATATTCTTACACCAAGTCTTTTTTAAAATTCCATCTCACCCCCGAAAGCATTTTACCTTTTTACAACCCCCTTTAATAAAATCTTCATTAAATTCCTTAAAATGCATTACATCAGCAATAATGTGGTTTGGATTTTTTTTCCTTTTACCATGGTGATGCATTTTGAGAAACTACACTGAAACCAGTATTACAGGGCTGGTTCTCTGGGTAACCTCTTAAGCAGGTCCTTGGGCAAGAGTTGCTTCTCCCTTTTCTCTGACTAGTTGCTCCAAGAAACAGGCATTTGTGGCACCTAGGAACCAAGACTCTGTCTTGAGCCTTCTTGTGACATTTACTCATTGAAGGTAATTTATTGTTACCGTGTTATCTGTTCTCACAGCCTCTCCCATACTCCTTAGCGTGTCATAATCATTGCCGTCCTAACTAGCTGACCAAAGCCTTCAGCTTATGGCGGTGGGTTGTATTCCAGTGTAGGCGTCTGTGTTACTCTAATACAATTAAATGATTCTTCTACTGGTATATTCTGTTGTTACTTTCATATAATTTAAGACCAGGTTATGAAGTCCTAGTGATCAGTGTCATTGGATCAAACTTCTGAAGTGCCTGTTACCTTCTCTAATCAGACATCGCAGTTTGCCCATAGACTTAAGTGTAGAGGAGCATGCATGTGTCTGACCTTGGTCCAACTGTTCTATTAACACTACTTAAATGAACTGTATTTCATTATAGCCTCTGCTTGAATGCCACTCATTTCTATATTCTCAAAGAAAGCCATTGATGACCTCTTTCCTCGAGGACAAGTCATTCTCTGTAAGCATAGAGGCTTTTCTCTATTCTTTTCCTTGCTTTAGAAGTCTAATTTCCATGTATTTCAAAAGTTTTTCCAGTTTCTACCAAAACGAAACACCTTTTTGCTATGTTATGTCCTGAGCCTCACAGGGCCTCTGCTTCACAGGAGCAGCACTTCAGAAAACACGGCAGTGGCGATTCTTTTAAAAGCAAAATGAAAATTGTTAGGTTAAAAGACCCCTTTTCACCTCTTGCATTCATACTCGGTACCTTAAATGCATTTGCTAAGGCAGGGTAAACAACTGAGAAGGCAGCACGTATAATCTGGTGGGAAAGAACTGCTGGCAATTTAGTCAGGAGGGGAACTGCTGCTTCTCTTTCCCTTAGCTTCTTCCAGCTTTTACTTTAGTTGCGTGACCGAGCTGTGATTGTTATATGATGGTAGACCCTCTTCTAGATGACCGCTAACAGAATTTTCTGATGTTGATACAGTGTTCTTAAAAGGTCTGTATAAGTAAATTCAAGTTTTGTCACGACAGTATAAGCTAAAATTCAGTTAAAAGCATTCTGACTTCTAATTCTTTTCTTACTGCAGATACTAGGAAATGATGTGCCTGCAAATCTAGCTACAGAGATAAGCAGCAAGAATGAACCAGAGCAAAAGAAAAAGAAGCTACAAAAATAACTGGATGTAAAAGTTAATAGGAAGTCACACATGAATTACTTGTATTTACATTTTTTTTTTCCTATGGGCAAAATGCTAGGAACAGATTTTGTTTACTTTTAAATACACATTTTAATATTTGTAAAACTGGCTTTTTTAAAAAAAAAACTTATGACTATATGTATGCAGGAGCAGAATAGTTTTAAAAACAAGTATGTCTACAGTTTTGTCTTGTGGGTGAAAATAAATGCTTCTGCAATGTGAAGGAATAGTTGGTAGTATTTTATTTTTTTAACAGCTTTAAGGCCATTCAAGAGTGTCAAAGTCAGTCGCTTTTCAGCCCTCAGTGCATTCTCTTTAGAACCTCAGAACTGAGAGAAGTAACCGTGCTAGTTCCTGGTCTTAAGTGCAAACAGAATTTACTCTTGAAAGATAAAATTCCACAGACTTACACTTCCTTCTGGGAAAGGTCTCTTTCACACCAGATTAGCTGTGTGTATATAGGCACAGAGAGAATCCATACCATAAAAGTGCATTGGTCTCTGTCCTAGACCTTATGGCAATTTAAAATCGTTGCTTAGCTTCCGAGGAACTGCCTTAAAAAAAGGATAGAAACCAACATTTATTTGTTACACAACAATCTGCAAGTAACAACAAGTTTTGCAGTGATTGTTCTAGCTTGTATTGCCAAGATGCTGGCAAGTTAGAATTATTAGTTAATTAGAATTCTCAGAAAAAAAACAAACCCAAATGTTTTGTGCCTTGAACTGCATTGTTATGATGTTGTGGTTTAACCACGACAAGCAGGCAGGCCTGCATCAGCCTACACCACCTGGCTATGTAGTCATAAAACGTGTTATGTGCTGTGAGGACTGAAGTAATTTTAGACTTGGTGCTGAACTCCCTCCACAGGGACTTCCAGCTGGTTGGTACTGAATTCTGCAAGTTCATCTCAGTAAAAATCCTCCAAAGTGCCTGGGATTAGAGGAGTTTTCATAGACCGGGTCAGCTCATGCCAATTCTGAGGTCTCTAAAGCCAAGAAACTGCAATCCCACACACTACGGGTGTTCCTCAGAGATCGTGAAGAGTCACAGCTCACCAACTTCTATTCTAGTCACTTCCTCCTCAGAGGGTTTCCTTGGGTGATGCATGGGTCACAGTTCACCAAGACATGGTTGTCACATGGACATATTTACTCAGCTCCCTGTATGCCGTCATTGTAAAGGACTGGATCAGATTTATCAAGGACATATGTATTAAAGGCATCAAAAGGAGATAATTAACATGTTTAACCAATTACAACAGAAAAAAAACCCATGCCCTGTGAATGAGCTGTTTGGATCCTGTCACCACTTTTCTAAAAGGCTTATCTGGAAACTTTAAAACCCAAGTTTCAAGAAGGATGTGCAGAGCACTGGATTTATAACTGGTACTACACTTTGAATTCAGCACCATGTATTACAGTAAATGAACCCATCTTTTAACTGTATGCATGAGAGCAAAAGCTTGCCAAGCTCCTTGCCTGATCTCCTTCCTCTCTTCCCCAGTGCCCCCCACCCAAACAATACACACCTACGTGTGGTACAGGCAGCACTGAAATGAAAGATGCTGCAAATTGTAGCAAAAAAAAAAAAATTTTTCAAAAATAATACAAGCAATCTAGGTATGAAAGAGATGTCTTTATTCTGTTTCATTACTCAATTTACAATTATACATGTTAAAGGACTCTGCTTAAAACTACTGAAATTAATTTAATGTAAACAATGACCGTTTTGTGCAAGGCGTGCCAACCACTCTATTAAGTACAACTAGAGAAACAGAATGGTCAAATGATTTCCACAATAATTTGCACAGTAAGTTTCTTCTACAAAAGAATTATAAAAACATAATAAAAAATATGCACCTCTTTATAAAATAAATAATTCCTATCTAATTGAAGACTATAAAACAGGACAGAAAATACAGGCAATTTATTTGGGGGGATCCTTAATTACTTCTCACATTCACCTGTTTCTGCTACTACTTTTCCCTTACCTTTAAGAAAATACTTATATAGGGTGCAAGTTTAGTGATTGCTTTTTTTATCTGTGAATACTTTGAAAGCCTCTGATCATTGAACATATCACTATAAAGAATCAAAAATTTTTATTAAAAAAAATAAAACCAAACCTTAATCATGCCAAACAGTTCAGAAACAGATCATAATTTGGACCAACATGCTTCTCATCTTCCCCTTTACATTAACATTACTACTGTTTTTAGTAATCACACTTGCAAAAATAAATCCTCTGTAGAGTCCGGAAATCTGAGTCACCCTTTCAATTGATTATTGTTAAAGAGAATTATCACGAGAAACGGAAAAGACACAAGGTCATAAATAACTTTTGAATCTAAGACCAGTCGTGATTTGCTTTTGAGCTATAAACTTAGAAGCTGAAGCCGACAACGTTTTGAAGGCCCTATTCAATAAATTCGTTTTCCAGAAGTCTAAGTTCATTCTAACAAAATTCATCCCCTAAGAGTTACCAATTCAGTGTATTTTCAGCTTTTAGTAGGGCACCATTTCAAGATCATGAAATAGATAATTCAGGATGTTCGGTTCAATTACTGTCAAGCTGATAACGCGTTACAGAAATAATTGATTAGATTGCTGTGGAAGTAAAAAAAATGCATGTCATGTTTGCTGGTTAGAAATCTGAAGTAATTTTTTTTATTTTTGCAATGCGAGAACTAAAATCAAATGATGCTTTATTCATGGTAGAGAAATTTCCCTTTTTCTTTAAGTGTATTTTTCAGAAAGCCTTCCCTGCTGACTTATTAATGAAAATACTTCAGGAACTGTTCTGTTCATACAACACGTGCGCACAAGTCTCAGGTCTAACACATTGCTTTTTAATGCTATGCAATTCCATTCAAACCTCCCCTTTTGAGATTTTTTTTTTTTTTTAATATTGTCAGTGGCCTTCAAATTTAGGTCTGACCAACTCTTTCAGGCTTAGTGTGCCAGTAGCTACTCATCATTTTGGTACAAGCCTTTCTGTGGGTGGGGGAATAGAATAGGAGGCAGAACCTGCATGCAGTATGCTGGGACTGGATATCCTTGCCACAAGAAGAGAGGAAGATTCCTTCACCTGGAGCACATACTAGAATGGACTTTTTGATTAAACCAACCGAGTTTGCTTCAGAGCTCTACAAACACAGAGCCCTAAAATCTCAGTATTTCCCTTATGCTCTTCTTTCTCCCTTAGTGACTAGGGATAGATTATTACCATATGGGTTCTTTTAAACAAATCCAATCAAATTTAACCAAATCTGATTTGATTAGGCAAAGGGAGTTCTGGCCTTCCAGACCCTCCTCATTCCATTACTTTTGTTCATTAATGGTTTTCCTGAAAGTATCAAGAGTTTGTTTATACTAATAGTATCTAAATATTTTGGTTATTTCTGTAAGCAGACATAATAGTATTGGAAATTAAACATAAGAGGGGAGTGGAAGTGTAATGCTTTAACAGAAGGAAGGCTGCACCATTCTCTTAATGATGTACTAAGACCAATTAACATTATTGCACCTTCTTACATTCCTTTGAAAGGATCCTGGAGCATCAGTTTGGACACAAGTGTTCTTAGGTAACACTGGTGGAGTCAGGTGATCAACTTCAACATTGGTACTAATACAATTACTAAATTAACACTATCATTTAATTTTAAAGTAACAAATAGTACATCTTACTTCAGTATATACAGTTTTAAGAGTAAGGACTGCTTGTTTAGGGGGAAGAGATTCTATTTTCCTATTATGAATTTTCCATCACTTGTTCTTTTCCTTGATTTCTGTCAAACCAAGAAAAAAACTGATCAAAGAATTGCTAAAAGGCTTCTTCTGACATATAGCTTATATCATTACTAAGAGAATTAAACTTTTTTTTTTTTAAATTGTGGAAAAGTACATAATTTCCATAACTGGAATGGATTTTTCATACAGCTGTTCACAAAGGAAAGCTTAATTAAAAGGACTAGCCTGGTATTAAAATCAAAGCACCCATTTTTAACAGTTTGCAGTCTACTATAAAACATACACATATTCCAGGGACCCATTTCTGGAACACTATAGTTTTATTCTTTCCTCCTGAAAAGTCACAACTGAGCTTCATCACTGTTACTTCAGACTGATACTGAGACACTCACCCGCCTCCTGTTTCCCCAGCCCTACTCTCATCACACCCCCAGCAGTTCATTTCTGTCTAGTCACTCTTTCTTGATAGCAGTGCTAGTATTCCTGAAGCCACACAATAAATATGATCAGGGAACAAGCAATCCAAATCAAAAGTAACATTCCTTTCCTTTCTCTCTCCCTCAAAGAAGAATTTCCCCTTGCGCTTTTAGGAGTTGTGTCTTAAAATGTAGGTGTTTTTGCAGTTACGTTAGTGCCTGTGCAAGTCACCTAAGTTTGCTCAGTCTGTCTACAATAGTCCTCTTGAAGGTGAAGTTATAGCCAAACTTTCAAATCCAGCCTCCTCATGGAATCTACCCTAATCACAGAAGGAACACAATTCTGAAAAAATGCTATTTTTTTTTTGTATTAAGTCTAGCCACCTTAATTTTCAAATGGATCACTTAATGATACCAACAAATCTGTTAATAAGACCTGAAAAAAACCACATTATTTAAAAACTCCCTTAATATATACCAGACAATTTATTATATTTGCATTAAAAAAGCAAAATAGTATGTATAATCCAGGTAACTGAGGTCATATATATAAAGATTTATTAGACAACACAATTTAAGATCTCCATCAGAAAGCTACATACCATTTTTGTGAAATCCCTGAACTTGATTTTCATTTTTGTTTCCAGGAAGAAATGTTGCAAGTTGTGTTTTGACCAAATACTGTGCTATGTGTTTCTGCTTTTTGGAAACAGGATTGCTTCTCTGGAGATTTTGCTCTCAGCAGCTGATTGTCCTTATGATTTAAAACAGAACACTCCTAGGTTAATAAAGAAAAGTTAATTTTAAAACCATTTTCACAAAAAATCCCCAAAAGAAACAAGATCCAAACTCACTATCTGAAAATTTCAGGTTACAATTAGTACCTTAGCCTCCCATCTCTCCCCTTCTGAAATGAAAAAGAAATGAAAGATAGTGTTTTCTGTGCACAAATCTTTGAGACGTGCTGTCGTTAAGAATCTCTTTTCAGAGCACACCTGTTCTGAATGAGCTGGGCTGGATTCTTTCAGCCAGAAACATCCATGCTTTTTTCTTTTCATTCTCTGTGGGTTCTCTGTTGCGAGGATTGAATGAAGTACTTAATGCCTCCACACTTAAATCCTAATCCCAAATGCAAAGTTGGGCTTAGCTGGGATCTAGCAATTGAAAGACTAGCAGTGGGAGAAGACAGCTGCATGACGTTGGTGAGTCTCTAGGACAGGTTTGTTATTAGACAATCAGTTCTGATGAATACATTTATATGTATAGTCCATGTCCAACAGGGTGACTGGACTGGGGCAAGACCTCAGAGTAGATGTGTATTTTTAGGAGTTAAAGTTAAAATATCCATCTGTTCTTCCTGTAAGGGCACAGTTATCCTAATCTTAAATGAGAAGAGTTCAAAATTTGATGTCAATGGTCTGTAAGACACCATCAATCCGCTCTTCACCTTGGCAGCAAGTGGCTGTTAGCATGTCATAGAATCATAGAATGGTTTAGGTTGAAAGGGATCTTAAAGATCATCTAGTTCCAACCCCCCTGCCATGGGCAGGGACACCTCCTGCTAGACCAGGCTGCTCAAAGCCCTGTCCAGCCTGGCCTTAAACACGTCCGGGGATGGGGCCTCCAGAACTTCCCTGGGCAATCTGTTCCAGTGTCTCACCACCCTCACAGGTCTCTGCCCTCAGGCTCCCTGAAACTGAAGACAATAGGGAATGGATGCTTCAGATGGGAAGCCTATCACTTTTGTATCACAATTTAACTCCTACCTTTGTTCTAAGAAGCTGAGATTTATTCTGAAACAGATTAGTAGTCACATCATTTTCTCTGCAATTGGTTTCAGCCCCTGCAGTATCCATAATGCTGCTTCCACAAGTCTGTGTATTATAACCACTGTCCACCTGAAATCAAGAAGCAGAGCTTCAAAAATGTACTGCAATTTATCACCAATAAACACCTCAGATTCTCATAGCTGATATGACTTGAATTTAACAGAACTTAATCCAACAAATCAACTACCATTAGTTAATAACAAAAGCAAATTGTAAACGGGTTTGTCAGAATTAGTTTGGATTAAGTTAAATGTATTACTGTACATAGTAACATAAAAATAATTTACAATTGCTATGCTAACTCCACTGAGTGAGGAAAAAGGGGATGGCAGGGAAAGAAAGTTACAATACCACCTAAACCACGACATACCTGCATGCCACATCCAATAAAAGAAAACAGACAATTGCTTCCAGAATGGTATGCATATTAAAAGTTAGTATGTCGAACTCAGTTTTAGAGAAGCAAAATAAGATTTTACCTGAATACTACTGTTGTCACAAGGAATTGCGCTGCTTTCTGCAAGAGGTGACATGCACATGCGAGAGCTTTCAATACTGAAAGTAATCCCCGTCATAAAGCTGGTCATTGGTGCATTGCTATTGCCAATTGTTTCTTTTATCCAAGTGTTTTCCTCTGACGCTTCAGCTGCATCAGCCATATCTACAGTATTATTTTCCTTTGAGCCTTCTATATCCTGAAACGATGACAACCTTTGATGACAAGCTTCTGAGTGATCTGGTGCAATAGACACAGTTGCTACCACGAGATGTGTACCATGTGCAAAAGTATCACTGTCTTGTTGACATATGTTTATTCTATTGTCCATTTCTGGGAACCGAGCTTCTGCTGGAGAAGCGTTTTCTTTGTTTTCCTCATCTTCACCGTGATTCTCAACTGCAATTGGTATTCTAATGACAGAAGTCTGATACTGGGCAGTTCCTCTACATGCTCCAAGCCTCATAGGAGAACAGTTTTTAATTGGAGAACAACCATCTATATAAGGACTTCTTGTACGTGGGGATGTCATTCTATTTGAGGAAGAAGGAATATCTGGAGAGCGAAATGTAAATTTTCTTTGGTCTGTGAAAAACAAAGTTATTCTATTAGATATCAGGTGGAGTTAAAGTCATCATCCTCAAAGCCCTACAGTCCTTTCAATAATTATAGCCAACTACATAGTATTTCACTAACCAGTCTCCCAGCTCCAAGGCCTTCTTAAAAAACAACCAAAAAACAAAAAACCCACAACAAAAAAAAACAACCAAAAAAACCCACCCCAAAACCCAAAAAACAGACCACCAACACATGTAAACTGTCACGGTAAAGGCAAGTTTTTATCCCATTTTTATGACCAAACTTGCTTCCTATGACACGGTTTGCTGTATTGGAGACCTTGTATTTTCAAATGTCAATACTACACAGTGTTCAAAGGAAAATGTGTAAGGTCTGGTTCTGTGTTTTTTTTCCTGTACAAATCTCAATACACACATTCTACAGGCATTTAAAAATTTTGGGGCAGCAATAAAGTTTTTCAAGAAAATCAGACGAGTGAGAAAACACCTATGCAATCTCCACATATAATGGTGTTGAAATACCACAAAGTTCATGAGAGCAAAATTGTGTATGAACATGGCATTAAGTCTTACCAGGTAATGGACGAAACAAGAAATAGATGTTTTCTAGAGCAACGAGGACGCAAAATATTCCTGATATGTTCACTAGTCAGTTTCATTTCAAATAATCTTCATGATCACATGATTTGAAAACTCAAGCTAAACATTCTTGGTCCAATTAAAATTCTTCAGGTTGGGCCCAATCAGAATTGTGACCTGACTTAGTTCAGGCATATGGCTTTAAACCCCATCCTCACATTAGATTAATCCTTTAATTTTATTTTTTTCATTCCTACTAGGTGTCAATTCCTTCCTCTAAAATATTTTCCCTAGTTGATTTTTTGCAAGCATATACACTTCATTGTTTCACATCATTAAGATATTTCACTGCTAAACAGTGTATGTGTCACACAGGAGGAGACTGCTCATCTGCCAAGTACAGTAACTTGTCTCCAAACAGAAACAAGTTCCAGTAAGAACGCAGCAGTTTTTATTATAAAACTATATCAATCAGGAAAGAATAATACATACACAATTAAACCATACCTGACAGTGGTGTCTTTCTTATGTGAAAAGCAATTGGTGAAAAAGTAGGCGAACCATTATGTGCAGGAGACCCCTCTGGAAACGTGGGACTGGTTATACTTCCCAGACTATAAGCCCTTGCTCCTCCCTGAATAGGACTTGACGAAAACTGGCCCTTCAGTAAAAAATAAAATAAAATATTTAAAAAAAAAAAAAAAAACAAAAAAGAACATATTTCATAATGTGAACTTTGAGGAATATGCATATATGGCAGCACTGTTGAAAACTAATCCTTTACAATGACAATTTCTATCATTAGTTTAGCTTAAATATTCCAGTTGCAGCTCTTCACTTGGACTTCATGCCTCTAAGTAGGAAAAGAGCAATAGACTCAAACTGTCACATAATACCAGCTAAGACTATAATATCCATTATATATAAAAGAACTATGAGAAGCCTAAACAGAGAATTAATGCTATCTGTGTATATAGTCAAGTATTTAATCTCAATTTCTTATTCACACCAATGCAGATGAAAGCCATCCACTATATTTTAATGGAATTCATATTACCTGAATTATTTAACTTGGCAGCAGACAAAAATACTTTTCCTTAAAGAAGAATAGTGGTTGCGATCTTGCTTAAGAGTATGATGCAAAAAGAAATGTCACTTCTAGCAGTGTAATTATGTTGCAGGAATTCTTTACTAGGTTACAATAGAGAAGACTTTTGTTTTTTTAAGCCAAACTCTCGCTGGCTTAAGTTTTTTTTCCATGCACCTCAGCCGCCAGATGAAACCATACCACCTAAACCAGTTTAGCTGTGCTATGTCCACCTGGGAATGAGATTCATCTTGCTTAATTTAAAAATTAGACATTATGTTCTGTGTTCTAACAAATGCCTTCAGCACCTGAAATCTCTAGTCAATGGAAAAAAAGAATACTCAGCACTGCTTTCAAAGATCCACAAGTCATTTTTTTCCACCATAAATGAGTTTATGAGCTATAAGGGAAATAATTATATCACCTGTTCAAATCAACTAGTATTTTAGACAGCAGTTCATGGATTTAAACAGGCAATCTTTTTGTATATACATTTTATGAAAAAAAAAAAAAAAAAAGGGTTTCAGCATGTTTCCAACAAGTCTTGTATAGGTATCAATTTCTACTTCCTTTTCATAGCATAAAATTAAAGTGTAATTCCTTCTATACAAAATAGCAGCACAACATAATAATTTGATATAATAAAAAGTCGGTAATATGTTCTTTTAAGACTTTTTCCTGAATTTGGAATTTGAAAAACAAAACAAAAAAAAACCAAAACAAACCAACCCTTTGGTCTAGCACCTACTCTCTCATAAAGCAGTTGTAGCTTATTAAAAAATGGTTGTTCGCCTTGTGAAGTGTGTTAGAACACAGAATCGGTACTGCCTGCTCTAAGAACTACTCTTGTGCCAGGTAAGTCACAGCCCATGCAGCCCCAAAACAGGCTACTTACTGAACTAGATGTTTCCAGAGGGCTTCTGCACCGGACTGGAGATATGTCTATTGAACAAAGCACTCCAAGCGCACTCCCGCTACTGCATGGGCTATGCAGAGAAGGGGACAAACACTCAGATACACTTCTATTTTCTTCTAAAAACAGCTTTCTTCTGAGTGATGAAGAGCTCAGATTTTCCTGAGACTGATCCGCAAATTCATCAGTTCTAAAATATTCACCTAGAAATGCAGGGGAGAATAAGAACATAAGAAAATAAAATATCTTCCACTAGAGAGACACAGATAACTAAATTAAAACATTTAATCCAATTTACCAATACAGCAAGTAATTAATGTAATTAAGGCACCTATCCCAAAGGATCACTTGTTACCGTTACAAAATGTCCACTCTGTCTACTAAGGTTCCACTTCTGCCTATCATCCTTTAATATTAAAGTCTGCATTTAAAAAAAAATAGATATATATATACATTGGCTAGCATCTACTTACTGGCCTTTTCCCAAAATTGTATTATTCTTCTCATCCGAGTTGTGAAAAAGGCATTATTATACTACCGAAGCAAAACTAGACCCTTTTTCAGATCTCCCATATGCTTTGATGCTTATCATGATACATCCAAAGACAAACCAGATTCAACTCTAAGAAAGTCTAAGCAGATAGCAGTTTACAGTAACAAAGCATACAGATGTTAACAAAGACCCGTTAAAATATGCTGAGACTTACCAGATTATTTTAGTTTTTTACTCTTGCTCTATTCTAATTGGATATTCCTTGTAGAAGAAATTTTTCATGAATTCACAAACTATACATTGATGGAAGCATTTAAGACAAAACATGGAAACAATAGATATGGTTCTGTTTTAATTTTGATGGCTCGCAATCAACTTCAATACTGGGATAGGACCATACAGCCAAAAACTTCTGCGCTGGCTATACCCACTATTCCCACATATGAGCTGTAAGAACAGGCCTTTCCAGCCCCATGGCCTGAGAAGCTGGCAGCAATTGTTTGATATAGCAGTTCTAATTAAACAGTTATTTTGGACTCTTGTCTCCCTACTCAGTGGTCATGGCTTTTTTGCCCCCACACAACTTCCAGTCACCAACATGGCTTCAGTTAAATTAAAGACACAGAATCAGCTTTGCTTAAGGCAAGGTTGGGCTATGAGCCTCATGGCCAGCAATCTGCAAGTCAAACAGCTCTGCTAAGTTAAATAACTGCTCTGGTTGGGGGAGGCAGAGGGTGTCTTCTGCTCACTACCTTCTATGCATTCAGAACTGTTGATCAATTTCCAACTGTCCTCCATATCCCCCCCATCTTTATCTCTACACTCCAATCATATATTTAATTCAGATGTCCCACACAACATGCAATAACTATTTAGAACACATGCTTAAAACTTTCATTCATACATTAGGTTTTCAATATTTCATAGGACAAAAAAACCCAAACCAGCAAACAATACAAAACCAAGTTTTCTATTTAGACCTTCATAATTAAATTTAGATATTACATGACATACCTAGTATTTTCTCTAAATTAAAATCCACTGGCAAAGACAGTACTGTCTGACAAGCAGCTGCAATGAATAAAACCAACAAAATTAGCTTGCAGGGACCTTTTACTAAACCTATAGAAACAAAAATTCACTCAAATTGCACTACAATTGAACTATTTAAGTTACAGATGCAATAAGGAAAAGTGTTAATTAAAGCTAGGATTCTGATTTGACAACACTACAGGCAGCATGCTCATGCCAAGAGATAAAAAAAAAACAAGGCTTGTAACATAAAAGCCTCTAGAGAGGCACTCTTAACTGAGGAGAAAGGTCTCTGAAGAAGGGAAAGGAAATGGGAGAAAGATTATCAAAATATCCTAGGGGAAAACACTACCTATTTATCTCAAATGAAATAGTTTAAAAGATTTCTTAAGATTTCTGCTATTTATTTGGCAGAGAAAATAATCAAGTTTCTCTAACCCAAACCAATTCAACAAATTAAAGGTTTCTTGAGCTATAATTTACCCGTGAAACTGAGGCTTATAGTCACTTTTTAATTCAGAAAAAAGTGCAGACACTGAGTTGGAAAATATGCACTCCACAGTCTACAGAGGACCTCAGTTTTTACTTCGGAAAATATATGAAAGAGTATAATAGAATTAAATTACTATGAGAAAGAAATATTAAAATTAATAGTACCATACAGTTGAAGAAAAATAATTTTTACAGGCATATTAGCAAAACAATCATTCCCTTTTGAAATTAAATAGCCATTTAAAAATGGGTTATTTTACTTCAGAGAAAGCCTGTAATTTCAGACATTGCCTTTTACCCACCATTGCTTTTCCCCGGCTGCAAAGTTAGCTGTCTTCCAATTGGAGAAATGTTATTTAGATCTATGGCTGTAAAACAGAGAAGAACTTAAATTTAAGCATCCATTGCATATAGAGTTTTGAAACCTAGCAGCAGTAAGTTAAAATATTCAATACAACTACAAAATTTTTTGCATCAAAGTTGGGAAGAGATTAGAAAGGAGTACTGAAGAAAGGTTACCACTATAGCTGGGTAAGAAAATTTCAGCACCTTTCTATTCAAAAAAAGCTTAGTGAAGTAGGCTCAACTTTGCCGAAATCTTTGTCTCCTGCTGCCTCCTCTACATTGTAGAGATTTAAAACAAACTCAGTTTATGCTTAATCCAACAGGCTGTGTTCAAGTAAAACGCATCTCCAGAAAATCATGCAGTCTGGACTTGAAGACAAAGATGAAGAATCCAACCCTCCACCCTTTTCATACAGCTAAGGAACACATTAGACCATTTTCTTTCATCACTCACTTTCCAAGGTCTAGGATTGTGGCTTATGTTCTCTGCCCAAGAAGTAGTGACCTTACAATTGACAATTAAAAACACAGTACATACAAGCTGCATCTCCTTGATAAAAAATTGTAACAGTTTAGCCTCTTCCAAATCTTGCAAAAATCCCCAAACACTTCTTTAAGAATCTCCTACCAAACAATACTGAATGCAAACAATACTTTATAGCTGACATTTGTCCAGCTTGTAATCCATTTACTATGTATTCTGTTGGTTACAGGTAAACTTTAACAACAACGGCATTAGTAATAAAATCTAATAATGGTATAAACGAAATAAACTTAGCCCACAACCCTATGTAGAGAGAGAGAGAGGTAGCAGGACACTAAGAGGACAACAGGAATTTACGTAGCAAATAAGGGTAGAAAAATATGGAACTCAGCACTCAAGGTAAGTCAGATGTGCAGATATCAGAAGAAAAGAGCAAAGAGGAAGACTTGGCTATTACCAGTATTGACACAGCAAAGTTGTGAGTGTAAATGAAACTGGCTGAAGACAGGTTATGATAGGAAAAAGATTTAAGACCAGGAAGCAAAAATAACAAAAAAGAAAAATTATGTAAGATTCTGGATTAATAAATGATTTGTAAACAAAGAAAGCACTTGGAGAGAACAGCTAAAAATCTATCAGTTGTGCCATCTTTTATCATTGGCTCTTAAAACTTAAATTGAGGTTGAAAAAATTATGCTTCATAATTTCTCCAAAAGCTAGATAATTTTGGGTGGACACACAAAAGCAACTTACATTTAGTTGAATTAAACTGAGAAACTTGTTTGCCTTCATGTTCAGTCCAAGGAGAAGGAACTATGAGTCTTTTTGTGAAAAACTAGAGTACAATAGAAAAAAAAAAATCTTAGCACTTTTTAAAACTGAAGACTATCAACTTATATTTAGAATAGTACTCTGAACAAGAAAAGTTTAGGTCATACATTTTGTACTCACAGATCTACATTTTAAGAATTTTAACTCTTCCTTCCACAAAACCTATAGTTATCCCTTATACTGAAAATATATTTCATTATTTCAGGCCCAGAGAAGTTAAAGAAAAAACAATTTGATTTGAAGACCCCGTGTTCTTTATGACACATGCTATCTCAGATATTCCAAATCTGCGGAGTGAAAATTGTAGAAACATTCCATTTAACACTAATTACACATTTAAAATTTGGATTGTCTCTACCATACCTATTGCACAGTAGTTTAACATAATTCTTTTTAAATTTTCAGCTTGTTAAATTGTTGTATTTTGACAATTGAGCTATTTTGCAGAAGTGCTAAAGAGACACTGCAGTAACAGTAAAAGAAGCGGACAACCAAGGCTTTTTGGCAATATTAATAGTGTATTTGGCTAAACTGGTTAGCAGTGAAATATTTATGTGTACCGATACTTCAGTCTTTTTCTTTGAACCAGAAACTGTATCTGCTGTCACAGTTGCACTCTAGAACACCCTGATGCTGAGGAAGTGAACACTAATACATAGCTTCAAGAAATACATCGCAAATCCTGTTCTTACAATAAAAGAAGAGTGAAAGCAAATGAAAACAACTCAGCTTGAAACACCCAACTATTAAAGACATAATTTTTATCAGAGACATGGTTTCAAGCTGTTCAGCTGCATAATCCATTAGCTTATGTCTCACAAAGAAGAAATATCCTTTTTAATGCAGATTTAGAACAACAGAGTATCCTAGCTGCGGGTCAATTACACAGCACCGTTATGGAACCATAAAATGTATTTTTTGTTTATAGAGACAGAAACTGACAACAGCATGATACAATATAAAAGGGTCAGTAACACTGAAGAAGACTTGCCTGTCAGAGCCTTATTTTATTTTATTTTTTAAAATTGAAATAACATTGCAGACTTCTATAGTGAAGATTTGAAACACTTTACTTTTCCTTCTCTGCTAGACAAATTGATAGTAAAAAATAAAATGAAAGAGGGACAGAAAGAATTATAAGCTGCCAGAAGAAAGTCTTTTCTCCGACTGAGCAGACTTTCGAAGAAACAGAAAAATCACCAAGGTGCTGCTATATTTTTAAAAATGCAATAAACGAAACTGAGCTACCTAACACTAACAGTTACTGTAAAACCTAACATCCTCAATTATTATTTTTAACCTTAAATTAACTATTTATAAGAGTTATCTTACAGCTATATTCCCACTAGCCAAACAACACGAAAGAAATGAAATCTGCTGTTTTCACCCACAGGTGTGTGAAAGAAGATGGGAAGAAAAACACCATGTGGATTCCAACTACAACTGCAAGGGATGAGGACAGAAAATTACTTTCTTACTGACCAGTAAAATATAAACAGGCTTCTGGGTTTTGAAATCCTGTGAGACATGGATCTTTTCTGTAGGTATCTAAAACAAATCAACGCTTGATAGCATAGAAAGTTTATTACCTCCTCAATGGCTTTTTGCCTTCTGTCTTCTGTCTCCTTATCAATTCTAAGTAACAAATAAAAAACAACTCAATTATCAAAACCATCACATAAGTACAAAAAAAACCCTAAAGTGAAACCATGTAATCTTTTACAGATGCTGAAGAGAAACAAATGAAATTGCACTAAACCCTAAATCTTGTATTTTTACTGTTATGTGCAAGTCTCATACTATAGATTTAGAAATATAAATGCACCTCTCAGTTAATTCAGTTCATTTGAAAAAGATCTGTACCATTTATAAGTACATATTTGCAAATCTTCTATTTACTTCTTGTATCAACAAGTATTTTTATCTGCACAAAAACTCAATCATAACTGATCTTCCAAAATAATCCATTTAGTTATGTTGAACTTGTCATATGAATAGACTTTACTATTAAAGTTACCATGAGATTAGGCTTACAAAGAATCTCACTATAAAATCAAGCAGAATAAAAAACTGAGCGGTAAGGAACAAAAGGGCAACAGAAGATAGTCTTCGAATGTCTGCATACTCAAATTCCTGACACAGCAAACTAGCTCAGCACAGTTCCCCCTTTAAAATAGCTAGTCTGCCATATTTTCTTCAGTTCAGGATACAATATCATATTTCAGTTTGAATCAATTAACACATTCGCTTATGAAGCTTTTAACCTAGTTTTTAAAAAAAATATTGTAGTTACTTCAGCCATCTTCAAATAATGACAGACATAATCAGCTACACAGACACATGTAGATGTACCTAATACGTACATAAACCTTCCCTCACAGCCCTCTTTCTTTGACGCTAATCAGACTTTGAATAGATCTGCAATACTTGGACATGCCATCTTCAACTACGTCTGCCTAGATAATGCTAAAGTGACAGTTCTATGAAGACACCTGCACAAAATTCAGTTATTGTACCAAAAAAGGAAGCATACAATCATTGTATATTTATGCATTGTGGATCATGAGGAATAAACATCTTCACAAGCCAGATTTCAAAGGAGAAACAGGGGAACTGGGAAAACAGCTCCCACTAAAAGCGTTGGTTAGTGCAGAAGAGGATGTTTTTTTTCTTTAGCGCATAACTCCAGGAAAATAACAAAGAGAAAACGTATACAACAAGAACAATAGCAAGCCAGTCTTGTATGCAACTTCAAGCAATAGAGCACTTGCAACTGTGACACAGCATGCAAGATACAGTAGATTATTATTTTTTTTGAATACTTAACACACAATAGCATGGCATCCAATTTAGAAACATTCAATTTCTACCAGTAGAAATAAAAAAGGAAAAGGAAAGTTTGTGGATGAGACTATGTCACCATGCCTGCTCACTTACTGACATACTATTTTTCACTAACACAGCCTGCCAGAAAAAAGTTCTCCTAGTCATTTTATAAGCAGTGCAATAAACAGACAGCACATAGGTGACACCCAGTTTATAGAAACGGTAGTACTGCACAAAATCGAGTCTACACGATACACAGACTTCACAAAGTGCTCATGAGCTTTTACACTGTGCTACTGCCCAAACTGTTTTCACCACATAATGGATAATTAACAGCTTGTAATATTTATACATCAAATTTCTTATGCTTATGGTTCTTTGCAACTTATTGAGAAAATGACTTGTTAACAAGCGTTATTAAAATGGATTATATAGTTTGTGTAACATTATGCACGGGCTTCAAAAACTCAGTTCTTTTATCAGGAACTTTTAACGTCAAGAGCTGTACTTACAACAATTTAGTTTCTATAAAGCAGTATTTATGAAATGTAAATTAAAATCAGTTGCCATACAAAATCTTACACACACGCACATATACATACATACGCATTTAACCATGTACAGTTTGCAGCCACCAGAAATAACCACCTCAGTCTGTACTACACTGAAACATGCAAGCATGGACACAGCAACCTGCACACAGAGAAACTAGCCTCTTTCTAGTCATATCAGATGATTAAAAAAAATATAAATCACATGGGGTATGAAACAGTGGGACCAACTGAAAGGACCCATTGAGACAACACGTTTATATCTATAGGCCATACTACTGATCAGCATTGAATTGTCACCCAAGCCATCTAAATTAAAGCTTGTGTGTGTCCTAATAAGCTACCAGAAGCAACGGAATCAACTCCCTAAAAACATAAGGCTTAAAGCTTTATAACATATAAAAAGTGCTACAGTCTGAAAGCTACTGACTGCTGGAAGAAGGTCAGGAAGCAAACAGATGTTAAGAAAAATAACAATATTAAGACATGGCAATTCAGAGATACAGGACAGTTATATTCTTTCTACATCTCTACTGTAGCAAGAAATTCATATTCCTTCTTATACTTCTTCCTGTTTAAAAAGAGATGTAGGTTCAGTCAGAAACTAAGAACAATAGGTCTAATTCATAATATTTTTTTACAAGGGTGGTGAAACACTGGCACAGGTTGCTCAGAGAGAGGGTAGATGCCCCATCTCTGGAAACATTCAAGGCCAGGCTGGATAGAGCTCTGAGCAACCTGATCTAGTTGAAGATGTCCCGGCTCATTGCAGGAGGGTTGGAGTAGATGACATTTAAAGGTCTCCTCTAACCCAAACCATTCTGATTTTATGAATATTCAGAGGACTCTTGCCCTAAACAGCCCTCTATCTGTGTTTCATTTCACTAACAGGACTTGAAAGGCCTATAGGCATAAACAGGATGGAGGATTGTTTTATTATTCTGTTACTGTAGTGCTTCATACCATGAGGTGCAATTCTTTGTGCCAGTTGATACATAAAAAATGTATGGGAGCGTGTACAGGATTCACCATTGTGGCTAACCCTTGGCATGCTGCTCTGTACTATCAGTGTGTAAGACTATCCCTCAAGATGAGCTGTGAATACCAAGCCTGTTTTACTTACTCATTTGTTTTCCCCATGGAAGTTATTTTCAGAGAAAGGAAAGTTGAGATCAAGAACCCCAAATTATTTCAAGTAACTAGCAATCTCCTTCCCCTCAAAGATGGCAAGCTTATTGGTCTTCCCTCCTTCACATTAAGTCAAATCTATACCTTTCAAAAAGGGTACTGGCTTACCTAGCTAGCTTTCCCAGCTCTACCCTTCCACAGGAGTCTCCAAGACCAAACAAGCCTACACTTCATAGGTCTCAGTATGGAACACTCTGAGAAGATAAATTGTGTTGTGACAAGAAGCAGCTTGGTAACAATCACTGGCAAGACATTTTCTTGCTTCCATTGACTGCTTTTATCTGGCTGTCTTCCAAACTGCAGTCAGAGTGGATTAACAGTTCTTAACATTAAAAAAAGAGTGACACAAAAGCAGCCTCATCTAAATATTATATCCACATCAGGGACGCATAAAACTCTATGGAAAAAGATTTTAATAAAAAGCCTTTAATGCCACGTTGAAACGTCAATAAAGCAAAAGAACAGAGTTCTAGTGTTCAAGCTAAGTT
Source organism: Ibidorhyncha struthersii (assembly GCA_013398815.1). NCBI lineage: Eukaryota > Metazoa > Chordata > Aves > Charadriiformes > Charadriidae > Ibidorhyncha > Ibidorhyncha struthersii. The sequence continues at coordinate 142,557 of VZSZ01003191.1, read as the reverse complement.
AACTGCATAAGAACAGACGGTAAGTTACCTAGCATGACTCAAATACATTGCTTGGCGTCGAACATCTTCCGAGTCAATTTCCACAGGATTTATTAGAGCAAGCTGATCAATAGACCATCTAAATTTTCCTGGTGTCTAAAAAAAGAAATGGACATCTTAATGCTTACTAGTCTAAAAAGATAAAAATAAAACCACAGGACAAATCTCAATGGAACAATGCAATCATAACTTCCATATAGTTTCTGTCAAAGACAATCAAAAGAGTTTCTATTGAAGTGATCTGCTTAAAAAAATGAGTAAGTCAATCAGGCTTCTTTATCCCGGTAGTGGTATTACAACAATTTATAAGATAAAGTGGAAGGTTATAGCTAATATTTACAAACTGAGGTGTCAATTTCTGAGGACAGATCTATTAAAGATATAGAACTTGGGATAAAATTTAGTTGCTTCTAGATTGCCACAATCAAAATTGCAGTTCCGTGAAAACCCAGTGTCTGCATCTAACCCAAGTTATTCAAATAGTAGAGCAGACTTCCTTTTACCTCACATTTCCAAGAAGACTTAGGAGTTGAAACCCCAAACTCATCCCGCAAAGTCTCCCTCATAGCGCCACGCACACTTCACAACAAAACCCAATTCAGAGGTAAAGCAGCTTCACCCCTTTATTCAACAATTAATTACAAAATACTGTTCAAATATCTGTTTGAAAAATGATCTACCAAATGAGTCTTCTTACTTTCATTAGCAAAGCATCATCTCTACTTATCAGATAATAATTCCAACTGCAAACCAGAAGGCAATTTGCAACTAAAAAGCGTTATATATACACGAAATCATTACCTTGATTCTGTGAATATGCAAACAGCTCATAATAGAAGTGCAATTAAGTTTTACTGGCATCCCGCCTGCTTAGCGTGTAAGAAAGAACTGGATTTTTTCCACTTTAAGTGGGGCAAGAGCACTACATCCAACTGTTCTTTATCTACTTTCAACTGGTTTAGGCACTTAGCAGGTATACGCTAACCTATGGATACACCTCATATCTAAAGAATGAAAAAAAAATAATCAGGAAAGCAGGAAGTGACAAGTTTAGTGTTAAAGGCAGCATATTCCTGTAATCGGAAGAACCACCAAATGCCAACAAAATTCTCTGGCTTAGTATATACGTTAAAGTATGCTAAACAGAATACACTTTTTAATGCATTTCAAAATATTAGCACGACATCTGTATAGTTACACAACTGAAGACTAGATCTTACAGATGAGGATTTTGTTGATTTAAAGACTGAAGGACTGGAGACAATCTGCTCTTGAAGAGTATAATAATCACTGGGACTTTCAAAGGGATTCAGGATTGTGACTCGTCCTGGAGTTTCTGGCGTTATCTGCATTTTAGCTTCTTTTGTATCGCCCATAACGCTAAGCTACACCTGGAAAAGAGAGAGGGAGAGGAAAAATGAAAGGGGGGGTGGGAAGTTACAGTTTTTGACTTCTTAGGGTCATCCTGAAGGCTTTGGGAAGAGATGATCAATCATTTTCAAGGAGACAGAAACAGAAGAGTAACAAAACCAAAGTCACTTCTGGCTTGGGCCTACTGATACATGAAGAGCTGATAAATAAGGCTGGTAAGAACAAAACGTAAAAATACATAGAACCTACAAAAATGAGACAAGAAAGGACACTGAAAGGGCGATTTAAAAACAACAAAACACCCCCCCAAAAAAAACACAAAACCAAAAACGAACAAAAAAAAAAGCATGAGGGGAAAAAAAACCCAACAAAATGGCGACGAGCCAAATATATTCCTGGACAGCAGCTCACGTACCAAACGGTCGGCACTTAAGGGCTTCAGAAATAAAGAGGCGTTACTGGAGCGGGGGGAGCGCAGGGACCACCTCCCCGGGGGCCCCTCGGTGCCCGCCAGCCCTGCCTGANCCTGCCTTACCCACAGCCTAAGCGGCATGGACGGAGGGCAACCGAGAGCCACAACGGCGGGAGGGGGCTGCCAGCAACGCCTGCCACCGTCCGCACCGCACAACCCCAGAAGCTGCTGGCTGGAGGCAGATAACCCCGGGCGGCGGGAAGCCGCCGTGACGACCGCAGAGGAGACGGCACGGTAACCCCCACCCACAACGGACCGAGGCCGGCCCCAGCCCCCGAGGGGCTCTGGGAGGCGCCACCGCTCTAACCCGCAACGAAAGAGGCGGGGGAAAAGAGCCGGCGGGTCTGCGGCCACGTCAGGCCGTGTCCCGGAGGCTCCGTCGCCTGAGGCGCCGAAGGGAGCCG
>VZSZ01003191.1:0-140007 GCA_013398815.1 Ibidorhyncha struthersii | reverse complement strand
TGCTGTTGGGCCGGCGGGTTCCGTTTGGGGCATCACGTGGGGCGGGCGGGGCGGGAGTATTTGAACGACGTTGGTGTGAGGAGGGAAGGGGGGAGGTGTTTCTTCCGCTTCCGGGTGGGAGGTGAGGGCAGCGCGGTGGTCGCCATGGCGAGCAACGCCGCCAGTCTCAACGCGGTGCGGGGGGGGCGCTCCGTGTTGGGGGCGGCAGCCCGGCCCCGCTGCCGCCGCGCCGGCGGCCCTCGGCCGGCCTCTGGCCTTTCCGAACAGGTCCTGCCCTCGCCCCTCCCCGCCGGCTGCGGGCCTGTGAGGCGGCTCCTAATTAACGCAAGTGCCTCTCCTGTGAAGATGATCACAGGTTGTAGTCGCTTAAGGATTTAGCGCATAGCGGTTTCTTTTTACTTCACGTTACGTGTAACGTCCGAAACACTTCAAATATCCACGTAGTGCCAGTACCTTTTGGACCTCGTGTGACTTTTCTTGGGTTTTAAACTAGCTGTTAAGTGTTTAATTTAGAATGACGTTATTTTTTAATGCTTATAAATATGTGCATTCGCTATTCTTTCTCATCTTTTGAAATGGCTGATGTGAGTTAATGTTACCTGGCTCTGGGGGGGAGGAAGTGCATGGAAGGGAGAGGAAGGAACAAACCCTGTGGTGCTGTGAGTGGTGGCACCCGAACTGATCTTAACACCAATATCTTGTTCCTGTGGAGAGCTCATGTCAGAAAACCAAAGCAAATAACTTCAAAAAAAAAAAAAGCAAAAAAGTTTTGAGAAGGAGTCAGAATAGTTTCTCATACCCCCAAAAATGGTGATCTTTTTGGGGTAGGCAATGTGAGAGAAGTGGCACTGGGTGTAGTGGGAAATATTTCAGAGATTTATAACCCATGAGAAATGTGAGCAGGGTGAGTAAAGATCAGGTGTTCACTTTCTCTCCCAGGCTGAATAGGAGGAATCAAAGCTGGCAGGTTCAGGTGGTGTTTCAGAGCAATGTGTAGTGTGAAACTGGAGTTCCATGGAACGGCTATGCCAAAAACTCGTATGGATTTCAGGCAGAGTGGAAAGCTGCCAGGAAGTCCCCTGAGGGTTGTTAAATATGAAGACTTTCTCTGGAAATGCCCTAACGAGAGACTAGAGGCTAGAGAGAGTGTTCAGGGGGGTATCGCTTTGTTTGTTATTTTCTCACAATCTTCCCTTGTGTTATAGTTACGGCTACTTTTATGTAAGGATTCCTTAGCAAAGACCTTCATGAGTTGAACTGGTTTAAAAATGAGTGGTTCAGCCACTGGCCTGCCTGCTCTGCCCTGCTGCTGGCGGCAAGGCAGGACTGGCAGGACTATTACGGCTGCTCTGATGCTTGAAGACGATAAGACCATTCTGTGCAGCTGGAAAGAGATTTGTTTGGGAAGGACAGTGATACTAAGTTCTCCTAACTGTACTTGATACCTACCCTCTCTCCACTTCTGCAGGAGTGTTTTAGATGGGAGGGACGATGTACAGAATTTAAGACAAAGTAAGGCTTTTGAGAACTGCTGTGGAAAGTGTACTAGTCTTCAGATTCAGGAACCCAGGCTTCCTGTGTAACAATGTGTATGTTTTATTTAGAATAGACATTCATAATTTAATCTCTTCCTGAGGTTAGGTGTTTTTAGAAGAAAACAAATTTCCATTAGCTTAAAAATACAGTTGATCTTTAAAGATTTACTTAAAGAGTGTCTTAGAAATAGCCTGTTTGAACTTTTACCTCACTCAATAAATAAATTCTTTGGGATTTTTTTTACTGTTCAAAATTAATATTAATCTTTTGAAATTTCCATTATAAGAATATTTATTTAAAGTGCTTCGGTGAAGTAACTGAAAATGTCAAGCACTTCCTTTTACATAATTGGCAAGCATGCTAATTATTGAATTCTTCATTTCTTTTTAATTTGCCAAAGCCTGTTATGCAGTACTGAGTTTGCTGAGCCGGAAAAGCATGGTATTTACGTTAGAAGCTGTGGCTTCTAGCTTATGCTAGAAAGATGACCATGAATGATGATGTTGAGATTCAGACTGCAAGAGCTTTCCACAACTGCCATGTTGACAGACTCTACTGTAGAAATTAAATGTTGATGAATAACACTTTCAATCATTGAAATTCATAGTCTGTAAGGACTAAAGTGCTTTCTTTTTTTCTATTGTAGTTCTGTTTGAGATTTCAAGAATATTAAACACTGGCTTGGATATGGAGACATTGTCTATTTGTGTGCGGCTTTGTGAACAGGGGATAAATCCAGAAGCATTATCATCTGTTATTAAAGAACTGCGTAAGGCTACAGAAGCTCTAAAGGTAATGCTTTTTCTTAAAGCATATACATTTATTTTTAAGAGTTGGATATATGTAATTTGTAAATTGCACTTTTTTGATACAATTTGTAAATTGTACTTTAAGATATGATTCACTTTTAAATTGAGGAAGTTATTCATTGCCTTTTCTATGGAACAGGTACAACTGAATGTAACATGAAGCAAGAAATGGTATGGAAAATCTTTTCAGAAATAACTAGATTAACGCTTTTGACGGGGAAAAAAAAACAAACCCCACAGATCTTTATTCTGGGCATTTGTAGCCACCATTTGCCCCCTTATCTGCATCATATCACAAATAGATTGCTACTTTATACTTTAACCCATATCAGCTCATTTCTACAATCTCAGGCCTAATAGTATGCAGCAGTACTTGGGAACAGGTATATTCAGGTTGCTAATGTAATCTTTACATATTGCTTTTACTGCTCTCTCCAAAGACAAATGAGGGGATTTCATGGTGTGTATATATACGGCATTTTATAATTTAGCATTTACCTGTTTAGTAGAGAAGGCAACTATGATTTTAAAAAAAATCCCCACTTACCTTTTGAAGTATTTTCATTCTTTGCTGTTTACCTAAACATCATGATTTCTTTTCCACTGTATCTTATATCTGTTAATTTCAGGGGAGCTGGAGGGGAAACCTATATCTAGCCTGTCTCTCACTGTTCTGGAAGACTGCATTCTGATTCTTAGAGAATTCAACTTACAGATTCTGACTAGATGGATGCTAGTCAGGGCTTTTTTTCACTGATTTTCAAATTTTTTACTTCATTTTTAACTTAACAATTTTCTCTACTCATGCATATTTTTTATTTGTTTGCATACATGTATATTTAACTATGTGTATGTAGGTAATTGAGGACTGGTTTACTAGTTCCTTTGCTTTTACTGGTTTATTATTCCTGTTGCTATCCGTTGGCTATGTGTCCCGTAACTGGCTTAAAATTTAGCAAGGTCAATCTCCAACAACTGTACGTTGCAGGCTGGGTTCAGCTATTCAGTAATAAAAATACTTACTGATGACTGATCAAATAATTGGCAGTATGATTAATGCAGTTGTGATTAGTGTAATTCTCTAAGTTTTGTGTCAATAACTTATCTGTATGAGTGGGAGTAATAATTACTATAAACTGTATAAATAAGTAAACTCCAAAGGAAAAAAAATGATGCATTTGAGCACTTCTTGAAAGTGTTAGGGTAAAACGTACAGCATACAAGCTGCTCAGATACAGGATATACAATTTAACACAAGCAGACAGTAATGATTATGTTAATAGAGGCTAATGGCAGCTGACAATATTATTTTTTAAAAAATTGAAGTATTCATTAGAGAACAACACTAGACATAATTTTCATAAGTAGCTTATTTTTAGATTTAAATTCTCTAGGTAAATTAAAATAGAAGAAAAAATAAATTTAATCTACATGGTATCTACTTTTGGCGACTTGCAATAAATGTTTTTTTCTCTTTCTAGGCTGCTGAAAATATGACAGGCTGACATGGGAGAAGATTTCTGTGTGAGAAGAATGCCAAGTTAAAGTTAACAGAGGCTTTGAAGGTTGCCAATATTCAGAAAAATAAGTGTGTGTGCGAAGGTTTCAGAATATTTCTGTATTCTTCTTGAAAAGGATCACGTATAGAATAGCTTTGAAAAGTCTTTTAATAAGTTCACCAATAAGCTCATTACTTGGTGTTTTTGTGAACTACGTGTGAATATAAGGCAATATTTCTTCTTTGGCATCCAGTGTGTTTTAAACCATGTCACATACTGCACACTTGCTGAACTTACTAGTGTGTAGCAATGAACATTGTTATAATGAGTATAGTTTGTTAATGCATCCTTTAGAAGTGCTAATATATCCTGGTTTTAATCTCTTGCTTTGATGAAAAACTACATGTACAATTTTAGTTCTGCTTTGTGGACCAGATATGAATGAAGCCCATCCTGACTTTATTTTAATTAGAGTAAGGGTAGTAACTTAAGTTTCAATCTGAAAGTGAGAAATAAAGCACTTTTGATAATGTATGTAATGAATTGTCCTTTTGATTCAAATTGCTGGAAAAAGTGGTTTTTAACTTGGATAACAAAGTAACTTCAGTTATCCATGCAGAAATGTATGTAAATTTAAATTCTAGATTACATGGAATATTTTACATAGTTCAGATGCTACATTTGTTACTTTTTTTTTCTGACTACTAGACCTAAAAATATTCGTATTATCAAACTATATAGGAGAAGCATCAGATTTGGTTGATGGGAATCAATGAGTCTTGAACAGTGATTTGGTATAGGAATGTCTGCGTTCAGGACCAGGAGTCTTCACTGATGCCGAAACAAGGGTTTACAGTATATACAGAAAACTGTTTATCATGTTACTTTCTGGTAAATATCCTTGCATCCAGGAATTCTACTTCACAAGAAACCATTTTCTTATGTATTCTTCACCTGCTGCTGTTTAAGCTTTTTTGATTTTTTTTTTTTTGGTTTGTTTGTTTTTTGTTACATGGTTTCAAGGTGTAGTGGTAATGGGACCTAAAGTAACCTCCAAGGTTAATAGGGTGGAGCACATTTGGAAATAAACCTGGAAGCTTTGTTAAGCCAGATGTTGTATTTATTCAGAGGAAAAAGTTCTTTCCACTTTAAGAGTTTACATTGCATGCACTCTAGGTCATAGCTCTACAAAGAGTGATCAAGGAGGCCAAATACTCCATATTGCTGGTAGAAAATACAAAAATATTTATATTGCAGTGAATCACTTACCATTATTTCCAGTTAGTCGGTCCAAAAAATTTCAGGAGGTTGCTGTGAAAACTTCTGGATAACCGAGCTGGGAGACTTTTAAGTGGTACCATTTTTCTCACTCATGAACACTTAAAATCCTTTGTAAATTGGTTTTGTAACTTCAGATTTATAACTTTTGAATACTGTGTGTTAATGTTTTTGCAAGTGCAATATGAGAACAATTTATGTATAATTCTTGATCTGTCCGGTAACTTGCACCTACCATTTTACCATCAATAAACTTACTAGTTTAATGCGCTTAGACATCTGCTGGTAGACTATCTGTCATGCAGAATTAATACAAGCATGGCATGTTTTTGACACTCAAAAACCTAATTTGATGAATATAAAACTAAAAATGCATCATTTTCATTATTACACAGAACTAAATGGTAACATTCGTTATAGTCAGTAGTTCATATTTACAAAATGTAATGCAAACCTCGTAAGGTCGAATGTTTAGCGTATTTGGCCTGAAACCAGGGAAGAGATGTTTCTTAAAACTGGCAGAGCCATGGTTACCTAGAAAGTCTATATACTTTTCCTCAGCATGCTTGGCAAAGTTTCTTTCAAAACACTGGGTGTAACAAATGTGATTAGGAATTGGTGTAACAGAACTCCTGGTTGCTTTTGATTTGGGGTATGATCCAGAACAAATACAAGAAGTATTTCTTCTTCCTCCTGGTAAGAAAGAAAAGAAAAAAAATCCCTCTACTAGGAATTTTCATACTGGAAACGTTTCTGTGCTGTAAAATAAAAATCTCTCACTTTATTAGTGTCCCCACTGTGTGAGTGTGAGCACTCAGACTTGGCATTGATGGCTGAGAAGCCTTGGCTGCATTTGTAATGTACCATCTTCTGCTACCTTTAACTGTAAGAAGCCAAGCAAACAGCACGTGCTTTTCTTCTTGGCTCCTTACATGCTCTTGAAAAGATAAACATAGGGATAGCTATACAGGTCCTGACCAAAGATTTTTATAACACAATAGCCTCTTTTGTAGTCAAAAGCAGGTGCCTGAGGAAGAATAAGAACAATGCAAGCACATTTGGTTCTTTTCCTTCTGTGTTCTGCTAGCTTCTAAGTGTAGTCAATTCCAGGCTTTCCTGAACATCATATGGTTTGTCTATTTAGTAATCCCCAATGCTTCTTTTTCCAGTACTTGTCCAGTTTCCTTTGGACTATATATGCTTCCTGAATAACAACAGCCTTTATCAATTGATGCTTGTTGCATAAAGAATTGCTGCTTCTTGTTTAAGTTGAACCTGTTTTTTACTAGCTTAATTTAATGTTCCCTGTGCAGTAAACGTTTACTGGTCATGCTTGTGCCAGTCATGATTCTGTGGATGTATAACATATTCACCTTTAAATTTCCTCTTTTCCAAACTGAAATGTGATAGCTAACCTATTCTTTGGCTGCCTAAAGGCATAGAATAGCTTCTGTATTTATTGTCCTTTGAAAGTTCTCTGGGTCTCCTATTATTTTCTGAGAAGGGAACGAAAACTGCATGCGGCATTGAGTACTGGCCAGTTTGTTTACTTTCTTGTTCTTCCTTTCCTAGTAATTCCTAATACTTGACTTGTTTTTTTAATTTGTACTGAGCACTGAGCTGTTTTCATAGCATTATCTATCGTAAGCACAGGATCTCACTCTTGAGTAGTAGTGATAAGCCCAGAGGCTGTTGTTTCATATGTGAAACTGCAGTTGTTTATCTCCATGTGTCTAATTTTTTTAATTTATCTGCGCTGAATTGCATCTGCCATTTTACTTCCTAATCGGTCTTACATGTCTTTCCGCAGTTCTTCACAGTTTGCCAGTAGTCTTACTACCCTCGTTAACTTTATCATTGGCAAATTTTGTGGCTCTGTCCCCTTTTTTTGAGGTTAGTTGTGAATAGGTCGAGCAGCACATGACCTAGCAAAGACTGCATAATGCCACTGGTGACCTATGGCAGGAACTGACTGTTTATTCCCATTCCTCTTCAGTGATTGTGAATAAAATGCAGTCCTTCCTACCACTTAGTTTCTCATTCTTATAACGAGTATCTTTAGTGTCACATATAGCATAGATGTGAGAGCTTAAGTGCAATCATGAATCCAATCCTGCAGAGTGTGGCATTCTAGGTAATTTTCAGGTTCCCTGACACTTGTGATTGTTTAATTGAGTTTTAGAAATATAAACTTAAGTAAGAAAAACTTTACAGGAGATTGTAGAATGCTAGAACAAAAAGACAGACCATAAGATCCTGAAGTCTCCATCTTAACATTAGGGAGTTTTTGTTCTGTAGGCAATTAGGTTAAACAAAAAAAGTCTTAACAAAAAAAATAAAGCAGAATGATGATCAGGCCAGGACACTTAACCTGATAGATCTGTGTCTGTGAGAAGTGCATGTATATTTGTTGGCTAATATTCTTTCCCACCTGCTGGTCTCCAGCTGAGCAGATAATGGTTCAGTCCTAGACTTGCTTTTTGAGTCAATCAGGTAGTTCCCTCTGAGACAAACTTGAATGCTGTTGTGGGCACGCTTTACTCTGGCAGGCTCCACCTGGTTGGGTCCTTCCATTCTTCCCCAACACTTCTACCCTTCAAACACTACTGTGTACTTTTGCATGCTTATAGTTTCATGCTATAGAAACCCTGCAGCCCTTGTTATTTGAATACACTTTGAATTAAAAGAAAAAGCACAAAAATTGTCAACAACCGAAGAATCAGCAGTGGCCCATGACAAAATACTATGTAGTGTGGCAGTAGACAACTTACTTTAAAGAGAGCTAACGCTGAGCTGTGGGGCTTTACATTACTATGCATGACCTGGGCTAGGGACTTAGGCATGCCTTTAGTAGTGGAGATTCAAATCTTTGAACCACAAATACTACTTTTAATTAAAGTTTGGAAAACAGAATTCCAAAGAATGAAAGGTGTGCCAAAGTAATTTCAACCTTTAAAAGAGCAAGGGTGATAACAGAATTGAAGACCAGTCGCCTAGCAGCAGCACTAGCAAACAGTGAACCAGGTGAACTTGCGATTTTATCAGCAAAGAATGAAAAACAAAAAAGTGTACTGAATTCCATTTGAACATTGTTTGGTGGAAGTGTTAGTGGCTTCATTTTTTTTATATTTATGGGTTTGCACGTGAGATGTTGACGTAGTATACTTCAATTTATGCAGGACTTACTTAAAAACACACCATTGGTATCATTCAGTAAAAACACAAGTGTGCTGTAGTGTTACCTGTTTTTGCTGTCTTGGGAGTGGCATTTGGGTAAAAAAAAAAAAACACGTTTAAAAATGTAAAAAATGAAATATCAGTTCTTCATAAATGGTAAATTGAGAGAGTTGGGTTTTTTTTTTTAGCATCAGCTACATAAACAGCTACTTCACTGTGAGGATTTTGTGCACTTGTAGGAAGAGTTCCAGTTAGATCCAGAAAATAGATTTATGAAGTAGAAATAGTGAAGTAGAACTATAGTACAGTCTGGATACTGCTTCCAGGCCCACTGTTTATACTTCAAGAAAGTTGTAGGGACACAAGGATAATCTAAATGAAAGCCGTAAAATTGTTTGGGGACCGGAGAACGAGCCTGATGAGGTCGGAAAGAACTCAGGAACGTACAGGTTCTCAAAGAGAAGTTGAGAAGAGACATAATGACCATGGGTATGCCCCTGAACACAGCAGGAGGTCTTGTGGCTACATCTTTTCAACCTGACAGAAGAAACATATGAGATGCACTAGTTGGTTTTAGACAAATCATACCTTAAAAATAAGGCGCAATTTCCCAGGAGTGAAGGTAAGTAAACTTTGACACGGCATACTAGGGATATGGCAAATTGGCTACTGCTTGATGTTGTTAAAATGGAATTAATAATACTTCTAAAAGATGTGGTTTAATCCAGTTTTTGGGGACAAGTGTACAGTACTTCTCTGCAGGGTGTCAGGTGTGCTGGCTGTAGCAGTTCCTTCTGACTGCAGAGCCTATGAAGGGCAGTGTAAAACAGCTCTAAGTAAAAGTAACGTGAAGAAAATTAGGAATATTTAGGATGAATATCAGTGATGTTTCTGTCAGTAAGATAAATGGAAGCCTGGTTTCCGAGACATTTAAACGTTACCTGATAAAACCCCAAACAACACAACTATTAATTATCTGAACTGGAAATCTGGAATATCTTGAGTCTGAGCACTTTTATTATCACTTTATAAATATTCCTATTTTCTCGCCTCCGATTCTTATGTGTAAAGAGAGACCAGCTCATGAAAATGGATCTCTGAAAGAGCTCAAAGGTGTCATTATGTGGGTGAGGGGGAGTTTAGCACTCAAGTGTAACTCTCGGTGAAGGAGATGGAAAATGCGGGAGTGGAGGAGGCAACACTTGGCCGTGCTGCCCTTCCCCGAGGGAGCAGCAGGGAAGGAGGCCACAGGAGGGTCACCAGGCTGAGGGACATCCCAGCTTGGTTTTATTTGATTATTTTATCTGTACACCAGATCTATGTTTGAAGATAGTGACAGGTCTTCCTATGTAATGGACAAGAGCTGCAGGAAAGAGAGGAGTGGTCACATTGCCCTACTCCCCACCCACAGGTTCAGTCCCTTTAATAAGTTTTTTTTGAATCAGATGGGATCATTTATTAACCACTCTCAGCAATGCTGAAGCTGGTGTGGGGGTACTGCACAGGCCAGGGAACCCCCAAGATCTATCAGGGCAGCACCTGACAGCCCTGGCCCGTCCCACCACCCCAGCCAGGGAGCCATGGTCAGGCCCAGTGAGGGGAACCAGGGTCAGATGCAGGACTGGCCTGGCCATGCTAAAACATTTCGGGCTGTTCCAGTGGGTTTTTTTGGCCTTGAAGCTGGCAGTGGTAAGACAACGAGGCCGCTGACCCCCTCTGCCATCACTACCCATTGGTGCAGCTTGTGAGGATGCTACTTGACAGAGCTGACTTGTCAGCTGTATCGCTCTATCCCATCTCCTCAGCTATTGCTCCATCCCATCCCGTGAGCTATATCGCTCCATCCTGCTTCCCCAGGCTTCCAGAAAAGCTCCTTGTGACATTTCTTCTTGCCTTCACCCTCTGGTTTTGTTCCCAAGCCAGTTTATAGGGGCAGGTGATTGTGAAGAGGATGAATTACAGCTTTGGGAGGGGACAGCTAATCAAGGACAGAGAAATAGTCTTATTCCTGTGACCAGCAAACTTGTGGTGAGCTCAAAGAGTATGGTGATCAGCAGGTGACTATTTACTATTTGTGATTTACAGCTGTGAAAAATCCAGGATGTTACAATAATATGCACCTTAGACATAGAGGTCAAGACTTTATGAGATATAAATGTTGCAGGAACAATATAAGGAAAAATATTAATCGCTTGCAAATACAGTACTCTGGCATACCTAAGATTTAATGAGGGATTTAAAGGAGAATCATACACTGTTCTTACACATTTTGAAGTAAAGATGCAAACAAAAATATCTGGACAAGCATTTCCTAGAACATATAAAAAGAAGCCTTGCTATTCTCTTGGGGAGAATTCAGGATACAGTCTGAATTGTGTAGGATATTGTATACAGAGGGATGCAGGCTGAAGTAAAACTCGGGCTCTTTTCAGATTAAGCACTTTTCTAATTCAAAAACAATTTTTTTGTTTAGCTTCACCGTTCAGGTGAAACCAACCTCAGGCACAGGAACAACTCGGCAAGGTACATGCACAGCTATTTGTTCCTACATGCTGTGACGATTGCACTCATACTGATGGCAGAAAAATACCTCTGGCACATACACAGGCTGATAGTCTGGCCTATACTTTTAGCGTGGTACCTCAGGCTGTGCGTTTCAGTGTTGAGAACAGTATCGGTAATAAAGCTGCCAGCCTTGGTCAATCAGTGGCTGGCTGGCTGCTCTGGTTAGATGACTTTGCAGCAGCCGTTCCATTTTTAGATGTGTTGGGCCAAATTCAGCGTTGACTTGCACCCTGTGAATTTTTACTGAAGTTAGTGAAATAGCAATACAGGACATGAACCAACAGTGGATGTGGGTATTGTTCATTTTAGCTGTGACTGAATGGAGGACATAAATACATTATTTTGTTTGGGCACATCCTTTAACTTTCCCATGGGAGGGCACTTTAGTTAAAATAGGTTGTTTTCCTTCATCAAATCATTGAAAACCAGCAAAAATTAAAATGAAAAAATGAAAATAAGTTTACTAAAGCTCCAAACGTTTTCATTCAGTATAGTGTTACCATATTTTGTCATTCTATGTCTTGTGCTCCCATTTCTCTTCTGTGAGCTGGGTTTTCTGCCAACTACATCTGTCATAATTCACCCTTTTCCCCTCTCCCCTCCCCTCAATTTTAACTCTCTCATTAGAGGGGGTCAGGCTTCAACGTCTCCCAGTTTTTCAGCAGTCATTTCTACAATATTTCCCCAAGATAATCAGGCACCATTCAATAAAGGGTTTTCTTGGTGACTCATTTTTCTCCTGGAAAGAGTTTTGATAGAATTATTTTGATTGTTCCTAATATGTGCACAACTATGAGAGAGACTGGAGTCACACAATGTTCTGCATGGCCAAATCTGCTCTGTGTCCTGGTGAATAAATTTCTGTGTTTATGTATCCCTGAAATATACCATTAGAGTGTTATAGTGTGCCGTGTAGGTATTTAATGCACTGGCATATGTTTGCCAATCTCATGTGTAGAGATATCACATAAATATCAGGGCTATCCATCATTCTTCTAAAGTACAACTTTTATTTGCTTTCTATTATTATTGTCCTGTGCTGTGTCAAATACTAGGTATCCAAGTCACATTTGGCATCTGTTTATAGGTTTAGGTTTGGCGAAAATATTTCTAGGAAAAAATCTCAGGCAGAAGTAATAACAGCTTTGCCCTGTTTTCAACATATATGTCTTTTTCTATCCCAGCTTCTGTGGTAATCAGCTGGCACAACCTGATTTTTGTTACAGACCTTTGCATCCAAAAAGGTGATTATTTTGTCTTTGCAGCAATTAAATTTTGTTGCTTAAGAATTTTATGAGGAGGGTACCCTTATCCTTCATGCTTTTCATGCTTACTTCTGTAATTATATTTTTTTAAGGACTTCCAATATTTGTAAAACATAAAGCAGGGGGATAAATAGAAATATCATTTTAAATCGTTGCATATTCCACTAGATGGCAGACAAACATTTGCAACCACTGCTGCAGCTTTGTAAAATACCCTTCTGTTAGTTTTGCATGGATTCTAATAAATAGTCTTTTAGGATCAATTTCCAGTTTAATGAAGGAATGGTGCAATTTAACCTTTTGATTTATTTTTTCAAACATTTTAAAACTAGAAGGAAGAATAAAAAAGCGTGCTATTGATTGCATGGCTTTGGCTCCCAAAAGAGAGAACTGAGGTTTAAGCACTTAATGTTTTCTGTTTTATGCATTTAACTTTTACTCAAATGGAATATACCAGTAGTAAAATAGCCACAACAGAGAGCATTTTCAGCATGGCAGATCTGTCGTGGCATCTTTTTCCTTTCATTCAGAATAATAAAATGTACGCAAGCTGTATTAGAAACCGCACCGAAGGAAGTTCTACAACCCTCTGTGGTTCATTGCCCCTTTAGCTTTTCCCTGTTGGTGTTTATGTACTTTCTGGTGGTTAGTCAGCAACCTACAATGTTTAAGACAAGAAGGCACAATGAAGATAAGGGTGGCCCATTGACTAACTCTTGTGTAGGAAGGTACACCTCCCTGGTGAGAATATACCAATGGATGCACCGATACCATAGTAGCATCACAGTTTAAAACAAATACCAAATAAATAGCCACATTCATTAGGTGTGGTAGATCAGGTAAGAATTAAGACAACTCCTGCCATTTCCAGTAGTGAAAAGAGAACTCTGAGGCAGGATGAAATCTCTCATCTGCCCTCTGGCCATTTCTGTCCACCAAATCTGTTTCCAGATCTGTTGCTTGTCTGTGGTCTCCAAAATAAGAGGGGAACGGACGGAGATTTCCTAAAGGAGGATATTCAAGGGGGTGGGAAAGAAGTGCCACGTTAATCTTCAGCCTCTTGCTGTAGATGATAATCTCTCAGGGACAAGCTGTAGCTCCCGGCATAATCAGATTAGGTTATCAAGGGTTAATTAGTGAAAAGAGAGCTGTCCCCATCTCCATCCCTGTCCTCCCCACAGTTGACCCACTAAGCCCTTCCCCAAATATTTAATAATGTTGCAATTTTATACCATAGGGTGGTGGTATTTCAGTGAAAAACCCAGATGATTTCAACTATCCTTAAACCTCTGTTTTTCTCTGCAGTCTGTGGAGAGAGGCAAGCTCTCGGAGGAGAGGGGCAAATCGGAGCACTAAAGTTATTCTTCGTCTCTGAATTGCTCTCTAAAGGAAACTCTCTATTGACTGAAGAGGTAACCCAAGGAGACTAGTATCCTGAGGCTAAGATTAGTCTTTGCAAATATTCCCATTAGATCATGTACTCTGGCTTCCTGTATTTCACAAGCCTTTGAATTTCACCCAACCGCCTCTCTATTGAGTTCAATAACTTGTGTTTAGATAAAGCGTATCCAAAAAGACATTTATTCTTGAGCTGAAGACATTAATAGAGATAGTGTATCCACTGCTTCCTTTGTTGGTTTGTTCCATAGTTAATCATCTCCACTATTAAACTTTGTGTGCCTTATTTCTTGTTTTAATTTATCTGGCTTGAGCTCAGTACACAGCTGTGTGTTATGCTTTTGCCTTCTTAACTAAAGAACCCTTTAGTCTGTGGGATTTTCTCCTGAGGGAGCTATTATAATCAAGTCGCCACTCTATCTTCTTTTTGATAAGCTGAAAGGTTTTTCCTTTCTGTAAAGCATTTTTCTTCTTCTCTCCTGTGCTCATTCTGGTATTCTCTGCAGCCTGTGGGTTTTTTGCCTTCCCTTCCATCTGATAGCAATCTCACCTGTGCTGCATGTGGAGATAACATCATTCCGCCCTATCCACTGTTTTGCTCCAGTATCACACTCACGGTTCCCTTTGAATTATGCTTTCTCAGCGATCCCTTAAGTCCTTTCTGGAGGTACTGTTTTGCAAAACATGGTCCTCTGCTTTTTAAGTATGGCCCAACTTGTGCCCAGTCATTGAGCTTTTCATGTGGCTGCATTAAAATGGATTACATTTGAATTGGTCCACCTTGCTGAACAGTTCAAAATCCCTCTGTCTGTCTGTCTTGTCTTTACGTTTACCACTCTGCCAGCTGTTGCATTATCTACCAACCATACCAGTGACAATTTTTTCATTTAGTTCCAGGTTATCAATGACAACTCAGTTACTGAACCTTGCCGCACCCTGCTAAAACCAGGATGGGTGCTCTTGCTTGTGTGTGCTCTTGCATTATATAATATGGCCGTAGCATGTGCTTATGTGTATGTCCTGTCCTTATTTAAATCAAGTCTCAACAATGTCCAAATTGCTTTTGGAAACTGAATTTTGGAAGATTTAGCCATTTCTGAATCCTGTGAAAGGAGTTTTTACTGAGATCGTTTAGGCTATTAAAAAAACCCAAACAACCAAACCAACACTGTCAGGCTTTCTAAAGTCAAAACTCCCTACAGAAGTCCAAAAGTATGAAGTTACAGATAGAGTGGTGACTTGGTTATAAACCAAATTAATAATCCCATCAAAGAACGAAGTAAGTTTTATTTAACAAGAGCTATATTCTACAAAACCATGTTTACCATTGTTAATTATATTCATTCCTTTAACTTTGTATTAATTGAATCCCACATCAGCTTATTAGCTTTTCCATTAATTTTTCCTGGGTTTTTTGTGATGCTTACTGGCCTTAAGTTACCTGAGTCATCACAGTTGCCCTTTCGAAAGAATGGTACAATACTAGTGCTAATTCAAGATTTGTTTTATTTCTCCAGATTTTAAAATATATAGCACTGGACTAAAGATCTTTTGCTTAGGTTTTCCTTCATCCCACTATTTTCCTTAACTGTATGTAATTAGCTCCTTTATAGTTCCACGCACTTACATATTAACATATGATGTAATATTTTAATATTTTTATTTTCTATAATTTTGTACATCTTACTCTTTTGTCTGCTGTTTATAAATACAGGAAGTAATCAGGGCGCTTCCCTGACCCCAGGCCAACAGTCAGTATCCAAGATGGAAATTAATTTGTTTTTTACTGGTTAAAATGAGAATTAAGACATTCCTAATTCTGTGGGTATCTTGTGCTGCAAACTTAGAACTATTGAAAATGAATCCTGTTGTTAGTGCTGACTGTATGGGGGTCACCAGATGGCACTGTTGCAAGTGTCTTGTTGATTCTTTTGTCTAGGGGAAACTATATAAAAATAGGCCTTGAAAGATGTATTTAGTTGTTACTTGTTTATCTTTCCCTTACAGTAGCATAGTCCAAAACTATCGCAAGCTAAATATTTTCTCACAGGCATTGTAGTCCAAAGGTTTTGCCTATGAACAAGCTAAACATACGCTCAGACTACAAACCTCACAAGAACCAGGCGACCTAAGTGGTGGCCAGGACTATGACATTCTTCAATTGTCCAAAATGTTTTTGGAAGGTAGGAGTCATTCTTTGGAGGGTGAGAAGTTTAAGCAGCTCCCACACAGCCTGGAAACATTTAAAGCATCCTGAACTACAAAAATATGAGGGAAAACATTCTGTTGTTTGCTGTTCTGAGCCAGGCAGAAAGGTAGGGACATTTATAATGTTTCATTATCTGAATCAAGAAGAAAAAGGGGGAGTGATAAAGTTATTTTAATGTAATGAAGTTCTGAAAAAGTTCATAGGCCAATTTCGGATCTGACACACAGAGAAGAGTAGCGAGATAGAGGACTGACAAAGACAGTGACAGTAAAAGTATGTGGTTGTGTAATGAAGCTCATATAGCTCTTACACTGATTTACTTGTCAAACTGCTCATTGTTGTAAATTAATATAAATCATAACATTTGCAGGAATATATGGAATACCATTGCAACTATACGTGCTACTGTGGTGAGGTTCGCATTGAATATTTCCTATAAAATTATTTTCATGTGTTAGTAAAGCTGTGAATCTCGCTCCACGTCTTTAGATCCTATACACTTAAGCCTTATTTATTTATCTATTTGCTACTCAGTACAAGAATTATGCCTGGTTGTGTACATGTGAAATATACCTGCTTAATCTTTATGTTACAACATACATATTAGAAGTGTGGAGCTTAGTATTTTGCACTTATTTAGCACCTGGTTAAACACCATTAAACTACTTGACACTGAATGTGCGCTAATATTTTCTCAATTAAAATGCCTGTTGACATTCAGTAGAATAAGGATAGTCAGGTTCATGGGGAATGTCCCCATAAAACACCTGTCCAGGTGTAACCTATCCTGGTGAAGCAAAAAGAAATTATATCCATATTTATCAAAATGCATAATCTTTGTGTTTTATATGTTTTCCTATAGTGGTTTAAATTACTCACACCATGTCCAGCATAATTCCCTGAGGAGATATTAGGTCCATTGGCACTCGGCAAATCCTTGTTCATACAAAACGAAGGACGGGAACATTAGTATATACATTTAACATAAGCTTCGGGTTTTAAAGTGATGTCCAGAACAATTGCCCTGTAAGCAGCATAGAGTACCGTTTCTGTCACTAGAAGATGGAGGTCTGACCAACGCTGCCCGACTTGTACAAGTGTTTCCTAGAGTGCAAAAGTTTAAGATGGAAAGTTAAACAAATACTTCAATTGCTTCTGTAAGCTTATTCATAGCCACTTCAAATCCAAGTTCAGTGGCCTACTATGCCCTTGGTGTGACTTCCCGTAGCCAGCCGTGTTATACACCAGTGATTTTGCTGCATCTCCTTTTGTAGGCCGTAATCTTTACGCAAAGAGGTAAGAACACAGTGTCGAAATATACACACACAAAAAAAAAAAAAATCCCTCATTATTAAAGCCAGTAGCAAAGGTAAGGGGAATAACTCCTTTTGGGGCCGCAGCAACTACCTAGGCATTCAGGAGCATGTCAGGAGCCAGCATCTTTCACAGCCCAGTGCTGCCCGTAGTAGGAGTCACCCCCTCTCTTACCAGGCACTGGCTAGTTTTCTAGCTCTCCTGGATGTATCTCAAATTGCCGGTTTAAGTGTATTGATGAATAAGGGCCTTCAGATAAAGGTACAAAGGTGTTTCAGATACTATGGAGATAAAAACCACATGTAAGTACTTCAGTAGGTTCCTCGTGTTCTTTGTGGCCGCATTTTTCCCTGTATCCCTTGCCAGAGATAATCCCAGTCATTTTGCTCTTTGTGTTCTTTAGTGGTCGTTTACATGCCATCCTCACTACACTTTTTACTCATTTATGTGCTTGCTGTTGCTGGGTTGAGGATAATATTTTCTCAGGCCACAGCTGAAATGCTAATCCGTATAGTACTTCTGTCACCCCCAAGGTGGATTATTGTAATTCCTTTCTGGTGTCTACCTGATTGTAAAACTTCACAAGTTCTGTTTTACATAAAATGCTGTGGCTGACATGCTTATTCATCTTAAACCAAATTAGCATATCACTCTGGTCTTTTGATCCATGCTATGGCTGCCAGTTAGAGTAGTGCTTCCTTCCTCCACGACCTGGCATGCGTTGATGCATGATGATGGATTCCGACCACAAGTATTAACACAAGCATATAGTTTAGACAGTAAAATATTGCCTTGCTCCTTTTCCACACTTTAAATTGCCCTTTTTCTTTGCTTTATATTGATGTGCTAACACTTCTAATAGCCACGTTTAAGAATAATTAATATGTTCCTAGATATTAGGAATGGGAACAGACTCCTCAGGCATTCTAGTTGAAGTAATGTGGCCTTTACCTGCAGAAAGTCATGCTGAGGAGTGCTCTTCTAAATGATGCTTTTACTCAACAAACAGGACTTTGCTATTTCGGTAGCAGTTTGAAGTACTTTTGTGAACATAGGAAATATGGGACTATTTAAGCCCATGTCTGCATGACTTTGTATGGAATAGAGTGGTAAGGAAAGGAATTCACAAGCAGCTTTCCCCAGACTCTATCCAGGGTTTGGAAGTCCTTAGCGATATAGCGAGTGAAGCCCAAATGTCATTTTCCCTGAAACGGAAATATTTCCATGGTAAGTAGTACCACTGAAGCACAACACTATTTCTACTTTATATGTACAGGAAAACAAATATGAATTTTTCTGTTGAGAATATAATTAACAAACTACTATTATTTGAAGTGAACCTATTTAAGAAAATTTGATGATAAGGGACGAATGGCTCAAAGAGTGTTAGTGGATTCTTTCATACCTGTATAGCTCATCTTGTTCCTGCTTTGGATTACAATCCTCTCTTGAATATATTTCTTTTTCTCTTATGAGTTACAGAAGGATTCCCATGCACTTGAACAGTGCGTGATGGAGACCCGTTTCCCTCATGCCAGAACCCGACTTTGCAGATATTTTGCTTGGAGATTCACCATGTCTAACTTCACGTTTGCCATAATGAGGTCTGCTACTGAGCGGGTTGCCTTAGGCATGTTTGTTTGTTGGTGGAGAGATGCATTTTTGGGGCAGTCTGACTTGGTTTAGACTACTGTTATGGATAAATCAAATTATATGAATCTGCTGATTATCTAGATTAAATTAGACACAGTCTCTTAATATTGATCAGATGAATTCCATTCTCAGAGGCACAACTACCATTATTCACGTGGTATTTTTGCTGAGTGCAGTGGGACTGGTCACATGTATAAATGTTCATAGGCTGAGGACCTTACGCTACAAATGTCTGAAAGTTATCTGATTTGGAAAGTGTCAGTAAATTACACAGTGACTAAAAGACACCAGAGGAAATTCTCAACTATTATTATAATCTGATGGCTATTCAATGCTTTCACCCTACTTAATAGTGAATTACATCTATATTACGCAAGCAAAAGAATAAAGCCACAAAGCACAGTGCATATATACACATGTTTATACACAATAAAAATACATGTTACCTGTGTACGTAGTACTACGCATTTTTTATTCTAGTCTATAGGTTGAAAAAAAAAATGCAACACAGAGGGATGTAGCAACTTGGTATACAACGTGGGTCACATTCTTCTTGTCTTACATGAATATGCGCATGAATAATGAGACCCATTTTTTGGCCTTCTCTAGCAGCAAAACTAAAATTAAAGAGAAGAGCTTCTTGAATTCCTTCCACTATAATGCTGTTCATCTCAGCAGGCTTTAGAAACTTGCATGATACTAAAGCCAACATTTTTATACCTGGTTTAGGTATAATTATTTGAAAAATTATACTGAAACATAGCTTGGAAAATAGTAAAATAGACCTGTTACTTAG
This sequence comes from Ibidorhyncha struthersii, assembly GCA_013398815.1. Taxonomy (NCBI): domain Eukaryota; kingdom Metazoa; phylum Chordata; class Aves; order Charadriiformes; family Charadriidae; genus Ibidorhyncha; species Ibidorhyncha struthersii. Next base: position 120,508 of record VZSZ01003191.1, on the reverse strand, counting down.
TAAAACGGTTACATTATTTTGGTTAGACTGCCCATGCTTCATAAATAGTGAACATTTAATAGTTACTTTTTGCAAAGAGTATTAAACATGTTTTCTAAGGAAGTACATTTCATGTTACTCAGCTATTAAGTTTTCTCATATACAATGCTATTTAATGATGAAAACAGAGGGAGATAAAAAAGGTAAGAATTATACATTTAGTAAATCATAGGTTGAAACTCCTGAAATGTCTAACATAAACAGGTATCTCTGTTAGGTTATTGCGTGTTTTTTCTTCAATAAGCACAAACACACATATATGCTTAAATACACAGCGGATAATTAGATGTCTTTGCACTATTGCATAAGACTGCAGTACACTGAAACATCTAATATTTAGCCTGTTTGCCATAAATATTAAATCTTGTTTTGTTCATAGATCTGCAATGAAATACAAGCACATATGTACCACCAATTACAAAAACTGATGTACACAGCGGAATATTCTGATGGGCTGGTCCTCTGTTTATTCTCAAAATTCTTTCCCTCAGGCTCCATTTCTGCTACTGTGCCATCTCAAGTAGATTTGAATTTGAAAGCGTTCTCTAGTTCTGAATGTTAATGGATGTCATTGCACTATGGCTCTACAAGAAGGAAGACTATTACTATCAAATAAAACACTACAAGTTTTGAAGAAGATGGTTTTTAAGTCACAGCTCTGATAAAAATAAGGATACTTTCATTTTTGCACATGAAAACAAATTAATCTTGCTGTATAAATAAAGGAAATTTATTTATTTATGCAGAAATAGTACTAAAGTTTGTTTAAATGTGCACAGTAAAGTAATGGGAAGAAATTATTATCAATAAGAAATGATAACTCATATTATGTTAACACCCTGAACAAGGTCAAGACCTATTTTGGGTTCTGCATAGAGTGAAAGAAAATCATTCTGGTGTATCTTAAAATTTGACTTATGCTAATAATGAATAAAAAAAAGGAATACCTAGCCAATAATCCATCCTCAGTGAAGATTCAGCTAAACCTTGTAACAGAAATTGCTTTTGGTTCAGCCTATTTATTTTAAATCTAGGACTCTCTTATTTAGGATTTTAGAAGAAAGCCATTTTTTATGGAGATTGCAATGTAATAGATGAAATGGTAGCAGTATTTGTTTACATAAGATTTGGTAGAAGGAAGATTTCTAAGTTCATACCAAAAATATCAGCAAGTTGTATGCTATACTGTAAATCATTCCGTACATATTTAAAGCGTTCACATATCCAAATGAAATTTGCCTTAAGTAGTTGTTTTCAGAAACCAGTCACTCTGGGAGGATAGCATGTAGGTCATTAATTTTTTTTTCTTTTCTTTTCTTTCAACCAGTCTTTCAATTATTTTCTTTTTTTTTTTCCTAAATTTGATATTGAAAGGTAATGTAAATCATTAACTACCTTGCATTCCAAGAGTTTGAGGTCTGGATATTTTAGCCCTTACTTTTACGAACACTTTTTATTCCCACAAAACAGGCCTACTGGTGTCTATGAAATTTTGCATATTGGTATCGCTCATTTTAGAAAAGATGTAAGAACTGTGTCTTTGGACCTGGCAAATACGAAAACTAAGCTGTAAGGGAAATTGGTACAAATCAGAATTTCTGGAAGTTTTTCAAAAGTATGCCAGGGAAAAACTAGTAAGATTCAGTGTGGTGCCCACTAAGATGAGAGAAGTAACAACACTATGAGAACTTTGTATGCAACTTGGCATTCAAATGTAGTGAATTAATGCTAGAATACATAAAATATTTTGTTCTGCTTATTTGCTAGTAAAAGCCTGGGCAGCCAATGGTTCAGTTATTTAATATATTAAATAAGAAGTTACGTAAGTATGGTTTTCCAGCTCTCTCTCTCCTTGATCTTTGAAGTGTGTCACTCTTTCATTTTGCCATTCAACAGCCTGACATGCAAAAGCTTTGTTCAGACAGTTTAATTTAATCACTGCCACTGGTTCAACAAGATGATAAAATCCCCTGTGCTGTACAACATCCAACATCCAGCTCACTGTTATCTGATACTGTTTGAAGCTCCTCTCATGAATGTGTGCTGATAACACAAGAACTCCAAACATGTCATAAACAATATATTAATACCCTTGATTGAATTCCATTAGAATAAGAACGAGATGAAGTTTAGGCCGGCCAAGCAGGCCAACGTAATAAAATGTAATTTGGACTAATCTTTCCAAAGAATGCCTCGTGTTTGAAGCTGACAGTCTCCCATCACAAGCAGAAGTAATTGCTTGTTGAATACGCCGGGAACTCCTTTGAATTCTGGCCTTTGTACTTTGTGCACCTTCCAGGTGTCTCCTGCAGCAGACAATCTCCCCTTTTGTTTCAGCGGAGAGATGGCGGGACTGCAAATAATAAAATAGGCAGTGTTTGTTTTAATGAACGGGGGAGGGCCGGATGGAATTTCTAGAAGCTTAAGACTAGAAAGGGGGGGGCTGTTTAAGGCAAAAACAAAGTGAAGGACTTAAAAGGTAATGTTAATTCAAGTAATCTGTTTCCTTAAGTTGAATCAGGAAGAGGTAGGAAGGTATTTCAGCCAATGAGTACCTACAGATATGGGAAAGCATATACGTTAATCTGTCTCTGGGATGGATCTTTTCACAATGGAGGAGCAACACTGAAAACTTGTTTAGCCAGAGAATTTAACTGGTTTAAACTGGAATTTCAAGGGTGTATAATCTGTTAAATTGATGTGGTTTACATATAAAATGTTTTCCTGTGCTTTTATTAATTAAAAATAATTTCTTGGGTTCTTTCAGAAGCAGTAAACTAAAAAATGGCAGCACTATGAATTTGGTATGAATTTGTTATTAATTTGCTTACTGTAGCAATTAGTATGTGTTACTAAATAATTGCCAGGCATTGACAATATTCTTCCTGCTTTAGAAAACCTATGAAGGCAGGGATTTTTCTTAGAAAGTAAACATTTGAAGAAAAAAAAAAAAGAGGAGACTGTTTAGAAGAGGAAAGAGCTTTACTTTGTTTTACCTGTTTTCTGGTTGGTACTGCTTGGTCACTTCTACATCTCAGGAACCGTGGGATAAGGACAACCCAAATACAAGAACATGGGAAAACGGGTGTCTGGACAGTAGTCAGTGCAAAAACATCGGAAGTTTATCCATGGTTTGGGTCTGTGAATATTTCTACTGAACTCAACAGTGCTTTAGAGTCTGGTCCAGTGAATGTTTTTTAGTCCTTTTTCTCTAAAAAAACCCAGAATTATGTCATCATGATTATGTATGGAGACTGTTTGTCCCCTGCCCAAGAAACATTTAAATCCAGACGAGAAAGAGTATGTTTCTGCCACGGGAAGCTGAACTTTTCAATTTCACTGCGGACTTTTCCCTTTTAGATATCAGACTGCTGCCACAGGAGCTCTACCTTGTAGCCCAAATACAGAATTTTCATTCTGCTGCTTGCAGAACTATTCTTTCATGTGCATGCGGTGCATGCTGTTCCAAATCCACCTCTGCTCTGAAAAGATAGGTTGGTATCATTTCCCCATTCAGACATTATTTTTTCTGCCATTTACTGAGCTCTGTTATGTGACCACCAAAATATCAGCTGAGACTACTGAGATTGCTCTTGTGAAAATACTTGACCTAACCAACAAAATTCAAAAGCATCTCAACACCTTGAAACTCTACTTCCTCTTAGCGGTTTGTACAGGTTGAGTAAATTAACTTATTTTTCTCTCTCCCTCTCCCATAACTGAGGAGATGCAATATTATCTTTGGCAGAAGAATAGTTCCAAGGTTGTTCTGTTTGTCTCAGTAAATACATGTAGTTCTTAGCACTTCATGACAGCACTTTCACCATTTTCTATTCCCTTTCCAAGAGGTTGCAAAATACAGCTACTTGAGGAAGGGAATTAATTAAGCTGCGATCTTAATTTGGAGCAATTTAAAATAAATACAGCTGGCATTGCACGCAGATAAACTGTTATGACAGAACTGTTTTCTGTAATATCTCAGCTTCTTTTGGGCTAGAATCTGCAAACACATATGCTTAACTTAAAATCTGTGAAATCAGCTGCACCTCGCTGAGTTCGGTGGAGCTGTTTGCAGGAAGCAAATGCTTGGGGGAAGCAAGTGTAAAGTGTTTGCTGGATTAAGACTTTCAGCGCTGCATTTTGGGTGCTTGTGATGTGTGCAACGTACATCAACAGCCATTAAAATATGTTTCAGGAAAGAATTCTAGAGATTGATTGTTTCTTCAAAAATGACTCCAAAAATCAATCAGAACTGTTTTAGAAATATGCCTACTATGCACCAAGATTTGGTTTTCTCTCTTTTTAACAAATTTTATCAATCCATTAAAGAGGAGACAAGTAAACAAAAAATGAATTGTCATTTGTGTTATTTTGTTAGTGTCACATGAGATTACAGCGTATTATTGACTTTAAGAATATTTTACCCAAGGAGACTTGTTTTAACATGCACAAATCAGGATCAATACTGGATATGCGTTAATTTTCATAAAAAGCTACAAGGCATTTTTTTTGTTTACCAATCCCATGATTATACTTATAGTTCTATTAAAAAAATTATCATTGTGACCAAATAAGGACCTAGCTAAGATTTAATTATTAAAAAATGGATTATTATTTGCATTGTTGCCTACTTTCCCAGGTGTATTATTTACTGACCAAACGTAATTTATGTGCTCACCCGGTTATAGAGTGAAGTTAGATGGCCTGCGCAATTTTTGCTGACTTTGCTGCCTTAGCTTGCTTTATCAATTCCTTTTTTTCCCCCCTTTTTTCATTAGAGATCACATATAGTTTAAGAGCTGTAATCTGAAACCTTACAGCTCTAGTGGATACTTAAAAGACTCATTGATACACTTTGAAACCTAGTCAATTGAACAGCATTAGCAGCAGCAGCATCTAGCCATTAGGCTATTAGGATCATTTGCCGAGGCACTAAAATTAAATATAGGGACTCTAGCAATTCCCCAATTATATTGTGTTAGTATAATGGCAGTGAAAAGGATATTATTTTAGTCAGCTCAGTGCCACTATTGCAAGAATCAAGATGCTTTCCATTTTCTGGATGTAGTTACGTATTGGCCAGGAGACTTTGACATTAATTTAATTCCCTTTGCAGGCAGAATAGATCAACACCATGGACAAGATTCAAATCCTGCTAGTCAATGGCAGCTTTTCACAGGCCCCATATTTAATAATATTTTTATTGGGTTTTTTTCAGCATTTAAAACGATACATGGAGGTTAAAATACCATCTAGAAAAAGATAAATATTGAAGAGGCATAGTAAATGGTGCAGCGTCAAGGGAAGGAAATCCTTTGCCCCTGTTAGCTGGCTCCTGCAGCTGTGACCCTTTTGGTTCAGCTTCCCACATGAAGCTTGTGTCTTCACAGATCCCTGGAGAGAGGGCTTCCAGGGAAAAGAAAGAATCTAATCCACAATCATAAAAAGAAAGATAAGGGGAGTTCTGGTGTAGGGCCAGGAGTTTCATCCAGTTTGAACTGTGTGCAATCCTCTGTTGCAGTAAGAAAGAAGAAACTATTAGAAGTTCAGTCATTATGGGTTACTTTTATTTCCCAATATACACAGAAGCCAAGTTGTACTAAAATTGAGCGGTGATAATAGCAATATAAGAATGACTGTATCGCGCTGAAGCAGAAATCCCATTAGCCCAGTTCCAACAGAGCCAACAGCAAGTGCGTAGAGAAGTACATGCGGTGATACATGCCCAGCACATCTTTCAGTGATTTACAGCCCAGGGACTTTTGGACATAACAGTCATGTTTTTATACTTTATAGACTTTCACTTTTTCTTCATTAGTTTGTCCATTTGCTTTTCGAAGCCATGTAACCGTTAAGCATCCGCAAAATACTTGTGGTTAAGTGTTCTGCAGTTTAGCTGTGAATGATGGGAAAAAAATTGTCCTTTGTTTGACAGTGTGATCTGCTAATTTCATGTAACGCTCTTTCTGTCTTTTATTAAGAAGAACAATGTGGGACTGCTTTATTTCTCCATGCCACTCAGGAATTATAGACCCTGTTGCATATCTCTTCGCTGCTGAAGGTTCCTAGTTTACTTAGCTGTTCTTTGCATGGGAACTTTTCTATACCTTCTTATATTTGTTATTCTTCCCTTTCTTTAGTGCTATTATATCCTTTTTGACACGGAGGTCCAGAACTACATGTACTATTCAGGATATGCATCTATCAGTGTCTTAGCAATGTTTCGGTTTTGTTCTTTCCATGCTACAGCTCATGAGTCCAGAAGCTCATCCATTTTTTCCAGCTGTACTAGTTAGACTGCTACAAAACTGGATCATGACCACAACAGTGCTATTAGTAATGTCTAACATATTTATCTGAGCAGGAGATCACACTTTCATATCTGTACTATTGGATTTAGATACTTACTGCTATACTAACAGATTTTTTTTTCACCAACCGTTCCTGAACTAAGAGAGAATGCTAGTTTAGACTTGGTTTCAGTAAAAAATTAAAACATCGTAGAAGAGCTGGTCTTGAATCAAACAATCACAATTTGATTAAAGTTTAATTCAGTGGAAAGAAAAGCTGAAATATATCTGTAGCTGGGTATATTAATTTTTAAAAAAAAGCAATCTTGAATAATCTCAAGTAAGATAATGAAGTCAGCTACATATGGATTCAGGCAATCAAATCTAAAGGAGACTTGGAATTTCCTTTTGTTAAAAATACAGGAATTGTCTGGAGTTTGTACACAAAGGACACAGGGAGACATGTAGGAAAATATCCCGATCCGACAGGAAAGATCGGATATCTTGGAAAGAATTTCGGGGACAAGCAGAAACTGCAAGTGATGGGTAAAAGAAATTTTCAAAGAAAGAAGCACAGAATGAAAGTGAATTCTGAAATTGTGGGAGCCATATTCCCAGTAGCAAGTACCTACACATGGGATAGCAGAAAGCTGGACTTAACAACTCCTGTCACTCCTTCTAGTTCTGTTTTCCTTACTAGTGCTGTCATTCTTACTTTTCTCTAATGTTGCTTCCGTACTGCTTTACATCTCTGTGGCACTCTTTCTGTGTTGTTTATTTTCAATGCTCATTCAGGTTAGGACCGTTACTGAATTTTGGCAAGGAGTTAACTTTCTTCTTTCAATCCAAAATAATGCCTTTGCCATCTTGTAGTTCTGCGTCTTTTCATTCTTCGTCCTATCCTTTGTCAGTACCTTAATTCAATAGCTTAAGAAAATGTCCTCTTCTTTTGTCCCACTTTGGTCTCTGTCATGTAGCCCTGTTGGTTACAATTACTTTCTACATTATTACTGTAGTCAACAACTATTCTGATTCTGGTATTTTGTATAAAAAAATCCCTTGCCTCTTTTGTAAAACACAGTTGCCCAGAACATGATGCTCTCTAAATGCTACTTTAATTGATAACCTTCCCTTCCTCAAAACACTTGAGAAAATACAATTTTCTCACCTGAGCTGTCATTTCTCAAAACATCATTTAAAAAAAAAAAAGGAAAAAGGCAGCTTTCAGTAGTTTTGTTTTCTTTTCTGGGTAAATGAACGGTTTATAGAAAGAAGTTCCAAAAGGCTGCGTTGAAGTGGGGAAGTCCTGGAGAAAGAGCAAGGAGAAAGGGGAGGCCTGCGATAGTGAGGTGACCCCCAGTAAGAAGGTACCCCCTTCCCAGTGTACCTGCACTTGAAACTGGGCACAGGCTGAGCAGCTGAGTCAGGAGGTGCAGGAGGTGCAGGGTCTAAACCCAGTTTAATGTTTTTTAAAGCGAACTACTATTCAAGCAACAACAACAAAAGTCCAGATTTTGACCTTGGTTCTTCTAGCACATTTTTGTCACTTTTCATGGCACTTTTTGAAGAAGGACTCTTCTAATTACTAAAATAACGGGTTGCTTTTCCAGCCATTTGAGAGCAAGGCATTACTTTTACTTTGTATTTACACTACATTACAGCTTGACACTACTTAATATTTTGATCTGTCATGAGGCTGTGGATGGAAACGGTGGGTGGGAAAGCCATGAGGCAAGCTGAAATGCCGTTCTGCTGCGGTGCGGATAAGTGGTATGCTTTCTCTTGTTTGAAAATTTACAACAGCTCTGAGTTTTCATGAAGTATGTAATCAACCTGTGGAGCAAGGAAGCAATAGAAATGTCTTGATCAATGTTTCTGAGTTTAGTGAGGGGTTTTGGAAAAAGGACATGGAGCTATTCTGTCAGGAGAGAAATATTGCCCTTGTAGCAGACAGCTTTTCATGACATTTTACAGCTTTATTTTTCTTTTCTTCTCCTCCACACTGTAAAAATAATATTTCTTCTTTCAAACACAACTCAAGCACATTCTCTAGACAAAAGCTACATTAAAAGCCTTAAAAAGTAAAAGGAAAATAAAGTTTAGTTGCTAACGTTGATATACAATGTACAAATTGTTTCTGTCCACCCTTAATGAGCTTGCCAAATCTTCAAGAGCAACTAACGCAAACCTCGGAATTAAGAAATTAGTTTGGAATAGATCAATGTACTGTGGTAACAGCAGTGGATTTTTCTTCATCAGCAGCTGAATCACATTGCCCATAGCGTTTGCTGGACACAGTGCTCATGAACTAGATTGCTGTTTCACAATCATGCACTATTAACTTTTGCTGTAAATGTGTTTTTGCCACTTGGTAATTGGATTAAAAAAAAAAAGCCGGCAAACCTTTACTGAGGTTTTTGAACCCTGTAGAGAATAGTGAGATTCCCTTCCACTAACTTACAGTGTGGCATACACTGAAATTAGTTAAGTGTGCATAGCTACAGCTATAATAATTTTGTAATGAGGTATAAAGCAAGCATAAGAATCTACAATGGATATTTTGATTCCGTCGTGCACCAAAGTAAATTGGTACTGAGTTCCAGCCAATCGTGCCATCTACTGATAATATTACAATCGCATCAAGTAGCAAGCTAAAGACACACTACATGGCAAAAGAACAGCAGGATGTTGGCAATTTCTGCAATTGGATGTGTATACTTTTTTTTCTATTGTGAGATAGTTAGCATGATATATATATTTTCAACTGAAACCAATAATGTTATTGTAAAAATCTGTTAGCTAGTTGATTTTTGCAGGAAACATTAAAAGAGATTTTGCTGTACAATCACGGATAGCAGAAATAGGTACACACACAAAAAGACATCTTAGATAAAAAAAAGAAATATTTCAGTGAAATATTTGTGACATTTTCCTACCTTGCTTTTTGATTAGGTTTATAAAATGTAGGAAAGGCAATATAGAGTTGTGGCTGCAGTATTAGGTTAAAATGTCAGAAGTACCCGTAATTTAATCCAGGTTTCCTACTAAGTAACAGCAGTCGAGGTTTACTTCTCTGAAAAACATGAAAAAATGAAAAATTTGTTTTGGTATTATTTTTGTTTTCTCTAAATCTCTAAATCTTAGAAACCAAACAACAGGATTATGAATATAATCTTATAAAAGGTATTGTGTAACAGTGCTTTATCTGAATCAAAGACTCCCTTTCTTATTCTTTTTTGTAGGTAGCCTAGTACATAGTCTTTGTGGACCTGGACTGTGAATGGAATTTCTGTGTATGGGAGTAAGAGAAACCATAACAATTTAGTGATAGCCTGTTTTCCAGGTATGCAGCATTATTTAATAAAGTGCACCAGTGAAAAGGTGTCCCGTCCTTAAAAATTCAATCTTAATCAGTCTTCTGTGTTGTGTGGAATTGTACTGAGAATTAAATACACATTACTGAAGTTAGAACCTAGAATATTCTTATCTCTCTTCAACTGCAACCTTTAATTGTATCTGCACAAGTAATAAACAGGTTTGAGGCTTAAGCATAGTCCAGAATCACCCATCTTGTCCACTTCTGCGAACCAGGAACCATACCAAGTAACTCTTGCAGATGATAGCTGGGCACAGTTCTGCGTAAGCCAAGGGCTGTTCTGGGTGAGGAGCAGAGACAAGGCTATTTTGTTGAGAAGCAAAGGGATTTTAGCTGTATAGATGCAAACAGTGGCATGCCTCTTGCCTACAGGGCCAAATAGTTGGTCCTACCCTATGACATTTACTTTTATGGATGCCATCACGGGTGTTTCTCTTGACTGCTGATTGCAGAAGGGGAGTAATTGCAAGACACAGCTCTTGCATGGGCACAGCCTGCTAGTGCACTGGCCTTTCAACTGGCTGCTGTCAGGCTGAAGTGACTCCGAGGGCAAGATCCCTCTTATGTACCAATATATGCATCTACACATGACCTAGTCGTCCTAGCTGCTTTTCTGCTCAGTAGAGAGAAATAGGCATTTCTAATAGTGCAAGATACCTATCTCAGGATGGGATTAGTCATACCCTTTTTCCTTCTGTTGACTGTACAGAAAACTTGCTTGGATACAGCTGTTGAAGAAGGCAGCTGCAAATGTCCAGGTCAACCAAAACCTAGTTTCAGTCACTCTCATGCCTTCCTAAGTCCTTGGGCCAATGGAGCTGAACTGCTTTCCAGGCAAAAATACGATTCTTCAAAGTAGCTGTGCAGAAATGGATTCAAGGAGGCGAAGGCTGCAGCTGCTTCCCCCATTAGTAGTTCCTAATGTGGTACATGTACCACGGGTCTCTTGGTGTCCTAGGGAACCCCCTCCAACCTGGTCATATCTACATTTGGCTGGGAGCATATCGCGTACAATTGTCATGTAGTGACAGGTCCACCCACAGAAGGGCCCAGAAAATGTGCAACACTACTCCTTTGGAGAGCCCAGAAAATCTGCTGAGCTGAGAGAGTGCTCCCTGTGTGAATACTTGGCTTCCTTTAACTGTTACAAGGTGTAAGCACCTGTTCCTCCACTGGTCCCAATAGCATGACCTTCTTCGCCCCTATGTAAATAATGGAATAACTGGCTTTGTCTCTCTTTATTCCGAGTATGTATCAGTGCTGGTTCTGTCTTCAGTCAATTAAATCACGTGCCCAATTGTTGTAGCACACTATTAAATATTAAGAGAAAGGGAAATTAAGTAACACTTCACCCTTCTTAATAATTTATAAGCCCACCTAACCTTAATGACGAATTTGAGTAGGATGCGATGTGTTAGGCAGATTTAATGCAGTGCAGGATTTACACTTGGCTGCTGCTAAAGCAAGTTAGTGCTAACCAGACGTGGGCAGGGTGGGGCAGATTATGTGAACCCTTCATGGCCAGGAGAAACTCATCTAGAGAGAGAGCTAAGGCAGTTCCAGCCTGATTCTTTTTAATGTCACAGTTCATTTGCAGAACCATAACTGGAATCAAGAATTAAAAAGCCTTGTATAAAAGTCAGTAACATTAAACCTTTAAGACTCATGTTTCATGTGTCATAAAAAGTCTATGAAAGGATTTTATATTCTGTACAGTGTTTTAGCACTTTCAATCATTTTTTTTCCAACATAACTTTTGTGAACACTTTTATAGCCTCTAAATGAAAAACTAAACTATGTGTCATTCAAAAAAAGGTTTTATGGATCACGGAATTTAATATAAGTTCTGCACCATAACAAGGAACTGATAAACCTATATTAGAATTAATTTAAAATGTTGGAAACTGTTTCAGAAGATTGTGCATCACACGTTGTGGTAAACAACGCTAGTGAGTAAAAAAATTTGTTGTACACACACACTCTTTGACAGTGATCTGCAATGACTTAAAGTAACAGAAATGTTAGTGGTTAAAAAATTACAGTTATGTCATGTATATTAAAATCACAAATTTTCATGTAAATGAAAATGTTTTCCATAAGTGGAATGGAATAAACTCAGAAAAATATCAAGTGTACCTGATAATAAAAACCAGGTTGAAACCGTGTCCAAGAATATACAACATGATATAAGGTCTAATCTTTCTCCAGGGAAAAGACTGTTACTCCCTGGTGTCATTAACATTTATGAATTAAGGCTTCTTTATGAAATGGCAAAATTAAAATTATATTCTTCAGGTGCTAACCCTGTATTATACATCTGTTTTACACTAATGGGGAATTTCTTCTTTCTTTAATACATGATGGTTATATGCTGGTATCAGAGGAGGAAGGTATTAGAGGAAATACGTTTAAAAATAACAATTTGCACATTTCTTCCCTTGTAAAATGCTGCACGAGCTTCAACAGTAATTTTCCAAAGACTTTTGCAAGGTGGGTAAGTATAATCTGCCCAATATACACACTGTGAAATCTCATTGATTTTCCCTGTTTCTAAAGCTGTTTCTGTTCAGGCCTATCTGTTCCTGCTGCAAGAGGGCCAAAAGGGACTTCTCCTCCATGCTTTCTGTTCAGAGGGGCTTTCTTTTCCAGGACTATTTTTCTGCCATGACCATGACATAGAACCAGACCAGTAATATAAACTATAACAATACATTATGAGTGACAACAGAGAAGTGCATAAAATGAAGCATCACATTCCTTTCTCCTGGCTTTAGCTGTTCAGGAGCTAGTCATCAGGGCTTCGTTTCTGGTTAATGAGGAAGCAGTTGTTCAACAGGGCTGAAATTGAGGCTGTTCATTCACCATTCCTGCCTGGGGTGTGGAGTTTTGGATATGCTCAGCAGGACACAGTTTATTTGAAGGCCATTATTTATAAGTGATGAACAGTTTGGTTTTGGCTAACTAGCTCGTACCAAAGAAATAGGAAGTGTGGGAGTCACCTTGAGACTCCGTGACACTAGAAACTGCCACATATGCAACTGAGTTGAGCCCTGGATCTTTCTGTTGACTGTAATTGGAACTTGGACACCCAGCTCTCAAGCAGATACCCGCACTGGATGTGGGTAAACTTAAGTGAGTGAACGTGAAGCAAAATACTACTCAATCCTACCCTGCATCGGTGGGAGGAAGATGAGCCATACATGCAGGAGCGTGCCAGAAGACCAGGAACACCTGCCATACTGCACTGTAGGATGGTGATCATAGTGCAACAACAAACCGTTTATTGACTTAATAAGGAGTCCCCTTTAGTTAAGTGTCAAAACCTTACCGGTGGTGTCTCCTATGGCTGGACATGTCTTTTCTTGTGCTGACATGATCTGCCCCATTCCTGAGTTTCCTTTTGCTATCTTTGAGAAGGTCAGGGACTCTTCCTATTTTTTATTATTTCTATAAAGTACAGTTTGGTGATTTTGCCACTCACGTAGCTTGTAACTGGTTCACTGCCTTCACATTTTGAAGACAGGAAAGGTAGGCACAAATTGGTTGAGAGAAGCAAGCAGTGAGTGTATGTACTGCTTGTCCTTGGCTTTCCTGTCTACCTGTGCAGACTGCGAAGAAGTAGTAAATTAGCTCACATATTACCTTTGTCAGACTTTGCCAGGGAGTCACATACTTTTTTGTGCTTGCCCTATCCTTTTTGATGCTGTGGTGTGCCCAAGGAATCGTGGGTCCAGTCATAACAGCATGTGAATTCTGGTGTATATTTCCACATTTTTGTCCACCTCTCATCCTGTTTGCATTAATATTGCTAGGAGTTATTTCTGCTAAGGAAATAACCTAACCCCTCAGTACCTCTTATATTCAACATTTAAGCATGTGCTTAAATTGAAACATATGTTTATGACTTTCCTGTTCAGTGAGGTATTTAAACACATGTTTAACTTTCGGGCTTTACTGAATTTGTGCCTAAATGAACTGTTTTGCTAGTTACAGCTTCTTGTTTTGTTTACTCCACATCAATAGCAATAATTTCAATTTGCCATGTGTCTAGTTTCTGCTAGCTAGTTTTAATTCACATGCATTCCATTAGATGTGAGTTGACTTTAAAAGAAATAGCCTTGTGGCTTTATGAATCTTATAGAGAATTTAAGGAACAGGCTTGTTGGCAATGTGTTACTTCCCTCAAAAGTCAACCTTGTAACTTGTATAACTATGCCTAACCTTAGCAATACTTTCAAAATTACTTGTACACACATCAGTTTCCCTACATGTTTTGACAAATGACACATTTCCTTTGGTGCTTCTTTGTGGGTAACAGCGTGTGAGGATATGGTAGTGGCAAAATTTATTACGGTTATTTTGTAGTTGATATTAAAGAACATGATGTATTATATCAGGTGTCTGACCTTTAAAGATCTTAGGACCCAATTCATTACAACATAAAATTTACATATTATTCAGCATTCTACAGTCCTTTTATGAAGAAGTCATGATGCATACGTACATGAGATTTAAGGCAGACAACTACCCCTGCACATTGAAGACAGAGATTGAAGACGATGTGAAATGAAAAATATTGTAGGTTGGAAAAGATTCACTTTTTTAACCCATGAAATGCACCCATCCACCTTTTTGTACAAAGTCTTAGGGAAATAAATGGAGCACACAGAGGCAACGCTGTATTGGATATGAGCTGTATTCCAGCGTCTTTTGTAAATCCTGACAAGACCTACCTGTCTCTGTTCCTGTGTTTGATGAAGATTTCTACTGATCTGATATATGAAGAGTCAGCCTGGGGGATTTCATCAGTGAGAAATTGATGAGTATTTCTGTGCATTGTGTTTGCACATACTCAGCTGGAACCCACTCTGAAGACTATACCAGCTCTCCTGCCTTTTGGGCTCTGCTCTGTTATTCTGATTTTGGTGGTGTGAACGTGCATTGTTCTTTGCCACAGGAGACAGCAGCAGCTGCAGTCTACCACTTTCTATAGCTGATCCACCTCAGGTGTGTAACTGATATTGTGCACCTGGTTGTTGTGCAATCAGTTGCGGATATCTGGAGATGCACCAGGTGTTCAGACCAGCATAACTGAGCTTGATTTTACTCTACATCTGTGCCAGTGCTCTAAGAGCTTGCTGTTGGAGAACACCCTATCATTTTATACCTGTAAAAGTACAAAGGCAACGTATGGAGTTGGCTAAGACAATTGATACAGCAACTGCAAATTGTCCAAGCTGCAAAATCCCTGCAGAGGAGTGGTAATGACAAGTAAGCAGTACACGTTTACTTTTGTTTGAAGTTGGATAGCTCTTTCATTCCAAACATTCAGGTGTAATCTCTTCTCAAGGCCGTGCTGGCTTCTCTACTGATTTTTGTGACTTTGTTGGCATTTATGGCATCTTGAGACAGCCTTTTCAAAAGCACCAGAATTTACCGACAGATTCCGGTGTTGTGTCAATGTCATACGCTCAACAGGATTTTCACTTGGAGAAGGCTGGGTCAAGCCCTTTGCTTTTTTGTTACTCTAAGGGTCAGACTCCAGGTGTGGACAAAGATCCAGATGCCTCGATTTAGGTAGGCAGAGTTGCTTTCTGGACCTCTTTAAAACCATCCCTTTCTCTCCATTAGTTAGACAGAGAACATACGCACTTATGATAGAACTGATTTACTAGATGTGTCCCCCCCCAAATTTGGATTCAAGCTCAGTGATCTGGCCATGTTGTGGACTGTCTTATCTAAGGGTTACTGATCACATAGCCTTTAGCAAAGAGTTGGACATGGGCTTTGAATTTGAACTGATTCTCTTCGGATTGAAAATTCCACCCTCTGTTACAACACGTAACGTGGGTTCCTTTATTGTTATCACAAAATGTGACAATACAGGCAGTAATGTGCATAAGAGATGACAAGGACGGCTGAGACAAGGACATGCTCTGCCTGAGTTAAACAGGGTTTTACTTGCAAAACCAATGTTGAAAGAATGTGACTAAACTACTTTCAGAAGCCATATAGACTGATACAAGGCTGGGATTACGGTTTAATTTACCCCCGCTGGACATATGCATTATGAGACTACTTTTATTTATATGCTCCACGTATGGAACTCTTGCTTTATTTAGTTACGAGACTGAACCTGGGCACTGGACGTTTATCAGATTTTTGTGGAGGATGCTGCTTTCTATTTACTTCCTTACAGAAAAGAAAGTTATACTGGGAAGGATTTATTTTACCATAAGTTAGCCTCCTAAATGCTGGGTGTTTATTCTAAACTAGTCTGGGATCTCTCTGTAGTCAGCGGGAAAAGACAGGCGCCTACTCTCCCATCCCATTTATCCTTACAGAGGTTTAGAGATTCAGCCAGTCTCCTTATTGTCAACAGAGAGGCATGACGACCAGCTCAGGGCTAACTTCTAGGTGGTTCGAGTTTGATGAAATAATCCCATGCATAGTGGCCAAGATAAGAGACTGCAAAAAAAGAAAAGAAGGTGTCATGGTTAAGGGAGCTGAATGCAACCATAGGGAATTTTACTCTATCTGTGCATCTGTCAGGGAATTCCTGTGGGATGCTTGGCAAGTCACTGAACAGGTGGTCAATAATTGTGTGTTTCTTGCGTTATGGGTGTCTGGAGTCTGATTTACAGAAGCAATAAGCACTCACAACAGAAATTGAAGTAAATTGTAATTTTATTGTAGAATGCTACACGCTCATAAATACTTGGTCCCGTTGTTCTTAAACTGAACATCCCAAACTAGTGAATACTTTGGGCCCCACATTCTTTTTGCCATTATTCCCAGCTGTAAAATGGGAATAAGAACACTCATCTCCCAGAGGTGTTATGAAAGTGAACTCACTACTGTCTAGGAAATATTTAGGAAAGTTTTACAAAGAAGCCCTAGGGGAAATTAATAATTCTGTATTCAGAGCAGGATTTGAATGGTATGCAGTAAAACCTGGGGGCCTATACTGAACAGTGAGGACACAACAATATTGAATATCTGTTAACTGAGCATCAGCCTTAACATGAATTGGATGAAGCAAGTGAAAAAAATAGAATGTCATGATGCCAATTTAAAGACTTCTTACAATACAGGCACACGGGCAAATTAGAGTTCTTGGAGGTAACCTTAATTTTGATGTTTCACAATCTCTTGAGTGACTGACTTTTGTAAAGTTTTTTCATCATGTTTTGGTTTATATCTAAGATAATACACTGGAAAAAAAAAATCCCACCCAAAAATGTCATTTTATGTCATATGAACAGCCATTGGTAGTGCTTTCTGGATGGTGGACATCAATCACAAAAACATTAGCCACTTGAGTTAATGGGTAGGAATACCAGATTACTGTGTTTGTCTTGTTAGCTCAGCAGGTTCATCCTCTCCGCCGAATACATCAAGAGTTATGTGGAGCATACCAATAAAAATAGTTTCACAATGCAGATGTCTTGTGGGGGCAATGTGGTGGATTTCACAGATAGCTCTCAGCAGGCCTAGTAGTACTGCATTTCTTTCCACTCTCTAGGAGGAGCGTCCTTCTGGGCACAAACCGTGCATGTCTTCACCTCTAGTCTGGACTTACATTACCCTCTTCCTCCAAGCTGCATTTTTCTACATAATTTTAACACCTACTCCACATCCAGCTCCCTGTTTTCTTACCAAACCATGCTCGGTCTCTTCCCCTCAAGCTTTTCAACAAGCTGAGTGAATCCCATTTTCCCACCTTCCACTTCTTGGCCAATCGTACTCTCTTACAAGCATTTTTGGCACAGTTTCAGAGATTTGTAATTTACTCAAATTCAAGGTAGGCTTACTGGGGGTGAAATTCCTTGCTCCAATGTAAACTGGAGTTTAATTGTAATTAAATGTCCCTGCCTCTGTAAATGTCCCCAGAAATGTCTGCTTGGGATTGGGCTGGAAACTCCTCCCTCCACTCCACTGCAAAATTGCCATGCCGTATCCCAGCGGGCTGTGTCTTACAGTCCCAAACAACTTCCCCAGCCCGTGGCAGACAGTGAGAAGGGCCCTGGTGCCGTCCAAGCCCCACACAGAGCTCCTGTGCAGTGCAGGCATGGATCTCTGATGTTCTTTAAGAACACGTATCTCATGCCGAAGACAAGGAGTTTCCTCACAGCCCCTCCCACAAGTTGTGCTCCTGCATGTGGAGTACGGGAGCTGAAAGGAGAGGGATAAAGCACAGTGAGGGCCAGAAGCAGATGTTGCTCACAAAATATTTCACCCTAAAATATTAATTTCGTTCTTACAAGCAAAAGAGTGTCTTGAATGGAGAAGTTCTGAGCAGCCTTCTTAACAGATAGTACCACCATGCCACCTAAAAAAGTCCTCATCTTCTCAGGAGGTTGTGCTCATAATCAATACTTTTAAACTTATTTCATATGCTGCAATGAAAGATGAAAAGTATGTGTTATGCAAATAATCAATATCTTTGTTTAAAAATGTGAACACTAGCCCTATGAAAATGATCCCAAACAACAGATATGTGCCCCCTATACATTTGCTGATCTTTGCAACTTGAGCACTCAGCACGCTTTTTTTTTCAGCTATTGTAGGCTTTTTTAAGTTTGAGAGAAACAAAATGAGCACCTAAACAACAAGGAAATTAAATGAATGACCACTTAAACACAAGAAAATACAAAATATTATAACAGATTTTATTGAAACGATGTAAACCCATGATAAGGCTCACAGTACAAGTTTGCAAGATGTCTTAGTCAAACATGTAAGTACTATAGAAAATCTACTGATAATACAAGACATTATTTTCTGTAACCAGGGGAATAAATTGTCACACAGAACCCATTTCAGGTTTTGATGCATTAGCTGTGGTGTGAGGACTGTGTATGAGCAGGCATTTTATAGATGAAATGTCCATTTATGTCCTATTACAGACTCTCATGATCTAAAGAACTTTGCTTTTAAGACCTCCGCACAACTTGCAATTCAGTAACCTTCATCTGAGCCACCAAGGTGTTTCTCGGCGCTGAGCTGGTAGCCATGTTGTGAGCACAAGGATTGCTTCAGCCAAGACGCTTTGTCTCCCTAGAAAATGTTGGCAGTTATTCTGATTTCACTTCTGTCAGATTAGCACCAGCGTAACTGTACTATTTCAGAGCATTGGCTCTGACTGGATAGAAATGTAAAGGAAAATCATGCCTGTGAAACCCTGGCAGGGAAAATGGAGGAAACTGCTGTGAAAAATAAATGGGAAAAAAAAGTTTAATTTTTGAGAAAAAGATTGATATATATGTGAACCACTTATTCAGCTGCTGACTACACCTGCCCAGGACAGGGACCTAGAAATTCATGTCCTATTGTAAGTAAAATGCTTCCTGTCATTCTAGTACCCCATCAGCTTGGGATACTACATGGCTTTCCAGGGGTAGCCTTTGATCTGGATCTCATCAAACTGCTACTCATCTGTGTGTCACCAAGAGGATCTCTGCCTTGATCGAATTACTTTTCTTTGGAGCTGGCCCTGGAATCTGGGTCTCTGTGCCGGTGAAAAGTCTCTTGTTGCATGGATTTAACCACAGGATCTGGCCTGGGTCAATATGCACAAAACTCACAAAACTTCACTAAACTTGAGCTAAGTGTGGACCAGAGTCCTTGGCTATGAACAGGTTTAACTTGTGGGTCCTAAAAGGAAACAATGAAATGAATACACAAAAAGGTCCCTGCTGTGCAAAATTAACAATAAAGAGAAAAATTAAACAGTTGTTTCTCAGCAGTGGCAGCTGCTGGGATTTTTAATCATTGCTTTATCACAGCAATTTTAAAGGAAAACTTCTTTGACAGAATTACTTTTAAACTCTGCGTGTACAGAGGAAATAATACTAGACCTTCTGAGTCACTGGTTCCTTTTTTTCTCCACTACTAGGAAAAAAACAAAGGCAATTTGGGTGTTGTGTGCATATGTGTGTGAAAAAAAACCCACGCACTCATTACTTTAGCCTTAGTTAAAAAAAGTTTAAAAGTGTCAACAATTACTGTTCCAGATGATAACTGCAGCAAGAACTCTTGTCCAGAAATGAAGGAAGGGACTTGCACTGTCCTACACAGTACAGGAGTATCAGTCCCACAAACTGTGAGAACAGAAGACTATTAGAGAGGAAAGAACTGAATAAAATTTATATGTAACAGAAACCTGCAAAAAGAAACTGGAGGGGAGAGAATTGGTCCAGACAGCAATTTTGGATGGAATGTCTTTGAAAACTGTTAATAATGAGGTGTAAAGCATAGTCTGGCTGTAGGTATCTCAGGGTCTGTTAGCAGAAGCGGAGCACACTGTGGAAGCGATGGGGAAGACGGAGTTGGGTCTGGCCGCTCACCGGCTGCCCTCCGCTTTGTTGGGTGCAGGGTGGCCGTGTCGAGGGGGCAACAGAAAAATGACATGCGGGGGAAGACCCAGCATAGGTTGGCCTGCTAAAAGTTCAAAATCTCTGCTGGGATCAGCTGCTACCGGGATTCTGGTGAGTGTGGAGAAGGAGAGCGATGCTCCTAGCTGGTGTGCTGGGTGAGAAGAGGACCAGCTTCTCGCAGAGGACAAGTGCATTGCACGAAACACCCCGAGTGCTTGTGTAGACTCAGAGGTTTAACCAAGCAGCATGACTTCGTGGGAGTCAGTACTTTATTGCGTGAGAATATCTGAGAGAAAATACAGCTGTAAAAATGGGAACTATAAAATAAATGCAAATAATGCGGGAATTATCTGGTGCGAGATAACCCCCATGTTTCAAACCCGCGTCACAAATTGGCCTTGTCTCGCAGCCGCTGAGTTTCCACGTCCCATTGTCTAATTACAGCAAGTTTGTTTTGACCGAGTACCAGTGATTGATTCACTTATTATTTTCTCTTTTGTTAGAAAGCCTGTGTATATGTATTGCAGTTTGTAGCTTTTTTTTTCCTTTTTTTCCCCCCGAGCGTTCCCAGCTAAGCGTTCGAGACTTGATAAAAATAAAACAAAGGCAGAAAAAAAAAGGANAGTCCTGTTCCTGCCGGGAAGTGGTATCTGGCTGGTGGGAGCCGTGGCTGTGCCGGCGGAGAGGCAGCCTGGCCTCGGCAGAGGGTGCTGTCTTCTCACGCTACCGCCGGCGGAACGAGAAGGTCACTCAGCCTATTGATAAATCACTGCGCCGTGATTCCTAACTGACAGCTCAAACTAACATCAAGCTGGATGAGAGAGAACAAAAGGCCATCAAGCAGCCATTTTCTTGACACTTTTATTCAATCACCAGCAGATTGCTTACGACAGCAATAGCAGCTGTTTTGTCTTCATCTTTCCACATTTGATAAAAGGTGTCAACTCAAATTTTTGTAAATAATTCACTTACCCCTACTGCACACACCAGCACTGTTCAGCATATGTATTCTGTGCGAGCAGATCACTGAGGCAGGTCAGGGCTCAATGATATCAGCTGAAGGTCATCTGTGATCTAAAAGGAAGCACTGATAAAGCTACAGTCCCTCAAGGTCAAAGATAAGAACTACACTGAGGTATTTGTAATGTGGACAAAAGGTTAAACAATAGAGAGAAAAGTATGGTATTGTTTCAGTTAACACACTAATGATTTTTCTATTGTTCTTTAGGAAACACTGTTCCAGCGGGTTCGGACGGTTAACCCTTTCTGAGTACGGCGTATATTTAAGAGCTGGATGTGAGCAATTAGAGAATGTCACTTCCCAAAGTTGGTAATGTTAGGTAGTAGCTCGCAGCCTTAATACGCCGCTGCTAATGCGTCTGAACTGCAAAAGGGAGCAACAGCAATTTTTGTTGGAGGAACTGAAAAGAGAAAAATACCCGGATAGTGTATCAAACAATAACGGTTAAAAAGATTAATGCATTTCAGTAAAATACACTTTACCTTGAATTTCTCCTTAAAATAAATTTAGGTCCCAGACCTGAGGAAAATTAGAGAATGTGCCTAACATTTCCTGTTGTAACAGCTTCGTTTACTTTAAAGGCTTAGAGAAACTAATAGAGAGATCTTTGAATTATTGCAATATGACACTCTATCTGATGTTGACAGTAGCCAAAGCACTGAGATTAAAAATGATACATCCTTCAATACTAGGTTGTTTTTTTTTTCACCCAGTTATATTGCTCAGAAAATAAATCTAAACAACAAATAGTCACTGTTTATCACTATTTGGTTTATACTTTCTAATAGCCAAAGTATATGTGCATTTGAGATTCTGTCTGTGCTCAAACAGCAGGGAATTTATTGCATGTAATTGATGTACAAGAAGATCAGAGAACATTTGCCTTACATTTTCCCGTTCTTTCTGCCTCAGTGCTATGGTAAAAGCAACTTTCCTTATTCCAGTGTACTTGTGACAAAGAAATAACAAGATCTGAATAAAAGAAGGTCTCTTTTATTTTTAGCTAAACAAGGTGGTACAGGAATACTTTCTTACTGAAAGCAAGAATCCTGTCTGCATCAATATCATTCCTTACCTACCCGGTTGTATATGAACTAACAGAAACAGTCTTAATTAGAATTAAGCAAATTATTTTCAACAACTCATTTTATTTGTGGACAATGCCTCATTTTCTTCTTGCAGAATATTTACATTGCGGTTTCTTTGAAGACACTTTTTTCAACTTGCTTAATATTCTTAGTGGTTTGAAAGGTCTTAGTGAATCAATTAGGAAAGGCTTTTGGTGAGTTTATAACTAAAAAAACAAATTGTGTTTTATGACACAGGCTGGCCAAGTAGTTCACATGGTATTATTTCCCTCTGTTGGCTGCTGTCTCCTAGAAAAAAAAGGATGGCTTGAAAAAAACGCTAGGGTTTTGAACCTGTCATCAAGTATGCAAGATTAAAAACTTCAGAAAACTTTCCATTCTTAGTCTTGCTACTATCTTGCTCAAAGTGTCATTCTTACAAGAAAGTAGACCACTAAAAATTAGTGTCTGTGTGAAGAATTAAAATGTGATGTTCTTTCATCAGAAAGCCATTGCTCGTGAATGCACTCTCGTAGCAGTGAAGGGTGCTGTTACATTATTTAATTGTCATTGTGGAAAAGCACTAGTAAAGATTTATGGGGACACTGATCATTTGTTTTAAGTTGTATTATGTTATGTAAAAGCAATCAATGTATTCCATTTACTAATTCTGCATTTACCAGTCTATGGCTCCTGACACTTAATAACTGTGGAGAATAATCTGTGTGCTTTAGATGTTTGCATCCTTAATATTAGCTTAAATCGCTTCTTCCTCAAGTATTAACACAGGCAAACCTGCATTAGTCTTGTTAACTTATGTTTACTTTCCATGAACATATCAGAAGTACGTGTCTATATGAAGTAAATTCATGCTATATACAGTTTTGCAAATACTCACAGAATTATTATTCTGACATTTGCTTCTGGACCCAGTTACACATTATGAAACTGCAGTCAGTATGAGTAACTACATCAGAAATTATCCTCCTGTCCAAGACCAGTTTCACTGCTTACACCTCATCTTGACCAGTACCTGCCAGTCTCCTTGGAATTTCATATGCCGTATGTTATACACAATTTCAGAGAAAAATATTACAGGAACAATTTTAAAATTCTGAGGCGGCTTTCTTAGCTAGCGTAAATCAACATATGTTGTTTCAAGGTAAAAAAAGGAAGAAGGTGAAGATCTGTTATTGAGTCTTGGACTTAAGTACGAGGAAGGATAATGGAAAAGACAGCATGTAGAGAAATGGCAAGGGAACACAAGACTGCTGATGAGTGGAGAAAAGACACATGTAAGGAAAGACACATGTAAGGAGCAGAGGCACCAAAATGGGCATGGAAATGCTGTGGGACATGGAGCATGGACACAGGAGTCTGAGGCTTTGACTAAAAGAGAGTAGGGCACAGCAGAGGATGTAGTAAGATGGAATCTTCCTTCCTTGTATTGAACTTTAACTCTTCCTTTTTTCTAGATCTAAAACTATAGGCACTTAAAAAGAATTGCCAAGTATTGTTAATTTATTGCGAGTAATGTGATTTTGGCCATGACTGTGGGAGCATTTGCGATAATTGATTCTGGATGAAAATGCCTCTTTCTCATCCCTTAGCTTGCACCCAAGGTTAAGACTTGCACTGAGCTCCAAGCCAAGAGATTTTTTACTCAATTCTATGTCCTCCATAATCTTTACTATTAAATATCTCTCTAGGTATCTATCGCTCACCCATTTGCCAAATAAGAAAAATAAAAGCTTGACAATGTCACTGAATAAAATCTATAGACAGAATGTGTCTTGTAGTATAGAAGACCCAATGCCATTTACTGTACTGCAATTAATATCAAAAGGAAGAAACCAAATGATATGCTTATGTAGCACATACTGTTTGCATAGATTTTCATTAACAGAGTGGATCATGGTGCCTAGCAAAAAAGCACCATGAGAACTTATGGTTTTAAATCCAAACCTCCAGGTTTTGTCCTTACAGAAGGTCAAGCTTGCCTATGATGTGTGCAATTCCTAGTCCTCAATTTGCTTTCAGAAGATAACAAAAATGCCCCGTATTCATTCTGCTGTCTTTTAAATACTCTTGCAACCTTAAAAGAGAAGTCTGTGTTGTGTCTTTCCAAGGCCAGATCTAAAATGGTAAATTTTAAATATTTTTAGGACAGATTTCTAGCACCAAAGCTAATTGACGTAGAATGGCTGGCATCTATGCTGTTAAAATCCTTACCCTCCAAAACAGGGTAGCCACATGCAAATTGCTACCACTTAATCGTGCTCCTTGGCGCTTGCTGGCTCCTAAATTATGCCTGGGAATGTCTGGGAGAAAGCTGTTTGGCCTGGGCCAAAAACACAGCAAAATCTCTTCTGACGCTTCAGCAACATGAAGAATCAAGATCCAGAGCCCGGGAATATTTCTAGGCAGCAACAGTTCCTGAGAAAGCACAGCAGACTGCTGCTCTCCTTCCTGGCTCTCCATGCAGTTACAGGGCCTCTCAAGCTTGAAAATGTAAAGTCTTCTATGACTACAAAAATGTTTTGGTGTGCCTGTGTCCGAAAAAATACAGAAGTTAATACAAAGTCCTTGCAAAATTGGCTGAACTTTTAGCTTGCAGTACACACTTAGGAAGCAATCTAGGCTAATATTTTTTGCAATGCTTGTTTACTACTTCATGGGAGGGGATCCTTTAGGAAGAGGTTGAAATATTTTATTGTAGAACGTGTCTGGGATTGAGAGCAATGTATGCAGGAGATATTACCTTTGTGTCCAGGGGGTGGACAACCTTGCCTGAGTGCTCAATAAAGGTCAAAAATTGAATTAATAAGCTTATCTTTCCAGAAAACAAGCTTCATTCTAGAAGGCATAACATTAGTGCTTACCGGGCTGCCTTAGGGAATCACTAATGATGTACAAAGCTTTCTACCTATAGGTCACTGATTTTAATCCAACCCAGCTCAGAAAGACTAATTTTTCTTATGAATGCCTTGTGGTTTATGTGGAACTTGAGTGGGTTTTCCAGATAGTGAGACTGGAACATGCTTACAAAATTCCAATCTGAAGCATTTTTGTCTTGCATAACAGATGCTTCAATTTTTTTTTTTCCAAGAGGCTTCTACATCAAACCTATAACTTTCAGATAGCTAATGATTATTTTTTTTTCAGAAAGTATATAATTTAAATGTAAAGCTTTCAAGTGATAGTGTGTCAACAACATCTCTGAAGAAATGGTGCCATTAGGGAACTAATCTCATTTTTAAAAATATTTTCTTTCCAATTAGAATTGGTTGTCAGAAGGACAGTTATACGTTCAAGTCCCAAATCACAAAGTCACCTGTCTTTGGTCTATGCTGTTAGGTTGGGACACTAGTTGCCTCATCTCCAATGTGTCTATAAAATTCCTAGTGGCAAACCCTGTTATCAAGAACCATAATCACTTAACCGGTAGAAACTTACCGGTAGGAAACAAACAGTCCAGGATGTTTCCGGAGAGTGTTGGAGACAATTTAACACAGATGCTAGGTAAGGTGATGCTCTGCTGGAAGAACCGGTTGGAGATGTGACAATCAATGGTACTCTTGGGTGTAGCGACCATTAAGCAATACATTTCGACATCCTAAAGGGAGTAAGGAAGGCAAGTAGCGGAGTACAGATTGTGGGCTTGAGGTGATCAGATTTCAGCTTACTCAGGGAAGCGATAGGCGGGACCTTGTGGGAGGCAGCATTAAAGGACAAAGGAGCTTAGGAAGGCTGGCAGCTCTTCAAGGGCAACCACCTCCAAGTTCAAGAATAGTCCACCCTCATGGTCAGGGAAGCTGGGACATGTATCAGGAGACTGGCTCTGCTGACCTTGGAACTCACGGCTGAATTCCAGTTCAAACAGGCAGTATAACAGGCGGTGTTGTGAGGACAGGGTGCAAATAAGAACACAGAAACATTGTGCAGAAACATTGTGGATTTGAAACTGGCAAAGGACATCCAAAGCAACAAGTAGAGCTTCTACCACCACCTACCCTGATGCTGGGGGTTCTGGTGAACAAAGGGACTAGACTTGAGTCAGTGTTGTGCCCTGGCAGTGATGGAGGCTAACAGCATCCTGGGCTGTAGCAGCAGGAGTATAGACAGCTGGTCAAGGGAAATGTTTATTCTCTGATTTTTCAGCAATCGTTAATCTGCATCTAGAGTGCTGCAGACAGGTTTGGGGCCCTCAGTACAGAAAAGACATTGATAAGCTAAGGTGAGTTCAGTGGAGGGCCACCAAGATTGCTGGGTCTTGTGAAAGAGACCCCAATGGACCAGGGTTTGTTCAGCCTTGATAACAGGCAGCTGCAGGGGCACTTAACAGTCCACAAGTGCCTATGGGGTGGTTTTAGAGGTGATGGAGCCAGACCCTTCACAGAGGGGTATGGTAGGAAAAGGGCACGAGTTGAAACAGAGGAAGTTCCAGCTGGGTGTCGAGGAGGGAAATTGCATTCTGAGGAGAGCCAAGCATTTGAGCAGGTCACCCTGAGAAGCCATGTAGACTTCACCCTTGGAGCTTTTTGAGACTTGGCTGGATAAAGCCCTGAGCAACTTGGTCTGACCTCAGAGATGGCTCTGCTCTGAGCAGGAGCTTGGGCCAGAGACGTCCTGAGGTCCCTTCATGCCTGAATGATCCTGTGGTAGTTCCGGTAAAGCTAGAATTAATTTAGTTGTCAGTCGTGATAGAGTTCAAAGCTTTGAAGGTAGAAGTAAACCCCACAGTCCAGTTTCTTAAGAATATTAGTGAGTTTTTAGGCATTTGACATATGAGTTTTGCAGTTCTGAGCAACAATCTACCCTAGTAAACATGGGCTGGACCGTGTACCAGAGTGGCAATAGATCACTCTCGATCCTTAGTTTGAATAACAAATATTATTTGTCACCAATTATTATTACCTGCTCACATGAAAACAAGCTCTGCTTGATACGTAGTTCAATAATCTCTGCTGAGAAATTTGAGATCAGAACAGGCAGAATACAAGAAGAGCAGCCCACAGTCTCCAAACAAGTGCAGTTGATGCTTATTATTGAGACAGCGTGGGAAAAATGTGCTCAGCCAGTGCTGGTGATGTACCTGTACTGTGTTTTAATACAACACTTCAGTCTTTGGGGCTGTCAATTTCATAAGGACTAAATTTACTTAAAAAAATAGCTGACAGATGAATTTAGAGAGCGTTTGGTTGCTCCAGCCCTGGAGCAGGGACCAGGAGACCTGGGTTCTACTCCTGTGTCTGTCACAGACTTCTTGGACCATCATCTTACATCTTTGTTTCTCAGTTTCCCCTTGGGCATAATATGGATAATACTTACCCACTTTACAGGGCTTAATTCATTAATGTCTGTAAGGTGCCTTGAGATCTGTGTGCACAAGGCACATTAGCACTGCAAAGCATTTAGTATATTATTTTATTATTTAAGACATCTGGGACCATTTTCACTGATGCGCTCTATCCATTTTGCACTGCTTTGGTGTTGCAAAGCAGCCATATCCCTCTTTAACAGGCCAGTGAGGCTGAGTTTATGACTAGCTTAAAATACCAGTCATCCAAAGCATCTGAAGCCTACTATCAAATATGGCTCTACTTTTTCTGTCCTTTTGCTAAATGATGACTACTCATTTTTTAATTCGATGGGGTGGGACCTGTGGGGAATTTTGCTTGTTTCATTATAGACGTTATTCCAATAGTGGTAGAGTATTTTGGCAAAGTGAAACACAGGAATGATATTGGTGCAAAAATATGTATGTATATGTGCTAGGTAAATTCTAAAGGTTAGCTAGCTAGAAACTCTGATATGGACAAGAATATGGCATCTTCTGGCAGCCTGGGATTGGCCTGAAAATAGAGTGGAGACACACCGGTACAAACCCTGGTAAGTTCCATGCACCTTTATTCAATCTCTTTCTACTTTTTCCTTGAAAAGTTGATTTTTTTTTCTGCATTGCCTTCATAAATATGGTCACTGAAATTTCTTAATTAAACTAGTACACAGCAGTTGCCATTTCAGTAGAACAGCAATTGTACACCATGGGGATTATTCTCATTAAAATAATAAATTCTAATTCAAATTTATACATGTTTATTCACACACACAAGCACACACATGCGTGCACAAATTTATGTGTTCAGTGTGAGATACAAAAGGAGAGACCTAAATATCAATTAGCCACTCCTAGGTCCTCTGAATGATAAAATTGTCATTCATTTATTTAAAATGACAATAAAAAGGAATGGTTTAGCAGGGTTTTTACCCTTTTGTGGGACACATGGAATGGAGCCCAAGTTGCAGCACAATCTTGATATTGATCTCTCGGAGAGAGAGTTAATTTGTCAATGACTGTAATTTGCCAAGCTTTATGAATCCATTCTTCTTCCTTTGGAAGAATATTTCTCTTCCAGATTTGTGCTATTACTTTTTTTAAAAAAAAAATGCAATAAAGATAAAAAATGACATAAATTTCTGAAGTCTTTCGTAGACATAGAAACAAGTATGGGACCGGTAAAAGAACATGGGACTGGGAGGCATACTGGCAGTCCTCTGTCCATCCCCTTGCATTTGAAGAGCACTGTTCCATGTAGCGTTAGTTGTTAAGCTACCACGCTCCCCTTGGAAACCAGTAAAAAGTTTTGCCCTCGCTCCTCCTATAAAAAGGCAACTCCAAAAGCTCAGTACTCAGAAGGACAGGTGGGATCTTTCAACTTCCATCCCCCTTCAATAAATCCTATACGGTCTACATCCACATTAGTCCTCCTAACCCTGTTCTTTTTCCCGGGTGAATTCCCAAGGAGCGAAGCTGGCAGGTCTGGGGGTCCAAGTCCCCTGACAGTGGACAGTGATACGCAGTCAGGAACAGCATGTGGCTGGGCTGCTGCTGGCAGAAGTGACATGTGAACATATGACCACAGCTTTAGTCTCCTCTCTGTTCCCTCTTCCTTATTCCCCTATTTTTTCAGCCTTTCTCTAGACTTTTTTCCACCCAAATTCATCTTTCCTGAATAAACAGAGCTGCACACAGCATTCCAGGTGATGTGTGAATTGCGTGTGACGACATTAATATTTTCCTATCTCTGCTGGATATATCTTCCCTGTTGGGCTCTAGGAACTGGCTTTTTGCAGCTAAAACACACAGGCACACTGAAGTACTATGTGATTGTCTGACACAGCCCATTCTTTCTCCTCTGTCATTTCCAATTTATAAGTTCCCAGTTCATAATCCAAATTCTTGTTACTAGTTCCCAGTTGTGTGACCTTCCATTTTTTACAGTAATCCATTTCAGCCCATTTCTTGTATTGTATCAATGAAGGTCACCCAGTCCCTCCCGTAAGATATTTCGGTTCTTCTCTCGCCTGATTTTATCTTACGGCAATGGCAGAGTTGTTGAGCCAGGTGGGAAAGCCGAGCTCCAGTGGTACCCACATATTCCTGCTCAGAAACATGCGGCTGAGGCTTGGCTTTGCAGCTCAGAGGGGACAGGAGTGACTACAACTGCACCCGCTGATCCAAGCCACCACAATGTATTCCTAGGCTCCTAAAGAAGCTCATAAAAGTGCTATAGTCACTACAGTCTGGACAGCTAGGTACACCGCATTTACAGAAATTACTTTTACAGAAATTATTAAATATTTTTGCAAATACATGAAAATTTTCTTTGTTACTAAAATCGGTGAGTAGACACTTGCATAGAAATTGTTCCCCTAAGCCAACACTGAGAAAGATTTTGAAGGGGCATTTGTAGCTATATTGGGAATATAATTTCTGATAATCAAACCATAAAAAGCACAAAGTTTGTCCTGGATTGGGCTAAAACCAGATAGGGAATAATCCCTCTGGTTGTAAGAACAAATAGATTCCAGCTATATAATCTGCTCCCAAATCCACACCTGATGGCTACCTGAGTGGTCTTTACACAGATAGTATTGTCAGGCAACACTGAGGATGCAAGAAGTAGTTATTGATGTATTGATTGACTTACCTATGCAAATGAATTTTTGTTATATTTGAGTATGATCAGATAGGTAAATATTACCTATTTTTTATGGTTATATTTGCTGACCATGTTGGTCCCTTTTGACCTTGTTACAAGATTGTAGATTTAATTTTATATCTCCAGCTCTGACAGCTGCTTGCTACAGTTTTACTCCAAGCACTTCCTTTTCTTTTATTTCCAAAGGTCCTGAAAATACTGATCTTTAAATGCACATACAACTCATAAGTCTATTGTCATGTGTGTTAAAACTAAGATAAATTTCAACCCTGATAGGTTGGTCTACACTTCTTTATATTTTCAAAGGTAGATATTTGCAAAGAAAGGATCTGGAAATCTACGAAGCTGACACTAACTATAATATTTTTCAAACCTTTGAATGTAGATGAAGGGTTTTGATAACTGTACGTATTTTATTTATGTTACTAGAAGCAACCGCTCTAATCACATCTCACGGCTTCCATAACAAAAAGGGCTGATGAACTGTAGAGTGGTCAAAGGGCAAATGTGACTGACTTTGACCAGTGAGTCAGCTTTTGTCTTCATGCAGACTGTCAGTGTGGAAAGAACGGAGATACTTAACAACCACAATCATTAGACATAACCTTCAGAGTCACGCAGCAACATTGGCTCTCATTCCCTGAAGCCCACATATTACTAGTTTTAGAATGAAGAAATTGTAGATGACTGGTGATCTCATAAAATGCCACTATATTTTTGAGAGCTTTTATGATATATTGTTCTAAGAAACGCATGGAACTTTTTGTACTAGTCTCATGCAGCACCGCAATGAGAAGCACTGCTTTGTGACATGGTATTGATGTTTAGCTGACATCAAGTAACTCTATCCCTTGCCTGAAAGTGCACATTGCTAAGGACAATAAACAGACATGAGACTAGGTGCCTTCCTCCAAGTAACGATTTCACAGTTTGATAAAACATACTTTGACAAAACAGAAATGGATGCAAAGGAGACCGGTTGGTAGTACTTGAATCTGCCTGTTTGTCCATTATGATAAGATGAACTGCAGTAATGTAATTACATACAGATACATTATATATTTGGTAACCATACTGCGACTGTAATGTTGCGAATCACCGGCAAATTTGGGGTCAATATGAAAAGAATGCCAATTTTAGGGGCACTGTACGCAAATGCATGTGCTTTGGTTCATACATTTAAGGACTTCCATGCGTGGTGCAGGTTTTCACCGAGGTGTGGTGATGTTTTGTCTGAACTATAGAAAAATTTGGATTAGGCTGTCATCCAAATTAGATTTTCAGTGTTTTGTGGAGTTGCCGCAGTTCAACTTGACTATATATCCCATAATGGGACAGATGCACTTACGATAATTTTCAGCTTCACTGAAAGCACTGCAGTTAATACCTCTTCACCTCTACATCTAAGAGGCAGAGATTTTCTTGAACTCCCATTACGTAGCCTCCCTACCATATAATCAGTATTCAGGGTGATTCCTGTCTCTGAGATTCAGTTCGCCTACTCTTACCTTGCCTTTATTCTTGAAGACATTTAAAAAAAAAAAAAAGAAAAGAAAAAGATAGAAGTGCTTGACAGTCTGCAGATACTTAGGACCAGGCTCAGCTGCCCACACACAGGTGTGTGTTTACCTGAGATATCCCAGGAATTACCTGAGAATTTGGACCCCAGCAGCTGTGCCAGAAGGATCCGGGTTTCCCATAGGTCCTGTGTCATTTCTGTCTGCCCCATGTCAATGTACAACATACCTAGGACACCCTAAAAGGGACTGGGTGCCTATGAGTGAGCAGCTGAGCCATGCCTATGGTGCCCACAGGGTGCAGTGTCTAGCCTACCACTGTACTCAAAGAAGGTCTATGGTGAGATTCATGCCTAAAAATAAGTTTATACTGCCATTTTAGATATTGTGAGGGATTTAATCTAATTCCAGTTGCTTCCCTGGGAGGGTACAGGCCTCCCAAAAGTTCTGTGTTATCTCTACCAGATGTCTCAGATTATTGAGGACTTCTGAAATGGCCACAGGTGCCTTTCTTTAGGCAACTGAATTCACCTAGCATGTCTGTTTTAGAGTAAGCCAAATAGCTCTCCAGTTTCTATAGACTACACCTGTACTGACTGTAAAGAGAGCTCAGACACCTAGGACAGGAGTGAATTGTCTGAAAAGAGGTGTCTTGTGCCATTTGAGACATCAGTGGTAAGCACAGGGACTGGCAGAAGCAACACAGGACTCATGGGAGACCTGAGAACCTCTGGAACAGCAACCAGTTCTTCCAACCCCATGATGGTTCAAATGGCAAAGGACATTGACATTTAGACTGAGCTGAATCGAGCTCCTAGCTTAGGTGGAGATACCTACACCCAGACACTGAGGTATAGAAGGTCTGATCTCCGACTGAATTCTACTCTACGAGCAAAATTTAGCTGCCTGAGCGTCACGCTCAGTGACTGTTGTCACTTGAGGTAACCTGGATTTTCTGCTTAGTCTCCAGCTGCCGATCCAGCCTGGGCTTCCCATAAATTGTCATACCTGCCAGCCCTGTAAGCTTTCTTAGATACTTTGGGGCATCTCAGGTGACTTTTGGTGCTTAACTTGAGTGACTGAATGGTGTTGAACCCTTGGTGTTGAACCTTTTCTTACTTCACTCTGTAAAAATCACCAGCTTTTTCCTTAATCTTACATTTGTCCTTTTCAAGTCCCTGACCCACACTATACACCAGCAACAAGTTGAAATGAAATTTTACAAATAAGTTTTACGGATATTTTCACCTTTTGGGTCCTGGTCTTAGTGATCTACATATGGGTCACTATGATGCATCTAGGAAGGGCAAAATACAAAACGAAATATCCTCCAAACCCCCAGTGATTCTTCACAGAAAAAAAAAGTAAAACTCTGTATTCCTCAAATTGCTAACATGCTTAGCAGAGAGAAATGGAGAAATCCCTTCCTTGTGTGATTTTGACATGCGATCTTGATAAAGGAGAAGGCTTTTAAGGAAATGAGCCAAGGTATTCTTTTCCTCTTTCCTCTGAAGATCTCAAGCAAAATATTCCGTGTCCCTACGCAAAAGTCTCTTCTTCCATGTACTGAGACAGGGCGGTAAACCTTTATTCTTACCAACTAACTCCATGCAAGTAACCAATCTGCAAAGCTATCTGAAAAATATCCTTTAATTGGTATAAAAAAGAAGTGAATGGTAGAGATGGAGACATTTAAGACAGTGTATTAAGGACATGTCAGTATTTTAGAGGTTCATAACTTAACCATAAAAATTTGCTCTAGGCTGAAACTTGGCATGGAAAGCTGCCATATTTGTAAGTAGGTTATTTAATTTTAGGTTACATTACTAATACACTAATGCAATGTGAGCTGTTGTATTTATTAACCTGCATTGATTTTTTTTCTTAAAAAAGGGCAAAAATATTCTTTTCCTGAACAGGTGGAAAGGAGATAGATGAAGCTAGAATTTGCCTTCCCATGTCAGCATAAAAGGAGGAAATAGGAGGTAAAGATTTATTTCTTACGTACAGAAATAAAGGAAAAGCCAGCAAGTGTTTGTTTTCTAATCTGATTCTGGGAAATTGTAAATGCATAATGACCCCTTTTACTTTGTATTGTTGATAAATTTAGAGCTCTGTAGGAAGAATTATCTGCATAAAAAAGCTCAAACCTTGTTTTCAAATGGTGTGGGATATCAGGATCTACTATTAATTTTTGCAAGATTTTTTCTCTTGGGAAAAAGAAAAAGATATTTTTGAGAAGACACCAAAACAAGTATGAGGGAGTAGGGGCTTCTAATGATGTCAAAGTGATCTTTAAATCCTTAAAAATCTCAGTTTAGGACGGCTTACTGGGCAGTATTGAAAAACAATGTCTACAGTAGATTTCCAAGGAAGGAAAAGAGAATATCGAGACAGATTTTTCTGGGACTTGTGTAGCGTTCTCTAAATATTCAGTCTCCTTCCAAAACACAGGCCAACTGCCTCTCCTAAAGATTTGCCTGGTGTGGAATCCTTGCCAGAGTGTAATTTTGGTGAAATTTCTGTCACTGCTCCCTGTCATGAATATTTATTTACTTCCCAATGGAAATCATTGCTCATCTGAAAGGGAGTTAACAGTTCTTAATAGCCCTTTCTGATTTGATTGATGTTTTTGTCACTTCCTCCAGTAAATAGGTTTCTATTAGCATACCAAATATGCTATCTGTCCTTTTGCTTCTGCAGGCACTTAACTGACCACTTACTTAAGATTTAAATATCCTACCTAGGGGGTTTCTGTCACTTCAGGGTCCGTTTTCCACACGAGTGGGTGAAGGACTTCTTGCAGTGAGCTTGGCTGCCTTACACAGCAACGACATTGGGTGTGTTCAGGATGGCTATTTGGAGGAAGTCTGTAAAACTGACAGAAATTTGTCCATACGTTATGCTACAGACTTGTGAGGAGGATGATAGTAGTAGGTGAACGATGTTCAGGGACATGTAATCATATATTTATATTTCAATTGTCTAAACATATTATGGGATGATCTTTCTTAGGCAGAACAGAGGCTGGAATAGGGTTTTCATGGAAATACGCCCCAAAGTCATGTATCATTTATGTGCCACATGCTAACTTTGAAAAAGAAGTGTTCAGAGCTAGCAACGAAACGTTGCTGTTAATGAATACTCTTTCCAGTATTATCTACTGTTTTTATGGCTGCAGGTTCCTGGTTCCAAAACAAATGCCTCAATGTTTCTCAAGTGTTTTAATACTGCAAATAATGTAAATTTTATGTATCACAGTTGGCATAATAGAATTGACATTTGGGTCTTTTCTCTGTAAAACACTAATTTGTGTGTGGCCCAAATGTGTAAAGCAGAAGGGTCTTCTGGATGTTCTGGAAAAAACAAAGTGAAAGACTTCCCTTTTTTATTAGTGAGTAGTTTGAGGGGGAGGGAGGATTTACATCAACAAGTGGTTTAAAGGGCAGTTGCCTACTAGTTGATGTAACTATTACTATCATGTTGTAAATCTGCATTCTAGTGAAGATAAAAGAACAGAGGAAAATGATTTATGGAAACATAAAGTAGGATATATAATTGTTGGAGACACTAATTTTTGGATTGTCCTTATTACTTAGTAATTTTCTGCCTCAGAAACTCATTTCTTGATTGCAAGCAGAGGCCTGGTTCTTTCCTGTGAGGAACATATACGGCAAGATGCAAAAAAAACCAAAAACAATTGCCTTTTGAAGGGCTCTAGTGGAAAGTAGTTATCTAAATCCAAGAAAAGGGGGCACAAGTCCACTATCTAGTGCTTGAAAGTCCATGTGTACCCAAGCACATACCAATAAAGTCATCTGCGCACACTTGTTTCATAAGGGACAACCTTGCCTGAACTGAGAGCCTGGTTCATAACCGAGGGGTTCATAGTTAATGTTCCCAGGTCTGTCTTCACCAAATCCCTCACAGTGTAAAACGCTTCTCTGAGCTAGTCTTAGTCGAAAGGAATAGCTAGGAAAATATAATCCTTTATGAGCAATGGAAATCCGACTTCACTGCAGCACAGCTAGTGTAGGAAGAAAAAACACTGTATGTAGTTCCATTTGTTCTTGGAAATGGCAGAATTGTTTATAATTTTGATCAGATAATTTTAAGCTGCTTTGATTCATTTAGTATTACAACGGAAGCAAGAATAACATGAATTGCACATAGTAGAGTGATAAATTAGAATCACTCCTGAAAATAAAATGCATACTACTGTGATACACATACTGTTGCCCCTCACTCAGGTTAGACCACATTAACTACCTCTCTCTAAGATAATTTTTTGTGAAGGGGTGTAGTCTAAGTGGTCCGTGGCATTCGGCCTTGGAGAAAAGCATTGGTTCCTGACATGATATTATGTAGTGGGATGGATATTGTCTCATTCCTCAATTTGGGGGCAATGTTTGGATCTAACCCTTTTTGATTTACTATTCTAGATTAGGGTTGGGTTTACTGTGGCGAAAGGGGAGACAGTCCTTGGCAACTAGCATTGCCCAGTTTCATACTTCTCCTACTTATAGTTGCATACTGTGCTGGACATGCTTATGATCAATTGAGCAGGGAAATTTTCATAAAATAAAGTCTCCCCATATAGGCAAAGACCTTCAGTTATGTCTTTTATTAATTCTGCGTTTGTTTAAGGCACATAAAGGCATTACATTTACTATTAATATGCTACTTATTCTGTTAGATTGGAGATAAACAAGATTACCAAATTGCCTGAGTTAACCTTGGGCAACTGGGTACTGCCAGCATCAATGGCTACTGGCAGTTTTCATGACTCACATTGGTCTGAAATACTGTGTTTGCTAAATCAAGCATTTAACTAAGTTGTAGTCTGATACTTTTTGTTCAATTATGAAAATTTAAAAATGTACTTCTATCATACCCTTTTACCAGAAGGAGAAACAATCTTTGGTAGTTCACAGCCATACCAAATTTCAGTGCAATATTTATTTGGCTAATATAAAACCAGAAAACACCAAATAGTCCTTCACTGTACCAGTGCTACAGCAGCACTGTAATATTTTCTGCATTTTAGCTGTTTTCCAATGGAAAAGCTAGCAAGCAGTACTTAGGCTAAAATATAATCCTATCATTTTTACATAAAATATTGATAAGAAATAAACACTTTGTATCCCTGGTGTGAATTCACTGGACTTCACGAAACCCTAATATATGGATTAAGAAAAGTTAACATAATCCTTTTATGGGAACTAAAATCAATTACATGTCAGCTTTGTAGTATTATAAATGTATTTAGTCAGCATAGAATTTTTCCAGCAGCGCTCGTTGCAGATTGAAATTGACTAACCAGATGTTAAATATTAAATAGAACTAATCAAAGTATGGTTCAAGAGATTTTAAAAACAATGATCAAAGAGAGCTATTTATTACCTGATTCATGTTTCTATTCAAACACTGCTCCTATGATGTTATATCTACCTGAATTTAGTTTGCTGCAAGCTCTTAATTTTTTTTCAGTTTAACATGAATGAGAAATATAATTCAATAAAAGTATGTTAATGTGGTACCATAGACAGAAAGGCACAAAGCTCAGGGAATTACAAGCAAAATTTGTTGGAGCAAAGTGTATGTTAGGAACAAAATGAACCTTAGGTCTGATATGAAGATGACCAAATATAGAGATATTCTTCTATCAACTACATAGAGTTTATCTTAGGCCCATTGTGTAAAAAGTAGAATCACAGAATCATAGAATTGTTGAGGTTGGAAGGGACCTTTAAGATCATCGAGTCCAACCATTAACCTAACCTGACAAAAAACACTTCTAAACCCTATCCCCAAGTACCACGTCTACCCTTTTTTTAAAAACCTCCAGGGATGGTGAATCCACCACCTCCCTGGGCAGCCTATTCCAATTCTGGATAACCCGTTCAGTGAAAATATTTTTCCTAATATCCAACCTAAACCTCGCCTGGCATAACTTGAACCCATTTCCTCTCATCCTCTCACTTGTCACTAGGGAGAAGAGGTCAGTCCCCATCTCTCTACAACCTCCTTTCAGGTAGTTGTAGAGAGCGATAAGGTCTCCCCTCAGCCTCCTCTTCCCCAGGCTAAACAGCCCCAGTTCCCTCAGTCATTCCTCATAGGACTTGTCCTCCAGACCCCTCACCACCTTCGTTGCCCTTCTCTGGACACACTCCAGCACCTCAATGTCTTTCTTGTAGTGAGGGGCCCAAAAGTGAACACAGTACTTGAGGTGGGGTCTCACCAGTGCTGAGTACAAGTAGGTTTTATAGTGCTTATATGATAATTTTCATGCATAAATTAAGCAGTATAGTGATAATAGTAAGAATAGCCTCTGACTCTGATGGGAATGCAGGAGGGGCGCAGTCATTGCAAAATAAAATCATTGCTTATGATTAATTGCAGATTTTTTTTTAACATAGAATATTTAACTTTGGGCTCTTAAATCCACAAGAAGTCATGCAGTTAGCCTTTTTTTTTTCAGGGGGGCTGAGCACTTCCCAGTCTCGCTGAATCCAAGGGCAGTGCAGGCGAGGGGCTGGCTGGTACCCCCACTGTCATCATGTAAGGACGAAGGAGCTCTCTATGCAGTTGAAGAGCAACATTTAAAATGGATCAAAGGAAATGTTCTTTTACACAATGCATAATTAATATGTGAAACTCATTATCGTAAGAGATGACGGGGGCCAACAGCCTGGTATTCATTGCAAGAATATAACTTAAAAGTGTAGTTGCATGAAATGACTGCGTGCAATGTTATGCTTGATAAAATAATTTTAGAATGTCTGTCTCTACCCATTTTATAGCTTAAAGTGCAAGTCATCAGAGAGGGCAGAAAAACTTGCTTTCCGGAGGAAATTTTGTAACTGTCCGTTAGCGAGTCTATGTCTTGATTTAACCAGCAGTAGATGCTATCAAAGGAAGATGACTCAAACAGATGGAATACTGTGCTGATTGCGTGTAGCTTCTCCTGCACTGTAATGATGGGCTGCTCCCTGGTTTCCTCACACAGTCACAAACACCACATCAGGAAAAATCACAGCGAATATCGAGCAATTATCTGTCATTTTTTGTTCTCGGTGCCTCTTTCCCTTTTGAAACACAGCAGTGAGTCAGGAATGTGGCACAGAG
This sequence comes from Ibidorhyncha struthersii, assembly GCA_013398815.1. Lineage (NCBI taxonomy): Eukaryota > Metazoa > Chordata > Aves > Charadriiformes > Charadriidae > Ibidorhyncha > Ibidorhyncha struthersii. The sequence continues at coordinate 81,685 of VZSZ01003191.1, read as the reverse complement.
CATAGTCCTCCAGGTCCATAGCCAAAGGCGCTTTGTGTTGCTGGGAGGAGGAAAATGACTCATGGATCCCTAAAGTCTTTTTCTTCCTTCTTTTGTTATTACAGAGAGCCAGCTGGGCACTCAGCTTGACGAGACTGCAGCAGAGCCGATAACTCTGCCAACAGCTGAGGGACAGATGCAGATCCCAGAGACCAGAGCAGGGACTCACACCCTTGGACGTGGTGGGCAGCAGGACCTGGGTTCAGCCAAATCCTTGTGGTGGGGCCATAGTCCAGCGAGCGTGCCAAGATGCACCTCTGGGCTTCCAGCTGATGAAGCTCGGTTTGGTTAAAGTATATAATAATAACCCCCCCCAAAATCATTCTGTCCTTAGAGAGTATGTTCAGTGGCACTGCTTAAAGTAAAAGATCTGAAAATAAATCTCTCACTCCATATTTTGTCTTTCTGGGCTGATTCTTGATTTTCCCCATCCTGGCTTTCCAAAGATTCATTTTCTCACACAGCTACGCAAAGTCCATGCAGCCAACCCCTCTGGTTACAGGAAAAATCTCCCACTTTCTGTCGCCCCGAAGGCTGAGCTGCATCTCCCCCCCACCTCCTCTCTGCAACCAGGCTCTTTGCTCCTTCAGGAGCCTCCCAGGCCATGCCACATGAACCCAAGTCTTCCCATCTCCATCTCCTTTCTTTCCCAGGAAAGAAATCTCATTCTCAGGAAAGGCGCGGCCCTCCCTTTCTAGAAGTTTCACCTCTGCCAGAGTGGACATGCCAGAACAAAATGAACAGGCGGCCGTCCTTTCTGCTACTCAGGCACAGCTTTTGTAACAGAAAAAAAAAGAAAAAGAAAAAGAAATATGCACACATACATATATATTTGTATATGTATGCACATACATACATACACATATGTAAACAATATATGCACATACATATATATGTATAAACACACACAAAAGCAGAGACAGAGCAAATCAAAGTCTATACCACTTCTCACAAAGATGCGTTTTTCATACAACACTGGGCGTTATGAAGGTAACTAAAAAGCACAATTGATGACCAACAGTTCCTACCCAAACAGGAAAATTTGTGGAAGATGTATGGAGTCAAGTACAGTTTTCATGAATAAAATTTGTTCTCTAATCTTGTTCTGACAAACTTCCAAAGTCCTTTGCTGAATTGCTGCTTCTCCTCCAACAAACAAGCTATAACCAGCTAGAGGCATAGAAAATTACAGCTTCATGATTCAGCTCTGCCAAACTTATGAGCAGCTGAAAACAGTGTCGCATTTATGGAAAATGCTAAGCATTTTTAATTCTAGGTGGCACTACTTTTGCCACCAGTGCAACAATTCTCTAGCTGCCCTTGTGGGCAAACAAACAAATGTGGAAAAACATTTACAATTTTCAGTCTTCAGTATTAGCCAGAAAATAATTTATGTTCTGAGCAAAGGATCATGTTAGACTGAGTTTTATGGTCAAGCAAATTAAATGCGCTTTTTGTTTTTTTGAGTTATTCTCTCTTTTAGAGTTTGAAAATAATATTAACCCATGATTATTTTTTTTTAAATATTGTGGTAAACCTGCTTAGTCAAACCTGGGTTCTCCTTGGGAGGTAAAAAGCAAACTGACCACTATTCCTAAAAGCTACAAAATCATTTACTTTTATTATTCTTGCACAAAAAGGCCCCAAAGCCTCAGAGCTATGATTCTCCAAATCACTGCTTCCTAAGCTTGACTGATTGATTTAAAAGCTTGCAAGAGATTTATAATGATTCACTGTGTAAGCCACTGATTTTATATTTAAGTCAGAAGGCTGCTTTTAAATGACAGAAAACTTTAGACCTAACATTGGACTCAGCAGGTGATCCACTGTTTGCTCAGAATTAAAATGGCAGCATTTCGCTGGCACAAGTGTTTGAAGTGGAGTTTTGAAGCGCACACACACAATGCATTTTATCTAAGATTATTGCAGAAAGCATTGAAATCTATGCCAGAATTTTCAAAGCTCCCCCTCTCTGTGTTTAATGTTGTAGGTATGCAAATAGCTGGATGATCAGTATTTTTCCAGAGGTATTCTCAAAGATAATTTTAAGCACCTGTCTTTTGAGATTCTGTACAGATGGCCAGAATTTGAAACAAGATTAATTACTCGAGTAATTTTGTGTTGGTCTAGGAATAGAATTAGTTTCACAGGCTGGTTGGCTGTGGGGTAAAGAAACAAAAGGAGGCTCTGCTGTATGGTGGATGTAGCAAACCATGTACATATGCCCCAGTAATGATGAGTCAGTGGAAACGGAAAAGAGAGTAGAAGAGGAAAGAATGCGGGAAGAGAGAAGTCCTGTAAAGCAGTCTCAGGGAGTTTTTTTAAATATTGTTTTTAAATGTTATGCTAGAGTGTAAAATCGTGATAACTGTTTTAAACTGGTTTGCAAATGAATGGAAAAAAGTAGAAATACCACGTATTTATGTGATTAAAACCAGGTTTTTCTATTTTAAATTCATCTGGCTACGGAAAATAACCGATGACCACAGGGAGGTACGCAGCAAGCTATGTGGAACATGTTTTAGTACCTTCCCTGTTTTTTGCCTCCTGTACGGTTTGTGTTTTGGAGATACCTAGATGAGTACGTTGCTTTGCAAGTGCATGGACAAGTACTCTCAGGAGGCTTAGGATGGAGGTTGTTGCTCTGTCTCTTCTCAGGCTGAATCGAGGACACAGTGACTGAGCTCAACTGTTCTGTAGGGTGAGATCAGGTAGACGAGACAGCAAATTTGCTGTGGTCACTGCAGTTTCTAGCCACAATGAATAGCAAATTTGCTTGGGATACCTTGTCTTGTCCCGTGTGGTAGGGCTTTAAAGAAGTTAATGTGCTAGGTAGTCTGCATTTAGGGAGATTCAGGTGCACACCTCAGGTGTCCCCCATCTTGTTCAGGATGACAAGAAAATATTTGATGTCAACACTCAGTTCTAATAGGAGTTACCAGCAGTAACCTCTATTGACTGTCCACCTGCACCTTCTTCTATATTCATGAAAGTGAATATTGGCATCACCGCCAGCCTGGCATAAAAAGACACCTTGAACCACACCAATATAATAAATCTGGCACCAAACACCCAAAAGCTTTTCCATATTATCTCTACAGCATGTTCTGCTCATTCTTCCCCTTCACTCTGCAGGCAGAGAGCTGCCCCCTGAGATCCCAGTGCCTGCAGTTCCGGGTCAAATGAGTTCCTTCCAGAACCTCCTTGTTTAAGAACCCCATCACAGGCGTTTTCTAGATATTTCTTTATCCAAGATACCTATAAGCAAGGTAGGGATTGTCTTCCAGATTTAGGGCTGTAAGAGCAGGATGGAAAGTTACACCATACACTAACTTTGAAAGAAGATTTAAATGTTTTCAATAAAGTTTTTGTGAAAAGTAACGTGACTTGTGAATAATTAATGGATGAGGTCTCTTACTGACAATAAAAGTCTGGGGATATGGGCTTCTCGAGATGCACATTTGTATGTGGTGTACTACTTCTTCCACTTAGATGACTGTCTCTGTACAGAGGAACAATTTTTAGACTTGTCTAAGAACAGCAAAAGAGAGATTCCCTGTAATATCAATCCCATCACAACAGATCACACAAGCTTGGGAATGATAATACAGCCGTACAGAAGTATGCCCTACCCAAAAGTATGTCCCTTGGTGATTATGACAAATAGACAAACACTGTTTTATTGCTTTACGTATCAAAGTGCTACTTATTTTCTATTTTCCGGACACAAAGATTGAGGATCAGGGTCTTGGTTTTGGTTTCATTTATCATGTAAACTTATTGCAAGACAGTTAGTCAGGTTGCCTCTCTGTTGGCTAATAACAGCTCCTTGCTGACATGTTTGCTCACTTAATTTCAGGTCCAGTGCCTTTGTAGGCTTTTGAAGATGAAATTGACACCTTCTGTTAGCTTTTGGCTGGGTATCGCCACTCACCTTCAACATTCTTGCTGAAGTAAGGCATGGCAGGAATTATCTGCTGCCTGCTGGTCGGAGTTTGCAGCAAATACTATAATAGTCATATGGCCTATAGCAAGGCAAGAGGTCTCTGTAGTCAAAGAGGTACAGACTGGCACACTATAAACAGCCTTGGAAGGGAAGGGCCTGCTTGCGATTCCCTGTGCAACACTGAAAATGAGTCTTTAAATCAAAATTTTTGAACAACGTGACGACAGCAAGAACCAGAGTTCTGGAGCAAGCCATAGGTGTGAGGTCCTCAGCTGGATGAGACCATAAGTAGGTAAAGCATCACTCCTGTGCTACCTCTTTCTTGTATTTAATTCCTCAGCAGATGACAAAATCCTATTCATAGCCACCTATTTATTTTTGACTATTCTTTCCTGCTGGTTTAACATTTCATAGATTTTTTTTCCAACAGATCTTTTCTGTAACACAAACCTTAAAAAATCATAGAAAGATCTTAGTCTTATTACGGCCATTTTGTGACTTGGTGTCACCGGTATCTCAATTTTACCTCTGGTATCTTCCAGCTTGTAAGTAACTGATATATGTTAAGTTCTCAGTTTGCCTTATTCTGAGAATCTGGTGTAACTGCACAGGCTATTAATCTCTCTGCAAATTGGCTGTGATATCTTTTTCTTTAGAAGGCAGATTTTAGTCCTTTTATTCCTTTTTAACCCAGGGAGTAATATTTTATATTTAAAACTTGCAAGCTGAAAAATGAAAGCCTAGATTAAAATACTTCTGGAAAATCTGAAGAAAATTGAGTATTTTTTTTTCCAAATTCAAGAGCTTTTTATTTTCTGAAATGTTTGTGAAATGTCTGCTGCCTGTGCCCCTGCACCCCAAGAGTGAGTTGCTGCTAAGACTTGTTAGTTCTATATTAGGTATATTTATTTAGAGCAAACCAAACCACTGTGAAAATCACCTATATTAACTGCCTCTTGTTTATAGTTTTTCCTTTTCCTTGTTGTTTAATGTTGCTTGTCTGATAGAAGAGATGTCTGAAACAACAGTACAGGACCTCTCATCATTTCAACCCATTTTTAAATTATTTTTTTTCATTTGAGAAGTATTTGAGACAGGAAGCCAGTCTTCTTATGTGTCTCGTAATTCTCCTACAGTCACATCCCAATCCTCATTGATTTTTGAACACTACAGCAATACAAACAATATAAAGCATTTATTTAATTACAATTCGAGATTCAGGTCGCAAATGATTTGCATTATAGCCGTTAGCATAGGCTAGATTTACAGCAAACACATTAAGATAATTAGCATTATTCTTAAATATGAGTCGGTATAATTGAAAGCGACAGACACTAAGTTGATGAAGGTAATAAAAAAACCTTAATCTAGTTGAGAGTGGCTGAGCAATAAAACATATACCTTTGCAGTGAGCAAATGTTTCATGCCAGTGAGTTTGCAGAGAGCGTGTGTCCTGGGTGCATTCAGTTTGGGCAGACATTGCCACTCCTGTGCCTGCCCAGGGCCAAGTCCAGGCTCCCTCCGAGCCGACCCAGCCTGTCTATATTTTCAGATCCTCAGGAAAAAAACGATGGCACAAAGCTGCTCAAAAGGCTCTGTCCTTGCAGCGCCTTGGATCAATACCTGTTTTCAGTGAGCTTTGAGGCACACCATGAGCTACAGGGTGGGAGAGGGAATAAAGCTGAGTTGTCAGTTACTTGAGGACAGGGATACCTATGATAGATGGCATCTGGTTTATGTGTTTGCCTGCTGGTTTTTCATCAATGTATGTCACCTTCCTTTCAAAGAGGTAGCCAAAAAGAAGGCTCCCCTTTCCTTTAGTTTGGTGGATGCGTTGGAATTCTGAGAAACTGCAAAAAACAGGGAGAGCTTGGCTCATCCCTGGGAGCGAGTTGTGGGAAAACTTCCCTGGGTGCCGCCGTGGGCAGGCAGGGAGGGAGAGGCACCGCGGGGAGGGAGTCTGCGGGGCGCTGGGGATGGCAAGTGCCCACAGACACTAGGAAGCTGACATGCAGCCAGAGCCATGAAGAGGGGAACCCCCCCAGACTTCTCCCAAGGCACACAGAGCTTGCTGCGACAGAAAGGCTGTTGGACAAAGTACAAGCCTGAAGAAAATAACATGTCCTGTCAGTGGACAAGGAGGACAGCTGTTCATCAACCCTTTCATTTCTATTCTCTGTCATTTCCACTGTTTTATTTCAAAAAAGCCAATAGAGTCTGGGTTTGGAATTTAACCTGTTTTTTGTTTGTTTTTTTTTTTGAGGTGGAAGAAACCAGCTGATGAAGATTCACCTGAAAGGCTTTGGCTGAGTTGGGGTCCTGTTGTAGGGCTGCATTACTTAGGAGGGACAGACATCCCTTACATGACGATTTGTCAACTTTTTTTTTCTTAATGGCAGACTTTTATTTGTGTGAATAATTCTGTGCACTCTTGCTGCACAGCAACTTCATGCAGAATATGTGAGGACAGGACTCTGGGTCCATAAATAGCGTTCTGTGTCAAACTCTGTTAATGTCACCATTCAGAAGCTGCACTGTCCCATCCTATTGTCCCATCTACACAGTCCTTTCTTGATGCATGGACCTCCTTTCCCAAATCCAGCAGCATATACATGCTGGCACCTGGACAGGTGCAGTACAAACCAGCTTTTGAGCTGGTTCATCCCTCATAAAACATGAGTAGGGACGGGCGACAGTCACATTTTAACCTTAGCATGAAACAGAAAAACAAGGCTGAGTCCAGGCTTGCTCTTTGCCCGTTGGTTGTTTTGCTTTAACTTAAATAACAACAAACATAAAGAGTATGCCAGTGTTTTTGCTTTGGAACTGGACTGCATCGAGGATTTCTCTCTTTTTTCTTTCTAGATTTCCGTGACTCAAAAAATTACCCAAATGCCTCAGTATCCGGCTGGTGTAAATACACAGCGGTTGATCTAACGCAACCAAACAGCTCAAGATCCAAACACCTGATAGCAAGGAGAATTGCCGTGGCAGTCTTTCATGTCCGCATAGATGTTAGAGGCTGATACCGTGTGGCGTGAGGCAGGAACCAGCGCAGCGGTGGGGAAACAGGCCCAGGGAGCCCTCCCCGGCTTATCTCACCTGTGCAGAGGTATAAGCACTTGGAGCAGATGATGACTGAGAGGTTTGAGAACGGCTTACCCTCTATGATCAAACACACAGCAGAAATCACTCACACTTTTACTGTGTGTTTTACATGCACCTAAAAAGGTTGGAAGGAACTCCGTTAACTGTGGCTAAGTTTCAGTGATAAGGAAGAGTAGCTATAGTGTTAAGATCAACCAAAAATATGAGTGAAGGAGTGTGGAGGCAATTGTAGTTACAAGGATAGGTTACGGCTTCCTTCAACAGTTTAGAAACCCAGTCTGGGGGATTTTAACAGTTAATGAGAAACACAGACATGAGCTGTGGGTCTGTGAAAGACACGGTTTTGAGATCCGTTTCAATGTACTTTTCAGCAGTACAAAAAAATCAAAATTGGTGAATTTTGAAGGTGAAATTTAACCTTATTTTCTGGTTCTTTTTTGCTGCATGATGTCACCATAACCCCTAGGTGGTATTCAAACTTTATAAATCAAATTTGTCTGTTATTTATTCTATTTGTCATGCATTTGATGTGTAGTGCAATTTTCAGAGATTAAAATGATATATCCCTAATTCTTGGATGCTCTTTGATCATGTTTATTCCTTTGCTCCTTTAAACATTGCTGAATAATTGTATATGCATTCACTGGCTGACAAGTACATTCCCTGTTTGATGGGCTAATTACAGAGAGACACTAGTCTCTTCATAGTTAAGTTTGTAACTAGCTTTGAGCTGTAAGGCCAGTTTTGATCTCTCTTCTAACTATACTAGAATAAATCCATGCAATAGAAACTTAAGATGTATGGTATAGTTGGAGAAAAAATTGTGCAGTTTTTTGGTTAACTGTATGTTGCAACAGACTTAAATTAATATTTTACTGTTAGAAAATTATTTTCTACATTGTTGACCTCTCAGAAATACTGCTTATGTCTGTACTGGGAAAGTACGTCATGTTCATTTTGATACTACTGGATATGTTTAGCCTGATTCTGAATGAACTTGGGAGACCTGTTAAATATATCAGTCATAGGGAGGGGAAATTCAGCATTTCACTAGCAATCTTCTGAGGATTTTGTACAAGTTTCTGCCAGACTACAAAGAATAACAAGCACCCACACTCCACAGGGTGAGTTATTCTCCTGCACACCCCCCCGTCTTTGTACAACAGAGTTATACCTCATAGCTCCACGGAACAGAAAAACGAAAGAAACCTTCTAGAAATCAGATTAGCAGTGTCACAGAAAACCTTCAACACCCCATGAAATTCTAAAAGAAAAGTGTTATTAAGGCACAGCTGCATGAGCAGAGCCAGCCCTGAGTACGTACCTGGTAAGAGACGTGCCGCTTGGCTAAATGAGGATGCTGTAGCTGCATTTAACAGCTGTTAAACTCCCTTGGGTAAAACCAGCTAATGTTGCTGGTAAAGTTGGATCTCACCTGGGAATAATAACTTCTAATGTGGTGTATAGTAACAGCCATACTTTCTCTGATCCGTCACAAGGGGACTACATTGGGACAAGAGACACAGCGAGACATGAACCATTTAAGGTGCAGAAACATATTCCCTGTCCTGCCATATAGATATATGTATACGCTCAGGATTCACCTGCTGATGTCTACTGGTTTGCAGAGCCCTTGGGGCCCTTCCAACCTCCTCACACAGTAAAGTTGTCCAAGGTTTCAGGAACGCTCATTTAAATACCAACAAAACCAGACCTGTTGGACACTAAGGAGAAGGCAGAAAAAAAACCCCGAACTACACAGAGCAGTTTGTTGGTATGGGAAAAATCCTTCCCATCCCTCACACCTGGCAATCAGCCTTTCCATCTGCAACACAAGAAAGCCGGCAATTAGACGCAGGGAGAGGCTGAAGCAGGCAATTGTAAGCAGCAAACCTTCTGAGGATAGGGGCTCCTGTCAGGAAACTCACTGAAGAGGAACCAGTAACTGGCCCAATTACAGGGTAAAGCTGTTCCTGGGAACTTTCATCTCAGCCTAACATTGTAATTCTGGTATTGTACGAGGCTCCGCTTCCAGTCCAAAACTGTGTTGCTCTGTTACATGGTGGTGGGGTCATCTTTATTTAGTGCTAATATATATACACTAATGAAATTTAACTGTGGATGCAGTTATATGTATATACATATGGTACACGTGTGTGTTTATATGCATATGTCTGCAATATATATATATATATAAAGTTCTGTATCAGGGTAGTCTCTTTTCACACTGTAATGAGTGAAGTTGTGCTGGTATACACATGCACAGAGGTATATATTCCGATTGCATTCCCAGTAGGCTGGAGACTAAGCTAGAATCTTTGGTTTGTATTTTGTGCTGGCCAGAATGTGATTTTACTTTTCACAGTATTTCCATTTTGACAGAAGGTGAAGGGTAGAGGCAGTGACAACACCAAGGGGAAAAAAAACCTGCTTTCACTACTACAGCTCCTGTTTGAAGAGCTGGCTTAAGAAGTTTTACCAAGTAAAGCACCCTTTTGTCAGCATAAGCTCTATTTATACTGGAAAAGCTTAGTGGAATAAACCAACAAACTATACGTGATCTGGAAACCTCACCAAAGGTTGCACCATTTCTGTTAGTGTAGCTTTTCTGGGCAGAGAAAACCCCAGTGCGGTATTCTTTCATGCCTCTGGACAGGAAGGTTTAATGAAAGGTACGTATGGGTCTGTTGGTTTGGCACTGAATAAACACCTGCTTAATTAGCCTTAATATAGTTTTCCTCATTCTTTTAACTATTTTTGTGTCAAATTATGTGGTTTATTCCACAGACCTCCTAGCTGCTTTTGACTACTTGCAAACACCATTGTTTCTTTCTAGGAGAGTGAATATGAAAAAAAATTAAATTTCAGTTTTCCAAGTTGCCATGTCATTCTGACACAATGCTCATTAATACAGAGTGTGGTGGTGTGGTAAGAGCTATTAATTCAATTTCTTTCTCATGGTCTTTTTTTCTTTTCCCAGAGAAACTCAGTCTGTTTCATCTTTTGAAAGTCTAATAAGTATTTTGAACAGGTTAGAACTATAAATCTAGTATTGGTAAATCCTACAGAAAAAAAATTGCTTATGAAATATATTGATTACAACTGATAATGATTTTTCCCCCCTCTCTTCACTGGAGACAAATAAATAACTATGGAAGTACAATGGAATTGTCATGGCTGGAGCTTTTGCTTTAGTACATTATAGAAACCTGTGAATACCCTTAGCAATAAGCCTTATTTTTCAGTGTGATAAAGTTCATTGTCTGTGCTTCTGAGTTCTTACTGAATTTGATAGTCAATGCGAGTGATTAACAATTACATGTCCTCAGAATTCCTGATTTGTTTCCTGTGTCAGTACTGCGAGTCTATTAAGAAGCGATTAGGGAGGATCTCCTTCAAGTCTCCTTCACATCAGGATTCTCCCTTTTTTGGTTCAGTTAACTTGAGGTGGGAGTTGCCTGTGATATTTTCTACATTTCACCTTCTGAGGTTATGGGCACTATTCATATGCCAGATCTCCCTCTGAGATGAATAAGTACGACTTTTATGAATTTTTCTTCACTTGTAGAATTTAATTTACATGAATAATTAGAAAGGGATGAGTTAAAACTCCTATTTAAAGAGGTAGCATCCTTTTGTTAGCCTATTGTCCAACTTCGGAACCCAATTGTTTTAAAAAGGATCTGGGCTCTTCTCCATAGGGGGTTTCCTCTTTGTAGTTTTGCCTTGATCTAAATCAGCCTGCTGTAAAGCAGATTTTGGGATGAGCTTTGACAAAGAAGAATTGTTATCTGGACAACTAAAGGGACTTTCGATTTTCCCTCGGAAACGTTTGTTGGCTTCTTTTTCTGATGTGGCCAGGATTTGCTACCAGATTTATGACAATGTTGTTTAATTCATACATCAAAATAAATAAATGAAGCGCTTAACTTCATTTAGTTCTTTGCGCCGTTTCCTGTGCTGTTAAGGCTTTAATGAGCCCAGCTGCTCTGTAGAGTTGCTGAGGGTGGAAGCTGGCCTGGGAGGGGAAGGAACAGCTTCGCTTTGAAGTGCTGCTGTGGCAGGATCGCTAAAGCAAGGCTTTGAAGGGGAAATTCCTGTTTCCCTTCCTATCCTACTTCAGCGGGCTTGAGTGCAGCAGTCAATTTTGGGAGCTGCACTAAGGCTTTCAGGTTCAGATTCTTGGCCATTTGATGCCAAGCTTCCCAAATGGGGACTGTAGGGAGAGACAAAAGGAAAGAAAAGGAAAGAAAAAAAGAAAAAAAAAAAAATGGAGGGAAGAGCAAGATGTTTATCATGGCTCTTTACCTGCGCCCATCCCAGAACAGCACCCACCCATGCTTTCTGCGCCCACCCAACACTCAGTGCTGGAGCTGGGAATGCCAAGATTATCTATATTTGTCAAGATTTGTTTTTCTAACAACACTGAAAGTAGCCACTGGCCTCAGGCCATGAGAGGAGAGGCCATGAAGCTTTAGCTGTGTTAGGTACGGGAAGAGGAAGGCGACTCCTCATGGTAAATCGTGTCTCATTGGCATTCAGAGAGCCACACAGTGTTCTAGAGTCAGGTGTTAATTCCAGTTAAATTCAGTTAGAGCCATTCTTCTTATCACCCCCCACTAAAGTATTTGTTGAAAAATTATGGCTAAAGCCATTCACAGTCTTGTATTTGCTGAGTGCAATCAGCTACCCTCTGTGTTTGTATCTATATATGTGTATGTATGTGTGTGAGTAAAACAANGATCTGCAAGGACCTGACGTCTAGCACTACTCAGCAGATGGCCAGAAATTTGATCCTCTTAAAGATTGCCTTCAACAGGTCCCCTTCCCTACCTGTCTTATGCTATTCTTTTTAGGGTTACTTACCCTCGGAAGGTGCTTTTCCTCCTTGTAGTTAATGAGAAGATGCTGGATAGCCATTTCAGGTAAAATATTTAATTTTTAGATTGCTGAAGTTAGCTGAGATAAATCCCTCTAACTGTAGCAGTCCTGGAGAGGCAAAGCTGTAATGTTGAATCAGCTATTCTCAGCAAAATACCTTCAGAAGGTTGCTTCTTACATCTCAGAGCAGAAAAAATATCCTGCTGTTGTGTAGGAAAGGAAGGAAAGTAAAGAAGAGAATGAGATAGTAGTAACAGTGTTATGTGTCTGCTGAGGAACCTCAGCAGGGTCTTCCTTCTTTCTCCTGAAGAGAGTCAGCTTCTTGAGTACCTGTGAAGCAGGTGTTAAGCAATAACAGTGTCTTACTACAGAGAGACTTTTTAAAATTTTAAATTTTAAAATTTAAATTTTTAATGCATTCTAAAATTATACCATAGCTATAAAGCAGAGTGCACTTGTTCTTATAGGGTCTTTAAAATATCTTCTGTACTTGGACTGTGTGCCTTATTTAAATATTTAGGGCTAAATGAACCACTGGATTTAAGAACAACCACTGATTGTAAATTTTTTTCTCTCAGGACCAATGTTTCAGGGAGAGATGGGTTATTTTGTACCTCTCTAGTGAGTTTCATGGCCAGTTTTCTAGGCGCATGTAGGCAGTTATATTGTCTGTGTCCCTGCTGTTTGAAGAGGCCTAGAACTCTGATGGATCTCATAGACTTTCTCGGACACATTATAGCTTCAGTTGCACTTCAGGTTTACTATTTATGACATGGGAAGGGAACAGTTCTGTGGCCTGTTGGGTGTGGTGGTTTCAGAGCAGATGCTCAGCAGACCTCCTTGAAACCAGCATCTGCTGCCCACAACTGTAGGCACCTAGCCTTGGTGAGCCACCTGGTCCCTTCTAGTCCTGTGCTCCTAAAAACAGACTGCTGCACTAAAACTACTGAACTAATGGCTCTTTCCTGATAGGTATATAGGTTATGTTTAAACACATGCTAAGTGTGGATCACTTTGCAGTTGTTGCATGAGTCTTTTGTACGTGAAAGAGGACTTAGTTTAAATAGCAGTATTCAACAGTGTCCTGAATATTTTTTGCCTGCTTGTATTCTGTAAAATTGTGGAGTAACATAGGCAATTCTTGTGTTCTTTCTTACCACTTTAGTAGTCAGACAAGCCCTTGATGTGCTTGGTTACATAGCCAAGATGGCTAGATAACCTAAGATAATTTGCATCATTTCAAATAGAACATACTACTTGTGTGCTTGACTGCAAATCTGAGAGATCTAAAATGTTCTTTTTATCTTAAATATTTTTACATTAGGTTTTTTCATCAGTAAAGATTATTTTTTTTAAGAGCAACTGTATTACAGGTATCAGATTGCTCCCAATGGAATATTGTTTTCTGATCCTTCTAAGGGACTCCTGTCTTCTAGTGGAAAGACCTAGAGGCATTCTGAAAGCTCAAAGGAGTGAATGGAAGCTGTTTTCCTTTGATTTTTACACATCTATAGTATCAAAAACTACTCAGCTCATTCTTTATTCACCTAAGTTTGCCCAAGAATCATAGAAAATACCTTAAATATGTTCTTTGACCTGAATTAAAATACAGATAATATGAAGTACAATATGCTTCACAACACAGTAATCAGGTAGCACCAATTTACATCATTGTTTTTGCTATACATGCGTGTACAAGTCTATCCTTTTTTTATCTCTAATTCTTTGTTTTTCTAGAAACAGTGAATCTGTTAGTTTTGTATTCTCATGTGATGCATACAGTTTTTGATAATTTTTACTGAGTTTCTTCCTGACTCTTTTTGCTCCTTGATACTTCTAAGGTAAAGGGAAAACGTAATTTGTCATATAATTTTTTTCCTCCCTCAGAACTTCAGACAACAGAGCAAATAAGTTTATAGTTACCTTATAAAGGTTTTCATTATTTGGGAAGGGGGAATGAACCAACTCAGTCAGTTTCCTTCATTATAGGCTTGATATTTCCTCCCTGGACTTTTGGTGCCACACCTATCTGTTTCTACAGTGGCCTATAAAAAAAAAAAAAAATCAGTGATACGTGCCAGGATCTTTCTTCATTTTTTCTCTTCATACAAATTTTCTTATTTCTTCTCTGTCTTATTTTATGGCCTGTTCACATTCCCCGTTTATAGGATCCTTGGTCTTTGCCTCACAGACTTGTCATCCTTAGAGTCTCGGCCTCTTCTTGAAATCTCCATGTGGCATCTACTAGCCATTTCCATTATTTTCAATTATCCTTGTCCTACTGGAGAGAAGGAACACTTTCTGAAATCAGCTACCTGTACACCTCTACAGAAAACATTTATCTCCCTTCTCCATATCTAAACCTGTTGAATGCCACATTTGCAGCTGCTGTGTGACTCTTCATTCCTCCACTCACATTATATCTCTTTTTCGTCCAGCGAAATTGTTTACACCTACAACTGTAACCTTTGATCGTCTCCACGTTTTTTTATCATCTCCATAAGTTTACCTTCTACGTTGGTTCCATACCCCTAGACGTCTTTGCTGCTTCAGTCACTGTTGGACACATCCTCAATAGCAACTTCAGCACTCTGACCTTTCTTGGCCCTCTTGACTGTTAGTTCATTACCTGTATATGAGACATGACCCTGACTTTCATATCTAAAACTTGTCTAAAGCTTTTCTCTTTCCTCTTTCTCTAAAAAAAATAATGCTGATCTACCTCTTTTCACCTAGTGATAAAATTCTTGCTTTACAACAGGAACAAATTCTCTTTGGTATCTACACAGTTTCAATGCATGGCATTAGATAACTATTGGCACAGTTTCCTATGCATGTGTTATGTCTTGAGTTGGTGGTTGTATCTGCAGCATTAATGTCTAACAGTTCTAAACCACTTTTCTTCCATGATTTTACGTAATTGCTTTTAAAACTATTTCGTTTTAATGTGGCTTTGTTTTAATGTGGCTTCTGCAACATCCAGTATGAATAGCACAATTTAGTTGTGTGTTGTGTGAAAGAATACTTCCTTTTTTGTTTGTTTTTTGTCCTGTTGTCTAAAAATTAAAAAAGGGCCCAACACTGCAACACTGTCATTAAGCCTAGACAGAAAATGCAACACTTGATACGAAATTATGAAGGCCACATTTGTTCAAAAGTTCAGTAACATTTTTGTATTAATTTAGTTCTTAAAATTCTTTAACAGAATATTGTAAATAATAATTCCAGTTAAAAATTAGTTGAAGGCAATAATTTATGGTCAAGTTACAAAGTTCTAAAAATAGGTCCAACACAGCATTAGCTGCTTTAGGAACTGATATTTTATACCGGTTAACCACTGATTATCTTTAGAAGAAAAGGAAAGAAAGAGATTAATCAGCCATCACACAATGACAATTAGAGCTAGTAGAAAAAGTCTTTTGAAATCTCTGCAGAGGTATGACAGTGAGGGGTAGAAATAGCTGAATTTTTCAAAGATTATTTATGAAAAATGTATTTAAAGAAGGAAAAAGAGGGCCACAAGTAAATGTATCAAGCAGGAAGACACTGATGGTGGAAACACCTCTTTGAGTTTAAAAATTATCTGCTTTTAGGTTTTGTTTGCTTGTTTGTTTTTGT
Organism: Ibidorhyncha struthersii; assembly: GCA_013398815.1. Taxonomy (NCBI): domain Eukaryota; kingdom Metazoa; phylum Chordata; class Aves; order Charadriiformes; family Charadriidae; genus Ibidorhyncha; species Ibidorhyncha struthersii. The sequence goes on along the minus strand of VZSZ01003191.1, from coordinate 66,093 downwards.
TTTTAAGCGGATGTATGTGCTTGCATCCTTGTACTTCAGCAGCAACTGGATTCATTATGATCATTAGTTTCCTGTGGTGGTGTTACATCAGGTACATTTTCATCAGTACTGCTGCTAGTATCATCAGCTAATGTGAAGATTAAGATAAACAGAAGATTATTTCCTTGTATAGTCAATATGAGCCTTAATTTCAGGGAAGATGAAGAGCCAAATCCCGGAGGGCCTAAGCACCTACACCTCCCATTGATTCATCTTTTTAAGCCCTTCTCAGGATCTGGGTATAGTAATAATGCCACTAAATGGCTACTTAGATCTGAATGCAGTGTGATAGCAGTCTCAGTTCATCAGGCAAGTTTATTTCCTTTTTATTTTTTTCTTTCTAATCTAACCTTTTTAGTCCTTTCAGTTCATTACTGAGTCAGGAACATCATTGTCTAGTGTATTTCCTCACTGTCTGCTATCTCTTCCTCTTGCATTTAAAGAAATAGTTACTGATTCACTGTAATCATTGACATTTCCTCTGCTTTCATTTGTTTCTGTACCACTAGCTGTTTCCTCAATTTCATTATTATCAAACAGCTCTTCAGTGATAGACTGCTGTTCCTCATCTTCATATTGATAATTTTATTTTCACATGCATCATCCTGATTTTCAACATCTTCAGTGCAGTCCTCAGAAGATGAGTCATTTGCAAAAGACAGATTTTCATTACTGGAGTCATCTTTAGAGTCAGAATGCGTTGGTCTATTCTCAGGGATATTGTTTGCTCCTCTGTGCCTTTCATTATCTCTTGGAAGGGATGTGCCTGATGTACTTGCTTGGTCATTATCCAGATAATTAAAATCAAATGTACTTATTTTGTAGATTAAACAAGAACATTTTTTATTATGATTGTTTGTCTTTGAAGCTTTAAAAACATCTTAGTATAAATGTTGAACTTAATTTCACTGGCTATTTAAACATTTAATGTAAGAAATATTTTCATCCACTAGGTAAAACAATGTTAATTTTTAATAGGTTTACTTCATGGAAATATATATGTTGACATAGCACCATTTTGTAAAAAGTGGAGGAAGATACATAAGAGTGCAGGTTCTGGCGGCTTCTGTATAAAGCTTGTCATTTGCATACATTACAGCAGTTACTGGTAGAGGCCAGAAATTGTAGATGGTAAGAAAGTTAAGCATGGTTGCAAGCTGTATGTGGGTAACATTTCTAGCCGGTAGAAGGCATAGAAGAAAGGGCATATATGTTATAAATCAGAGTTGGTGGAGTCTGAGACTGTCCCAGCTAACTTGCCCAGCCTAAGCTGGTAATGTTGATTCCCTCCACAGTCCACAGAGAAAACTTCCTGGGGGAATGTCAGTCCACATGTCGTAGGCGTCTGAGCACAAGATCAATTGTTGTCTGCAGTTATTTCTCTCTGTATACCGATTATGGATTGAGCCTACATGTTGAATTGCCAAAGCTAGGTGAGAATTATCCTTCCTGAAGACATGTTAGATAAGTTGATGGCTCTCGCTGATGCAGAAGTCCATTCCTACTCAGTTGCTTTTGAGGGGTATGTTCAGCCACCTATTGCTGGGAGGTCAGCTCTATTGACTAGGCATTGTTACATGTGCTTTTATATCTATGTCACACCACGCTTTTTCTATAAATGACATGAGGCACCTAGTACTCTGACTTCCCTTGGAGCTTTTTCTCTTTGTCAGTAATTCTGTGTTGTTGCTTTAATTGCCACTCATATAACTGCTTTTTTTTTAAATTCTGAAGTATTTTAGAAATAATTTTAGTTAATAGATCACCTTTCTGCTAGATAAGTTTGGCACCTACTCAGAAATATTTTCTTTGATTTTTTACACTATGAACATCACAGTGAACTAGAACAAATGGCAAGCTCTTAGAGTCATAGAATAGTTTGGGTTGGAAGAGACCTTTAAAGGTCATCTAGTCCAAGCCCCCTGCAATGAGCAGGGACATCTTCACCTAGATCAGGTTGACATTCAACTATGGCTTCTTGCAAATGGAAATATTCATGCTAAATCCTGTCAAGAGCCCATGCAAAGTTTTACAGCTTTACATTTATAGCATACCCATCTCTTCACCATCCAGCCATCAAGTGCACCAACTAATTAATTAATTAATAATAATAAAAAATTAAAATATGGTAGTGGATTATGGGAAAAAAATTATATTATCTGGCTTTTGTTATGGTTTTTGTTGCTTTTGTAGGCATTTCCAAATCTAGGGAAGTAGATTTGACCTATGGAATTTTATTATGCATATCTGTAACACTGTTGTGAAATTTGAATCAATATGTTCTGTAGTACTTAATTCCCATCAATGTCAGCCTTCCTAAAATCACCGTGCTTGTATTTTCTTCTACACATTGTGTCTTCCTGACTTAATATTTCTAATACTGTTTGTACAAGATGTTCTGTAGATGCAGCCTTATGGTGCTAATCATGCCTGGCTCATTCCCTTGAACTGGATCCAGAATAACCTCATTTTGCATTAGGGTTATCCTCTTTGAAGAGTCCTTACATCCGGTGGAGGGATTTAGAGTCTCAAAGAATGTGATCTAGTTAAAGCCATCCCTCTTCATATTTTTACATAAAGTAGGGAGGGAATTACAGCACTGTAAAGTTTCAGTTAATGGAAGGGAATTAGTAGATCACAGTAAGTTTTGCCAGCATTGCCATATTATTTTGCTTTTAAATATCTTAGCCATTTTTCATTTTCTTTTTTTTTCACCAGATTCCTTTTGTGCATTTTCCTGGGCTTTCATCAAAAAAAAAAAAAAAAGGCAGCTTTAGATCATTATAGTTTGAGTTAAAACACGACAAAAGACTATCCTGTGCCCTATTAATGTACATTACCATCCTGATCTGGTTGCCAGGAAAAACATATACTACAGATTCTGAAAATGAGTTCCCCTGGCTTGAGGTTCCAATATATATTTTGAAGAAGAACAGTCATTTCTGTGTTCAGATACCAAGCTTTGAGGCACATTTCTGCTAGCCTATCTTGAGCTTTTGCACAAAGGCTTACTCTTCTGAAAAAGAGATATTAAATTTTCCCTTCTCTATTTTACTGCCTAAAACAGTCTATATTGTCTGATTCTTTGTGGGTTATGTATAGAATCACAGAACCATAGAATGGTTTAGGTTGGAAGGGACCTTAAAGATCATCTAGTTCCAACCCCACTACTATGGGCAGGGACACCTCGCACTAGACCAGGTTGCTCAAAGCCCCATCTAGCCTGGCCTCGAATACTTCCAGGGATGGGGCATCCACAACTTCCCTGGGTAATTTGTTCCAGTGCCTCACCACCCTCAGAGTGAAAAATTTCTTCCTAATATCTATTCTAAATCTTCCCTCTTCCAGTTTAAAGCCATTATGCCTTGTCCTATCATTACATGCCCTTGTAAAAAGTCCGTCCCCTGCTTTTCTGTAGGCCCCCTTTAGGCAATGGAAGGCCACTGTAAGGTCTCTCTGGAGCCTTCTCTTCTCCAGGCTGAACAACCCCAACTGTCTCAGCCTGTCTTCATAGGAGAGGTGCTCCAGCCCTTTGATCATCTTTGTAGCCCTCCTCTGGACCCCGTCCAGCAAGTCCATGTCCTTCTTATGTTGCGGGCTCCAGAGCTGGACACAATATTCCAGGTGGGGTCTCACAAGAGTGGAGTAGAAGGGCAGAATCACCTCCCTCCACCTGCTGACCACTCTCCTTTTGATGCAGCCCAGGATGCAGTTGACTTTCTGGGCGGCGAGCACACATTGCTGGGTCATATTGAGCTTCTTATCAATCAAAACCCCCAAGGCCTTCTTTTCAGGGCTGCTCCCAATCCATTCCCTGTCAAGCCTGTATTTGTGCATGGGATTGCCCCAGCCCACATGCAGGACCTTGCACTTGGCCTTATTGAACTTCATAAGGTTTATATAAATCTAAAGATGGTGTAACTGAAAGCAGTAATGTAAAGAATTCAAGCTTATGGCATGGACCAGCAGACCTTTTGTTTTCACTGTGCCATCTTCGGTAATACAACAAATGTTCTTCTCTGAAAATAATGTGTAGAATTCAGGGAAAGAAGGGGACATTATCTTTGGAAATATGCAAAAGTAAAAAAAATAATTTATTTTAGTAATAATAAATTCTCTAAGAAAAGCCAAAAAACTTTTTCTGAAATTGGTAAATGAAATTAAAAATTTAAAAAAGTAAATAAAATGTTTTACTATTTTTGTCATCTCTAATTTTTACATTTCAGATCTTTGGAATAAGAATTTGTTTATATTTAAAGAAAAAAAAAAGAAAAAAGAAAGTAGTTCAAAGAAAGAGAGTTAAGAGAATAAAAAATTTGAGCCTGAACCAATTGAGCCAAAATAATTTGCACAGCTCTAGTTACAAGTCAAAACTGAGTCCAATCTTATAGTAACTAGGAATTGTTTTAACATGAAAGTTGATCAAAGGCATCTGAAGGTCAGTTTTTTCCAATCTGGACAATATTCATGACTCCAAAATGCTGTTTTGGCATTGTCATGCCAATCTGGCCAACCAATCTGGTCAAGGACTAAGCAAATACAAAGGGTTAGCTTTCAGCTTGGCTTCAGAGGTTGTTCTAGAGCAAGCCAGGAAAATTTTGGCAGGTTAACATGAATAAGACATGCAGGATTCAGCACCTAATCCCAACCTCTAGTGCTAGTAACATTTAAAACATCCCAGAAGGATGAAGTAATTTGGCATCTTCTTTCTTCTCTGCTTCTAAGAAAGGGTGGCCATATCCAAAATAATACTGGAAATGTATCCTTGTAAATGCTATCCCTATGTGTTATCCTTGAGACCAATCCTTGTCAGAGTTTGGAAGGAGACAGTGCATATGGTAACAGGCAGTATGGAAAATCATGGGAAAAACTGAGCTTTTGTGTCGACCCCGTTTTATACACTGGCAGAAAGATACCCACCATCTCTAGAGTAAAGCTGAATCTTGAAGGTGGATAGCATTGCTGTCTTCAGCTTTTTCTCTTGTTGGGTACACAAGGGAAATCTTGCAAAAGGTAGAGGCCTATTCTCACGGAATGATTTTGGGCTCCAACCAGCAAATCATCACAGCCCTGAGATCATTACCCAAGTTCTCGGAAAAAGCAGAACTCTAGTCTTACCCTTATGCTTAGTCTTTATTACTGATTAGGGGACTAGAGAGCTAGTTCTAGGTGAGTTTTTGTATGTCCAGAGAGACAAGGTGGAAAGCAGAATGATTTTTGCCCTATGCAGTACTGCAAAAACTTTATCAGGTGTCTAGCAGTTTAGTACAAAAGTCCCCAGCTACCTGATCAAGAAGGAGTTCCTGTGTTCAGAAAGTGACATTCGTGTGGGGGTGTGTGGAGCTGGGGTGTGAAAGGGGTTACTTGTTTTAATGAGTGTTCCTTTCTTACTGTTCTGCTGCTGGCTTTGCTGAAGGAACCTGGTTTGATGACTGGTCGAGCACTTGGGAGTGCCTGGGTAAAGGCAGCCCAATACAAGTGCAAGATATTCTGAGCAGATGACTTTGTGCATCTCCTTCATTATCCTGCTAATCCATACCTCACTTGGGAAGGGAGCTGCTTTTCGTATGATTGGTGAGATGATTGATTTCCACCTGTGTTTGAAAATTTCATACATTTTTGGGAAATGAAAAATAAAATACTTTCATGATGGTCTGCTGTAAAACATTGCAGCTACTTGCCATGATGTTGACTTTCAATAACTGAAAATTAAAGGTCTACTGAAATCATTTTGCTCCCCAGTGATTTAGAGACCCAGCCTCACCATAATTTAGAGTCAACTTTTCGTCCCCGCATAGTTCCATGATTTGCAAGCTGTTTCTGGCAGCCATCGTTGTCAAACCAATGATATTTCTTCTTCTCCTCCTCACTTTTTGGCCCTTTTCCCTCATAATTAACTTCTTCGTCAGATTTACAGCTATTTAGGTCTACCTTTCTAAGGGATATAAACTCCTGAATGAAAATACTGTGTAAGAGTACTTTCTTTAACCATTTCCTTGTCTGACATGATTGTATTTTCTATATACAAAATTCAAATGGAAAAAATGCCTTTCCTTGCAAATGTACCATTTTATTTCATATACACCATGTTCTTAGACAAAGTAGAACTAAGGGTTCACATCCTCAAATTTCAGGGTAAACCCCATGCTAATAAGACTTAGGAATGCAATTAGTTTTGATCATGTACATCCTTTATTAACAAATTGCTGTTAACTTTTAGGCAAAAATAAGGAGAACGTTAAGTTAATGCTGCAGCTTGAATCAAAGTGTTCGGGAAACTGCAGTTAACTTTAATCTTGCTGGATCCCTTTGTAGCAAGCAAGTAGCCTGATGCACTTGTTACAAGTAAGTGTTGTACTCTATTTGCTGCTCTCTCTTCTTTCTCTCACGTGTAATACCTAGGGCTGCGGATATCTTCATGGGATCTTGTGTTTCAAAATGGTAAAAAAACAACAGATCAAGCTATGTTAAAATAAACATTAAATCGGATGGAGAAGGGACAAGTAAGTCCTTTGGGATTGTTTTTTTCTGGACCTATAGGAAGGACCTACCTTTACTTACAATGGTACCCTTCAGCAAATTTCTGGACCCAAACCTATTGCTCTCCCCTGAACTGAGTCACTTTTTAATGTGATAACTGGGTTCATGTTTCCAGCATTTATATTGCCATCTGCATGAGGCCATTGCTTCCTGAGGTCCTCAAGGGCCCCCGTATGCTCTGTTACACATCCTGATTGAGAAGGAACTCTCCTATCATCATCTCTGAGATTTGAAAACATGTACTTTCATTATGACCTGCAGATGCTCATTTCCATGGAGAGAATGTGATCTAACCAACTGTGAAACAAATCTGATAATTCCACTTTAGGTGGTTCTCTCCAACACAGCTTATTTCAGAGAAATCTACTTCTGTAGAGATTGTTTTGCCACCAAACTCAGTGGAAACTGCCGCTCAACAGTATGTATCATAAAACACAATGTTACTTAATAATTCTGCTGAGATGGAGAGCTTTGAGGCTATTCCTCAGTGATCAACATACTTGTTCACCTCAATCAGCATTTCACCATTCGGTACCTTACAACTTTAATTAGCAGTCCTGCAAATCTAACAAGTTGGATACAAAGTTGGACTGAGAGACAGAAGTTTCAATCTGCTTTCCATCCTTGGAAATGTTAGCATGTGTGTTCCGTAATCTGAAAACAGGACACTTATAATCTCATGGACAATGTATGAAATAAAACTCAAACTTGTTCTCATTTACATGAAAAAGCTGTGTTCTGTCCCCATAATTTGAATTACTATAAACCACTGCCACAAAGCATGTCCCAGTTTTGCTAAGTGCCAGACAAAAAGTTGGTGATGGATATAACAAGTTCTGAATCAAAACTAAAAAAAAAAAAAAGAAAAAAAACCCCAACAGATTGATATAGACAGATGAGGGAGTAGAAGGAAACAATAAGTCAGTGTGATGAGAAGTGTTGCCAGCACTACCAACCTAACTGCTGTCGGGTCTTTCATAGGCCTTGCAGCAAATGGATTTGAAGGCGGATGTTTATGGAGAGCTCCCAAGCATGAAGGGTAGCACAAAAGAAAGTGTTTGAGGATGCAACAAATGAGTGATGGGCATGGGCATCGTTCACTGGCTGGTGCTGGGAGCTGACACTGAAACAGAGAGGGGAAAAAATAGGATGGGGGCTAGACCATGAAGGGCCTGGGTAGTAAAAGATGTATTTAGGGGAGGGATTTATAAGAAGAGGCAATATGGTCAAAACAACCACCTAGAAAAATGGAAGGTTTGCATTTGTCACGAAATGTGGCCATAATCAAAGACTGAGAGGATGAGACCCTGGGCAAAAATTCCTAATTATGAGAATAAGAAAGACACTGAGGGGCTGGAGTGTGTCCAGAGGAGGACAACAAAGCTGGTGAGGGGTCTGGAGGACAAGTCTTATGAGGAACGACTGAGGGAACTGGGGCTGTTTAGCCTGGAGAAGAGGAGGCTGAGGGAAGACCTTCTCACTCTCTACAGCTACGTGAAAGGAGGTTGTAGAGAGGTGGGGACTGACCTCTTCTCCCTAGTCACAAGTGATAGGGTGAGAGGAAATGGGTTCAAGTTAAGCCAGGTGAGGTTTAGCTTGGATATTAGGAAAAAAAATTCACTGACAGGGTTATCCAGAATTGGAATAGGCTGCCCAGGGAGGTGGTGGATTCGCCATCCTTGGAGGTGTTTAAAAAAAGGGTAGACGTGGTACTTGGGGATATGGTTTAGAAGTGGTTTTTATCAGGTTAGGTTAATGGTTGGACTTGATGATCTTAAAGGTCCCTTCCAACCTCAACAATTCTATGATTCTATGATTCTAATATGTAAGAAAGGCTGTGTCTTAAAGAATATATATATAGAAAATCTGCAAAATTTAAATATAACTTTCACCTGAGAGACTAGCATGATATCTGGGGTATGGACTAAAGTACTGTCTGGAGAATCTGAAAAGGAATAGCAGAGAAAGAATGACAGTGTTTTAGCCCTATTGAACTGAGATGACAGAAAGGCACTTAGTGGTATTGGAAAGAGGAAAATCAGTTTTGCTTGCAAGCCGTGCTGGCTGTGACTTAACTGCATACCCCTCATCACTGAATTTGCATTTGTGGGTGATTTTCCTAAAGCTAGGGTAGTGGACCCCCATTTGCCTTTATAACCCTTCTCCATCCCCAAAGTTAAAGGCTGAATGAGAGATTCTAGAAAAAAGAAAACACTGGAAAGACAAGTAAAGAAGTAAGAGGACTAGGACAGCAAAGTGTCTGGGTGATCAAGGGAAGACATGATTTGAAGATGTTTGAGGAGTAAACAGAGGTTGAGCCTGAACTTTGCCAGTGAGGAAACAGAGGCCAGGGGGAAAGAAGTCTCAACAGATGGCAGTTTTAGAGGTCTAACATGGATTGGGAACAAAATTCTGAATGGTGACTGTAAACAGTAGTATGGTGAGGTTCAAGACAAAAGGGAAGAGCAACGCCAGACAGAGATGAGTGGGAGGCATAAAATGTGAGAAGTTTCAGCACTGTTGACTACATATTAGAGTTCAATGGAAGCGTCAGATGTGGTCCTGTTCAGGTAAGGGTAATTCTTGTCACGGCAGGTTGCAACTGGCTTTGTTCTGTTCAGACCCTGATCCCACAGCAATCCCAAGTGAAATTTATTTGTCTAAGATGTATATGCTGTTAAGGAAAACAGGTTGTCTAAACCAAATACTGAAATATTAGAATGTGCTAGCAATTCAATAATAGTACATTATCCTTTCTCTTCATAGTTTCACTTTAATTATGTTTCAGAGCTTTATTGAGAAAATTAGGCTTAGTGGGATCATCTGTTCTAGTCATACTTATATTTCACAATAGATACACTTAAAATTTCTACTTCCCTTAGAACAACTTAAAAATAAAATCTGAAAACTGCTAAAAAAACAGGAAACATTTTTTCTCCTGCATAAAAATTCAAAAAGCCAATTTTAAAAAATCACTATACTGAAGTTACACAATTAGCAGCTTTCAGTTTGACATATTTCATACTTGGAGATGTTTCTTTGAATTTTAAAAAAAAGCATTTTATATAACAAGTTAAAAATAAACCTTCATGGTGATTTAGTAGCATGAACTGAGATTAAAACTTCAAAGACAATTGTAAATGTGATGCTGTTACTGAACATGTGACTCTTTGAAAACATCATTCTGTAATACCAGAGTTAAATGTCAGAGCTCTGCATTTACCACTGAATGGTATAGTTGGCCCATGTTCAATGACACTAAGGGAACAATGCTTCATTGTATCATTTTAAATACATTTTCCTTGGGGTCCCCCCCCCCCGTTAAACATTCAACACTAAGCAGACCTATTACTATATGGTAAAAGCCTGCTAATGTGAAATGTACAATGAACGAAAACTCCCACCTTATTTCTGGAAACAAAATAATGAACTAAGAAGCTGAGGCAGTGTTCAAGATAAGGGATTTGCTTGTTGAATAACTGGCTTGATAAACTACTGCTGAATACACATCGTCAAAGAAAACCTAAGAATGCTAAATATAAATTAAAACAAAAGCTATATATTTTTTTTTCCAATTTGCTTTCAAATTCTCAAGAATGGTACCCATGCATGTATACTTTATTATCTATAAGTTTTTCTTTTCTTTTTTTTTTATTATTGGGCCTGGATTGCTACTTTTTATCTGGGAACACTGAGCGCGGTTTCTATAACGATAATAGATGAGAAATAGACGTGACAACATTTCCACAAAGTCAGCTCTTGGGAGATTGAATTTATGTGCTTTACTGCTTGTCATGCCAAGGATTTCTGTGTCCTTTGTAACATCCAAGTTTAGCGTGCAAACATTGGGAGTTGCAGGGTAAGAATAAAAGCTGGGGAGCCTTCCCTTCCTTCCGCCTTTTGAAGTAGTTTCCCGTTCTTCTCTTGCACCCAAATCTTGTTCATTTTCTTTCCATTTGCCTTTCCACCCAACAAATTCCTTTGCAGAACTGTATGTTAGCAGAGGGTGATTTAATATCGTGACATTTCTGCTTTATTCAGGCAAAGAAACTCAACTGCAGATTGGCCTGGCAGGCCACTTCACTGCTTTAAAATTGTTACACGACTCTTTCCCGCATCACGTCACCCGAAATATCTGGACTCCAAGGCTGAGCATAGCCACAAGCTGTGCAGCCTGACTGTCCCACCCCAGTAAATCAACACCTGGAGATCTCAGTCTCACTTATACATTGGATTAATACCAATCTGTCTTTCTGCCTTTTTTGCACCAGCATAAATAAGATGGCCAAGCATGTGGATTCTTGGTTTATTTTAAATTTCATAAACTATACTTGTGGATTTTTCTTCTTTTTAGCATCTTCATGGTAATACCTCCTCAAAACACTACCCAACCTCTTAGGTCCGGGCAGGCTTTCCCAGAGGCTGTCAGGTCAGGTTTGTGCATCAGACTGCACATCTCACACTGCAGCACGCATTCCTGAAACACAACAGACAGACAGCAAGGTTCGCAACGTGTTTTTTTATTTGCTTCATCCCTTTATAATAGAAGTTACAGACACTTTAGTTGCTTCTTCATATGCATTAAGTAGAGGAAATTGAGAAAGGCCATTCAATAGAAATTGTGGGCTGAAAAATAATCAAAATAGAGTCCAAAGTGTTAATTAGGAGGATTTGATTGTTCAAAGGGCTGAACATTCCTGTTTCCCATTGACATCACTGATGCACGTATACCACAAAGGCCTATTTGGTCAGTATCCGTTACCCTCATGCAAGTTCACTTTTTATTGTAGTTTAGAACATGGGCTCTCTTGCTTATGTATCATTCTGCTCTTTTATAAATGCCTTAAAAGGTGGCCCTGCATTAGTAAAAATAATGGGTAATGAGAATGGGACAAAATCCTTGCTGCTAAATGTGTCATTTCCATCCACTTCATCTGCACCTCACCTTCCCCCTCGTCACCGGCATAACTACTTATCATACTACTAGCCAGTATAGCTGAAGAAGGGATGACGCTTGGCTCCTTCCTTTCCTGCATAAACATGCACCGAGAGTCAGGTACTCATCTGTAATCTGTTCTTTTTTATGGATTGTTATTATTTTTTTTATTATTATTCTACCTAATGAAGCTGATATTTGTCTATTGAGCACTAACGAGCTTGCTTGCCGGAGATGCAAATGTTACTTTTGTGTTATTACCCTATATTTGCAGTTTTTCCTCAGAACTGGGAACTCTGGAACTGAAATTCTTTTAAGAGCTAATAAGTGCATTGGCCACAGACAGCAAAGCATTTTGTCCTGCTGTTGCAACCTATGGTTTTGGTCAGCATCTCTTGCCTTTCCTGTAAGAATGATTACATTGCACCGTTGCCATCTTTGCACAGGTTGACTTCTATGTAAGATTTCTGAAGCTGATGTAGAGCCTGTAGTACATTTGTGACTGTGATAATAAAAGAGGTGGGGTTTGCACAATAGCTATATCCATTTCTATCATTTACTTTGAAACCAGAGATGCAGGAGAAGACACACAGAATGGTAAGGGAAAGAGGCTTTTCCTGAGTTTATTCTTTTTAATGTGTTCCTACAGTCTGCCTGACAAAATCCTAAACCGTACCACCTAGTGAAAATCTCTGCCTAGCAGCTGGATTTACTGGGAAATAATCCTACATAACATTCCAGCCACTATTTTAGTGAGCTTCTATGTCATTGATTAGTAAATCTGTCCTGTGTAGGTTCTTAGTCCAGATTCATCATGAGTGCATTCAAGCACAGTAAATGGTACTGACTAACAACTGCCATACATTACTTTTGTTGTAATCTTTCAGAAGAGGAAGTCAATGAAATGGGAAAAAAATGTTTTAAACTGTTTTTTAATAGTATTAATTTATTCATAGGTATATTAGTTTATGTTTATGACAGAACAAGTACATCAGTGGAGATAAACTCACATTTGACTGAAGAAGGTGAAATCTGTGGTCGTTCTTCTTTCTGTGGATGCTGTTTTACGATTCTGGAACTGCCCGAAGACTTCTGAAAAGTGAAGTTTTACTTATGTTGAAGGAAGTTTGATTGTGCCAAAGAGGAAAGCTGTCTTCGTCCTTTTGCTTTACTTGATATTCTCATATACCCAAGTCTGAACAACTACAGTAGGGAACAGCAGAAACATAAAACATTTACAGTGATCAGTATAATGTAAGTAATATGTATTATGTGTTGTTACATATCTTTTGGACTTGGTCTTTATGCCCAAGTATCACATTGCTGTAGTGTAGGCAAAATGTGACAAATGTGAATAATTGAGGCCAAGCCACAATTTTCTAGGATGAAATGGAGTCACTGAGCCAGCTGGAGAGGGAAGAAAGCATTTTTTGTGAGCTTTGCCAGATAGGCTCTAAGGAAGCTTCCCCAAGGCTGCACTGGGAGCCATAAATGTCTTTGCTGGAAGATAAGATTTTGAGTATCTTACACTAACCCTTTTCAATCATCATCCACACTGCCAACCATCTGCATTAAAAAAATCATGAATCAGACCCCAAAACAACTTGAAACTTACCTAAAAAAAATTGGTTTTATATATCTTACTGAGCCTCTAGGTTGTTTCATGATTCCACTACCTTTGGCTTTCTTTAAGAGTCTTAGCTTTCATTAAAAGAAAAATAAAAATAGGATTCTTATATAATACTCTGGGTTCATGAGAAAATCCCAGAGTTCTGGAGGCTGGAGTGAAAAATGTGGGGCTCACTGGCACCACAAAGGCAAAAGCACAGGCCCAACTCCTCTGTGATCTAATTAGCTAGTCCTTGAGTGGACAGCCCAGGGAAAGAGAAGGAAGAAAGCTGTGAAAATAACAGGTAGGGAATGTCTCCTCATTTGGAGGGTATAAAAATTTCTATCACTCTCCTTTCACAAATTTTATCACTAGGTGAAACACGGGTTGAAGAGCAGGATGATCACGCTACAGCATCTCTAACGCGTTCAGACTTCTGCTGCATAGTTTGAAGCAATCTAGCAGACGCTGAATTATGTGAAAACTTATTGTTATGACAAAGACCATAAAAAATGGAAAATGAGACAATTAAAGACCCCGTGACAAATTTTATAACGAGTATAGAAAATAACACAAAGGTAATCCATAGTATTATCTTTTCAAGGTTCTTCTTAGATGTTGTAAATAGGGTTTATAGTACTAGCTATTTTTTTGCTACTTTGCCATCAATCACCCTGAGGCATTACTAAACTGTTACTTATCTGCTGACAGGTAAAACGAAACTTTAGTGCTGATATTACTGAAGTTTTATTAGTGAGCATCAAGAGCTCAATAGTAACCAACAGAGGAAAAAAAAACCCCTTTGTTAAAATATTATGCTGGGATTTTTAGATTTCTCACTTTCTTTTGTTCTCATGGCATTTTTTTTGCTTGAATCATTTGAACTGACTGGAAAGGGAAGGTAACTGCCCTTTCAGTTATCAGTCATGGCCGACAATTTTTGTTGTTGTGGTTTGGTTACATTTGAGTAAGCATTTTGTTGTGTTGTTACTTGATACCTGGAGAAACTTCAGGTTTTGGACAACTACTGTTTTATAAGAGGTATGTAATTTTATGTTTTTCTTTTAGGTTTCCAGGGTGTCCAAATTCTGGGTGCAGGAAAATGTTACAGTACTTGACAATTAATAATTTGAAATTAAGGTATCTTTACGTCACTAATTCTTGTTACTAAAACAACAAATCTCTGCAAGAATCCTAGGTTTCTTTTTTCATATTAACTTTGATAACAATTACAAAGAAGGTAGTCATATTTCAAAGGTAGGTAGTGCAGAGAACAACAGAGGTTTAAATCGTGTCACCAAGTCAGGAGGAACCCTGAGACTGTGAATTGTACTAAACAGACTTGAAATGAAGGCAAATTGCTAATTATGACCGTCTAGGTTATCTGTTGGTGAAGGTACCCTCAAAATACATGTTGCCCAATCTTCTGGTTTAGTTCAGCATAACATGAAGCTGGCTGAATTTCACCATAGTCTGTCTCTGCTAGCATAAATTTTAAATATATTGAAGCTTTATTTTTGCTTCATATTTTTCTTTGAACAAAGAAGACCAAAAATCAATCATATATCTGGGATTTAGCTGCTTCAAATAGAGGTCAACTGAATAAGAGCTGGCTTGGTATTAAAGATAATCTACAATGTCAAGGTAAATGTTTAAAGCAAGCAGTTTTTAAAATACTGATTTTAATAAGATGCGTGACCCTGATGCTTTTTATTTAGTCTTGCACATCTTGCTAACATTAGCTTTTCTAGACTTGGCCTGCAGAAAGCTATTGTCATTTGCTTCAGCAGCAGATGTATGTATTGTGTCTCCATACAACAATTTCTCAGCATAACAAAATTCTCTTCTCCTGCTTTATTCAGTGACAGGCTCAGCCTGCTATTGTATCTGAATGAAAATTAAAATTATTTCACTACTTCAGTCTAGAAGTCCAGTTTTTAACCAGTATAGTTGTTCCTTTGAAATGTACTATTGATTTGCACATACGAGGTGTTGTAGCCCTTAAAATAACATCTTTTGCCATTGACTACTGGTGCATCTGAAGGTGTGAAAATACGTAGATTTCACAGACAATACTAAATTGAGATAATATATGAAATATATATTCATCTATAATATTCATATATTAATATATGAAAATCAGTATGTACAGAAGGCAAAGTCAAAGAACCTTACATTGGTTCAAGTATCAGCAGGAACTAAAATTAAAGTAATCCTGTAAAAATTAGTTTGAGAGACAAAATGAAAAAGTCTAAAACGCATTAATAAGAAGACAAATTGGATAAAATACTGAGAATGCTGAATTCTGTGGGACCTTTGCCATTTAATCAACTCAGCCAATACTTAGCCCCTGGCAAGTAATACTGAAGGAGACCAAGGGATGGTAGATGGCAATAAACTAAGTATGAAGTTGTTGTTTGAAAAAGTTTGCTTATGTAGCAACATTGATATGTTGAATGCATAAATGTCTCTGTTAAAGAATCCAATCCAAAATAACATATTCTGTGAGTGGTACCTTACTACGCTTTAGCTCCTGTTTCAGCCACGTCATTCATTTTGAACAATGCACTTACCTGTGTGCTGGTTTTTGTGATTCATACAGTCAAGGGTGACACTGCAGTTGGTTTGGATATGCTGAGCTCAGCAGTGTGAAGAGGACTGCACAAACCTTTATGTGATCAGTGCTTCTTGTCACCACTTTTGCAGTCCCTTTTGAAGTAGACACCAGTCTGCCATGTAGTTCACCTTGTGTGCTTTTGCTGGTGGAGGACTTGTGGTTTCCATTCACAGAAACCCATGGTTTCCCTCACGTGCTGTTCTGCTGCTGTCTGTTTGCACCTGAACACTCAAAAAATTGGTAAGTCATGCTCAGTGCACCATACCTTCAAGAGGACTTTGAAGCCCCTCCCTTCACAGTTGTGCCTTGTTTCCCAGAGAGACTCACAGTGCACTGCAGGACTGCTTTTCATACAACAGTTTTTTAGCAAATATATAGACATATCAGTGATGGAATTACTCTGCATGATCAGCATACCTTCTGTACAACATCTAGCTCTCCCATGGGTAGAGCTGTGAAAAGAAGAACATCAAACTTACTTGTAGGATTCTCAAAGCAGAAATTGCATCCATGAATATAGAGGCCTGGAAAATTTCTTTTTTTTTTTTTTCTGTGAAAACGTTTTAGTCTCTCATGGTCAGAAGTTCTTATGGTGATCAAATGTTTTTTGTTGGAAAAAAAATTCCTAGGAGTAAAATCTGTGGTGAAACCAAGAGAATGAAAAGACACCTTTTTTTGAGATCTAGTGGACAAATGTCCTTACCTAGGCAGGGCTTTTTAAAATGAAATCTAAATTACTTCAAGTCTAAGGATGAAAAAGCTTGAGGATGGCTTTCCCTGAAGACTTAACAGGCATGTAGGTGTGGTAGGACGGTAGAAAGAGGAACGTGCTGTCATATTCTTTTCCTGGGTAGACATAACCAGGAGTGTGAAATGGGGAGACCTAAATAAACTTTATTTCCACATATTTTTTAACGTATTTTGGAATGTGTTCTATTAAAAACAACCAGACTATAAACATAGAAATACAGTGAATTTTACACTCATACTGGAGAAAATACGGGCAAACCATCTTTGCCTGTCACGAACAGACTTTTATTAACTGATATTGCTTACACTCTTGGGCTCAGGCAGAATTGAGTAAACATTTATTTTTGCATTTTCCTTCTGTAAAAGGAAAAAAGGAAAGAGACCATTAGCGCTTCTTTGTGGCAAAGGCAGCCTTATGTCATACTTCCCATACTAAAAGTACTAAGCCCTTAAGATGGTCTAGCAGCCAGTAGCAGAAGTAGCCCAGAGCAGTTGCACTGAGCTCAGCAAGAAGGAGCAGCTAGTAGTGATAATGTGCAGTGGAAATAACTATTTTAAACAGCAGAGATATTTAACAAGGTTGCAGAACCCTCTGAAAAATATTTTCCGACTGCTTATTTTTCTAAAATGGTTTGAGCCAGTGTTGTGTTTTTAGTGTTTTGCTCTGCCCCCCTAGAAGCTGAACCTGCAGAACTGACTGTGGAAGATTCACAGAACTTTTGTGAAAGACATCCCAAGCTCATGAAAGCAGGCAGCGTAGGTAAGATGTTCCTTTGAGGTGAAAGTCCCTGGATTAAGGTGTAGGTTAGAATTTCAGAAACTGCTACAATTCCTAGGAAATTTCCCTAATAACCAGGCTGTTGGGTTATTTTCTGTGGTTAGCCTTTTCTTTTGAGAAAAAGGAGAGATCCTACAAAGGAATGGGATATGTTGAATTTTTAGAAGCTAAAAAAACCATTTTATTTCTTCTTTTACCTGAGCAGTGGCAGAGTTTAATCCCTTAGATCTAAAAAAATGAAGGTTTGGGCAATTTGTATCATGAATCACCTGATTCAGCAGAGTAATCAATAAGAAATGCCCTTGCACAGTAATTCAAATAATCTATTTCATATTGGAGGGCTACATAAGAAATATACAAAAGAATTAAAGAGCATAGTTTATAAAGAGAAATTAATTTTGGAAACTGAAAATGCAATGTGTTGCTTGGGACATAGCACCCTGAAATAACTGTTGGATTCACAAGTAGCTCAAACATAATGTCTCATGCTAGGACCATGAAGAGATTTAAGTGTGTCTTGTGCCTTTTTTTGACAAGTCAGAAGTATATCAACTGTGTGCCTCAGCAGGACCAGATTAGAGATACTAAGAGCCTAACCCATGGAATGATTTGAGGTCCCCACCTGTAGAAATGAAAATGCATAAATGTCATAACTCTTCCTGCGCTCTGCAGCGGAGGCAGCTCCACTGCAGTACCTCACCCCGCCGTTTGCTGTCTGATACGTCTAATCTGCCTCAACTGTCCAGTCTCTTGCTATGATTCATTTCCTTAATATGTGTTTGTCCTCACACACAATTTCGCTACTTTACATAGAGAAGCATCTCTTTCCCCTGCTGGGATACAAGTACTGGAAAATCTGAAGTGTAAAAATTATGTTCTGAAATAGAGAAATTAATCAGTTTATTCTGTATTTTGCTTGTGAGAACTGTTGGGGTTTCACACATTGTAAATGCATAGAGGGGTTCTGTTTCTTGCATCCTGTTTGGATAACTCTGTGACTCTCATTTTTCCATCTACCTTTACATCGTGGCTCAACATTGGCTTCAGTTGTGGATTGACTTTTCCTTGCATTCAGATTTAACTTGTATCTACTTGCTTTCCTTCTGTTTCCCTCGTCACCCACCTTTGCTGTTCCAAATATCACTTCCTTTACAGGTCTGAGAAGTGTTAATTTTGGTTTTAGCACAACTTTCATGGTAATCAGGGCTTTTCTTAAGTGTCAGGTTCTTCCATTCAGACTTTTATAAATGAATCTTAATTTTCATTGCTGTTATTTAACAAGAAAAGTGAAGGAAATAAAGCACTCAGGAATGAAGAGTAAAATTGAAAATTGCAACTTAAAGAAGGTATAAACATGAAGTCTATAATGAAAGTCGAGAGGTACATATAGACTAAGGTGTCCTTGTTCCTGATCATCTAGAATGGGGATCTACTAAATTTCTTCCAACAAAAGCACCTGGGAGTTCTTCTGGAAGAAACAAAGGTCCACTGGGAAAGAAAGGAAGAAAACATAGGCACTCATGTCTTGCCTTCAAACCTTTAGGTTTGGAATATGGCTAGAACATGAAGTTGCTCCTGGATCCCTCTTTATACTTAGCCAAAAATTACCACTTATACCCCCACATAGATTTCTTGCTGTCATCCTCACCACCACCACCACCATCAGTCCCTGTCACCATCCCTTTCAACCTTCCAGTTACCCCCACACCTAACACTTGTCCTAAACATCTTTACCCACATCTCCTGACATTGAAATCCCCTTTACTTTAAATGAGTTTAAAATTCAAATGGCTTCTTAATAGATGCTAGTGAAACGCAATATTGCCACCATTTGTCTTTGATAAAACACCATTCGTCATTATTGCTAAGGCCTTTGTTCCTCCTCCCCAAAGTCTGCTGACAGAAAGGAGGTGTTATTGCTGCTTTTGCTTCTGTCACGTGTTTTGTTGTAGGTTTTTTTGTTATTTGTGTGTTTTTTTTGTGGTTTGTTTTGTTGTTTTTTTTTTTTTTTAATTTTTCCCACCTTTAAGGCTTGTTCAGATGATGTCTGAGGGTGGTACTTCTTCAGGGGTGGAAGTTCTGCTCCTCTACTTCATCCAACCCCAAAGGTGTTGAGAGAAGTAGAACCCATTCCTTCTTTGGTATTGCTTTGCTCTTCACAAAATACAGAGCAGGAACAGCACAATACTTGTAATATTCTTGAGCATTTTAATGCTGCCCTCAGATGTGAGAAATTCAGTTCCTCTACCGCTTTTTCTCGCAGGGACTGATCTCTTCAAAGCCAGCGCTTTGAAGCGCAAGAAGGACAACGGAGCTCTCTGACTTGCTCTGTCTGCCCAGCTACCAGGGATGTTTGTGCTTTTTTTTAGTGTATTTTTACACAGGAAAGTATATGATCAGCAGCAAATAGTAGCTTAGGCTAAACACCTTAGGCTCCCATTTACTTTAGGAAAGTCTTCAACAATTCAGCATTAGCAAATGGGGTTTCTAAGGCAGTTACTGCAGCAGTGTCTTTTCTTCTCCCTGAGGGAAACAGCCCATAGAACCATTTTGTGAATTTATCTTGAGATTCCTGGCTAAGGGAATTTCAGTGAAGATTTAGTGTTTTATAGACACAAAGGTTTCAGACTGAAGTACGTTTGAGTAGAAAAATGAAGCATTCCTGAACATGTATAAAGAAAACACAGGAGTCTGAGGCTTTACAAGAATAATTTTTCAGTTTTCCCACATACTGTTTTCAGTATAAAACAACGTCGGAAAGAAAAGTATCCAGGCAATGTTTGGGAGAGCTCAGAAATGCCAGATCAGGAACTATATAGGTATATCTATATATAGGTATGTCTGTGTCTGCAACCAGAACGTGGCTTGAGAGCTTGGAACTTCTTCTTTTATTCAAGTATGTCTGGTATAGTGATCTGCCAACAGAAGTTAACAAAATACTCCCACTGGTTTCGCTGTGTGATGGATTGAGCCCCGAAGGCTCTGCGTGGTTGCGCAGTCAGGTACTGACTAGTTGTGTGTGTCTGCTAGTTTGGTTGTTTTTTTTTTTACCCATCTAACCTTGCCACACAGAGTGTGTTGGTAAACCACATAATGGAAAGCATGTAAAACTAGTTTTCAGTAGAATATAACCCTTGTGGGTAAATAATTTCACTCTCCTCCCCCAAGTACTGTGTTAGAAACGATATTCAGCATAAACTGACTGTACAGATAGCCTGATTGTAAAGCAAGATTAATATGAAAAGGCAAGAAGTCTGCAATAAAACCTACTAACTTAAATCATCCACATTTGTGTACAAGCATTCATATTTAGCAACAGTCCCAAGGCTGAGATTAAAGCTGTTTGGTAGGTTACTTCAAGGCCTTTTTATTGCTAAATCTTATTATGTCTCTAAAATGTAGAAATTAATCACCTGTCATCAAAGCTACAGTGGATTATTGACTTCTAAATGTCTCTACAAAATGATTCATGACAGAACGAAACAGGAGACTGAACTAGCACTGAAATTCTTTTTGCATGTGATAAAAAGGGTCTATTAAAAGTGTTTGAACAAATGCTGGCTATTAGGTAATCATCACAAAGGGTTTTGTTATCAAAACGTGGTGCTTCTTGAATAACCTTATTCAGTTACATAGATCTGCAACACCAGTCGTCTAATGGGGAAGTTATCTGCAGAATTCAGATTCTTCATCTGAGAAACCTGATATTAGGTAAATTGCAGCAGGATTTTCTGAACTACCTGCAAACCAGTGATGGTGAAGTGTTGTTTGCACTTGCTCCCAGGTATTTTAACCCCAAATCATGTGGATATTCCAATTCAGAATCACTGGGTTGTGACTGGAGAATTTCTTATGATTTGGATATTTTGCTGTATATTCAGTGCCAGTTTTTCTTTGAAACGTGTCAAAAAATGCCACAAGGATATACTGCTGAGGGGAAGAACAATCTGGCTCTTGATTAAGTCCAAGCGTGTTTCTTACAAGATTGATAACAGCCCCCATTCAGTTATAGCTATCATGAAGCTGGATAGGTGTGACTGTGTGGTGTGATCTGAGGATGCAAGCTGCACTGGCTGGTGTTTCTGGGAGAAGTTTATGCTCCTGATAAACCCGTGTTTGTCCTACTCAAAGCTGCTTCTGGAAATCAGAAGGGAAGTCCTCAGTAAAGGTGTGACGATAAACATTTCTTCTCCAAAAAGGGGACCACTAAAATTATTTTCTAAGAAAATCAATATGGAGAAGACGGAGATTCTGGACAAATACCCTAGGTGGTTTGCTACAAATATTAGAAGGCCAGGTTTACAAAAAATGTCTTTGGAAAGGTAATTTTTTAATGGCTTTTCAGAGTTTCCATCAGTCACATTATGGGTCTGCAGCGTGTGCCTCAGTTTTCTGCTTTCAGTAGGCAGGGTGCTAGGCTGAAGGGTACTTCTTCCCCAAAATTTCACAGCGTGTCCTCTTACATTAACTCTTCACAGGCTGGCGACAAGCGTACCCTGGTTTGTCTGTTCCTTACCTGCGTTGTAAGACAGACTCACTGAATTTTCACTTAGAGTTACTTTGTTGTTTAATACAAGTTAGGGGAAAATGAAGGAAAGATATATTCAACAAGACTGACCGTTGTGCTTTTAGGTATGAGACTGGGGAAAAGAGAGGTTATAATTGCAAAGAATAATGAAACAGCAGTTTTTTTTAATCCATGTGCAAACCCAGAATTTATCTCTAGCTGTTTTTACTAAAACTCGTCTGCAAGTGGTTGGCATGTCTTAGCTGCTAAAGCCAACAGTCTTGAGTTCCTACAGTCATCCTGCCTTGTGATGGCTTTCACAGGGCTCAGTAACTGCATCTTCCTCTACCCTTGCTTCTATTTTCCACATCGATTTTTACAGAAAAAATTGTGACATTGATTTGGATAAAAATGAAAATGCTTTTGATGGCACCATGTGGAGTCAGGCAATTTGGACACTTAAAATGATTACCCTTGTTCAGTCTGACCTGCTTAGACGAGGATTTGTGTGTGCATGTGTCTGTGTTTGTCTGCTTCCTATGTGCTATGAATGGCTCTTTTTGTAAGCCTTGGGGAGTGTAAAGGGCTTTCCCCCTTTGCTCCTTGTCAGCTCGCTGCCTCTGTCCTTACTGTCCTACCTGGGTTGTTCATTTTGAACTCCTATGGCTTCATTGTGACTAAGAATATTACATGAGACCTCCTTAGATGTGTGTACATGCATACGATGTGCTCATGGTCCCTGTAGAGACCCCAGATTATCGATACAGATAATATAAATGAGTTGCTCCAGCTGGACATGTCAGTGCGAGCAAATGCTTTTAGTTCTGGTTCTGTCCCCTGCCATTTTAACTGACATTCCTATCTTTTATAGTTAAACACAGATTAAAATGTTGTTGCCACTGAGTTCTTACGAAGGTGTTTGCAATCTTCCCAGCTTATGCATGGTTTCAGTAGTCACAGAAACAACTGAGGGAGTCACAGACATGTTGGTTGGAAGGGAGATCTGGTGGTCATCTAATGCAAACTCCTCCTCCAATTGTGGCTGTCACCAATGCTGGAGAACATCAGCCAGGGCTGTGTCTCAATGAGTGCTGAAGACCTCTGGGGATGGAGACGCCACAACCACTCTGGGCAAAGTCTCTTTCCTTCATGCCCATCTGGAAATTCTCAAGCCACAGCCTGTGGTCCTTGGCCTTTGTTATTGTCTACCAGTGATGGAAGAGTTTGGCTTCCTCGTCTTCATAACTACTCTTAGGTAATTGTGTGTAGCTGTTTGATCAGCCCTTAGTCTCCTCTTCACCAGACTAAACAAGACCACCTCCTCAGTCTGTCTTCATAAACTGTGAGCTGTAGGTCCCTGAGCACCTTCATAAGCCCTCTGCAATCACCTTGAGATCCTTCTTCAGTTTCTATGTGTCCCTCCTGAGCTGGGGGGGACACACTGGATGCTGCAGTCTGGGTGCAGCCTCACCGGCACTGCGCAGAGGGGACACGCTGCACAGCACACTCCTCCTTATGCACCTTACTCATGGTGAACTGTGCTGTTGGCTCATATTAGTGGTGTCTACTGTAAACTAACTCAGCATTAGATATTGGCAGGGCTGTCCGCTGGGCAGTCACATCCTGGCTTGCACTGAGTTCACCTGGGTGCAGAACCTTGCAGGTTTCCTTCATGAGCTTCACGAGTGATTTTTGGCCCAGTCCTCAAGTTTCTCTAAGTACTTCTGGACCAAAGCTCAGCCATCCATCCTGTCAGCTACCCCCTCTAAATTCAGTGTTGTCTGCAGGTTTTCTGAGGGTGCAATCTGTGTCATCATCCACATAGTTAATGAAGATGTTGAAAAATACTGGCCTCAGTATTGACCCCTGAGGTACTTTGCTTGTTGTTGGATACCAGCCATATGTTGAACCATCGATCACTACCCTTCGGGCATGGCAGTACAGCCAATTTTCAACCCTCCTTACAGTCCAGTCCAGGCAGTATTGCAATTAATATAGAGTAATGTATCTTTTGGGGATTTTTTTTTATTTTAGAATACAGAAATATCAACCACCTAAAATGTGGTAGGTGTGGCCAGTGATGAAATCAAAGTCCACATGGACCTCATACTGTATTCATTGCAGTTTTGGTTAATTTTTGAAGCAAATAACGATGCCACCTTAAAGTGACTGTGAATAAACTTTTGTCGGTTTTCAGTTTTTTAAAAATATTTATTAGTTGTCAAAATGGTACCCTTGTTTGTTTATTTTTTCCTAGAACTTGAGGTCCAGTTAAGGTGAATAGAAGCTTGCCTGAACTCCTAGGTATATAGCTAGATCGTCCTAAAATCTTTATCATTAGTATTTGCAAACACCTCGTGGCAATGCTGTAGAAACATAGGTGAAAGGAAAAGTTACTAAGTTTCAGAGATGACTGACACAGACTTTATAGCTATCAGCTTACTGGTATTTGTGGCAAAAGTGAGAAATTAATTTTCTAGAAATACAGCCCTCTACCATTTGAAAAAAACCCACTGTAATGCTGTCTGAAAAGCCTCATAGTTTTCTCATAGAAAAATGGAAGGATTCTCTGTTATTTTGAATCGTCTTCTATTCCTTCTCTTAGAAATATGTTAGAAATATGTTACTGCTTATGTTATGAAGAAATGATTTTTATTTTAACTTTACCTTAACTGTTATTTGAAACATTGAAGAAATTTTTCAGCATAAAAGCTGAGGTGGGAATTCAGTACTGGCCTATGATTATACAGACACAGTAACATGACGTGCTGGTTGAAGAACACTGGCTTTGCCTTTTTGCCACAGGCTGGCTAGAGAGCTTGGCCTAAGGTGAGCAGGCAGCTTAAGAAATTCAGAGATGCAGGTAACTGCATCATTATCTCCAGGTCTCTTAGGTTCTTTTAGGGTCTTCCATAGATTTTCCTTTCTGATAGGCAGCCTCTTTCTTGGCTTTTAATTCCTCTTTCCTGTAGATGCCAATAAAATGCAGGGAAGAAGTAGGAAGAAGAAAACACAAACTCCTCATAAGTGTCCTCTCAGCTCATCTGCAATAGCACACCTGTGAGACAGGGGTAAAAAAACCCAGTTATTGGAGGAAGGACTTAAGAAGAGAGAATAAGGATGATAACAATAGCATGGATGACACCTGACTGTTGTTTTCATCACTGGATGGATGTATGCTTGCGTGTGTGTACCAGTCAGGGGAACAGGACATGCTTGTTCCTCTAAAACACTTGTATACCAGGCATATGATTATACTTAAAATTGCCTGTGCTGAGAATCACAGGAAATCTTTTTTCAGTGCTGCATGCGAAAATGAGGACAGTGAAAGCTCCTTGTGCTGTATTCTCTAACACAAATGTTATTGCTAATGTGTGTATGAAAAAACGAGACAGGTTGATGAAAATTTGTTGGATATTTGTGGAAATTATGTGGTTTGAACGAATTGGTTTTAACAAAATTCTTGTAAAATATTTAGTCAGATTGTTTGTGATATTTAATGAATTAGTCGCTGTACAGTGTGTGACTTTCTTGGGAAGAGAATTACGAGTTCAGATTCACAACCATGCTGTGTGAATAGCGGTTGTTCTTTAGGGCAAAAGTCATTTGCAAAGTTGCACTAAATTCCAAACCTTATTCAGAGACCAGATTCCCTACCAATCAATGAAAGAAGGTAAGCACTCCAGAGAGCTTTACAAGCCCTTCTCTCTGCATCACTACCTACTTTGGCTAAAGAAGTAGCTAGGCTCCTATATAATGAGATCCCCTCTAGACCCTGTCTATCTGAAAGCAGAGGCATGTCTCTTTGTAGCATGGGGGACATTCAAGCCAGACCTTTTTCCTCTAATCCTAAAACAACAACTAGGAAAAGGGTTTACATAAGAGTCCCTAAATCATAGTGATCCCTCTCTAATTATGGTATATCTATCTCAGTCTGGATGCAGCACTTTTGCAAAGAGAATCTGCTGGCAGTGCAGCACAAAGGTGCAGTTTATGAATGGCATTACTGCAATGGCATTATGCTGGTGTAAAATATGTATAAGTGAGATCATAATTAGGTTCATTAAATTAACTAATAGCTACCCTAACATCTCATAGTCCCATGGCATCTGGCACTTAGATACATGTTTTATTAGATAAGTCAAGGGTGGGGATGTGTTTGTCTGTTTACTCATAGTTCAGGAGTTCAAAGGAGAGTTTCTGTGAATGTTGTATATATTTATGCCCTCTGAGGCACATTCTCCTTTGTTTCCCCTGCACTAATCCACTGTAACATCTCTGATGTCAGATGAGCTTCTTGTCCAGAGAGTGGTGTTCTCTGCTGAATACTGGATGTACGGAAAGCAAAATTCGGGCTCTCATCCTTACATTCTTTGTTTTATTTCTTTTCAAGTTAACTTCTCGCTTCACTTTTGGTGGCACAGTTGGTGATTCCCAAATCCTTTTGCAGAGCTAAGTTTTCACTAGTAGCATATGGCTATCTAACAGGTGGAGCAGACACTGTACAAATGAGAATTTGCCTTTGGGTCTTTTCATACTTTAGCTTCTGTGTATTTGGCTGTTGCATTTACTGTTCTAAACTCGGTGATATTTTACTCATCTTCATCCAGAATATTTCTGATGCGTCCAAACAAGTTTAAAAGTTGGTAACAAAGTGAAAAGCGCCCATGCATGACTTTATGTTTCTCACTCCTCTTACTCCCCCTCCTCCTCCTCTCTTATCATGTTGTTTTGGCTTGTGATACCCTTTCAGGTGCGACAGTACCTTTTTCTTGTCTCCTGCCAAGCAACCTAGGTTTGTTCCTTGATGCCTTTCATCGTTGATCTTGTAAGCTACCTGCCTTGCCACAAGAGTAAGTCATCATTTGGATGGAGTATACTTGCTTTGTCTCCTGCATCTTTAGAGCAGGAAAGGTGGGCAAGGCTCTGAGTTTCTCACCAGTAACTCAGAGGAGCCATTGACCTCACCAGACAGGCTAAATAGGGTGGGTTAAGGACTACTTTGCATTGCTAGGCTCATGTCAAATAACCAGTGAATCTGGCCCACTATTTTTATGCATGTGTGCAGCATCGAGCACACTATTGGGACTTTAACAGACAATAAGATAATGGATGCGTTAAAAATACCTATGACAAATTCAATACAAGAATTGAAATACAGGGTAAGTGGAAAGGTGAAGTGTTGGTGAAAGTCTTAAATCTCAAGCTGACCTTTTTTTTTACCCACAGGACTTGCCGTTGCAACTTCTGTGCTGCTCCGTGGTTGCTTTAATTTATATGACTAATGACATGAAAGATGTAAAATCTGTAAAAATACTGTGTTTGGCTGCTTAAATTAAGTTTATGAGTTTTTCTTAAGCCTGCCAAACAACTTAAATATTTCATGGCTTTCACAGGCTACAGTTCTAATATTTATAACTCTTGTGTGCAGATTTCAAAAATTATAATTACAACTCCCAGGATCCCAGATATAGCAGATGTTCAATATTTTGTACGATGTTGGCAGAAATGCTTTTCATGCTCTTTTTGATCTCAGTACCCCATGTATTGTATCTGCTACAACAAGCTGTTGATAAGAGAGTTTATTGTTATTTCCCTGTAAAAGACTCTGTAGGGCAGATTCAGGATGGCATATAAAGGAGAATGAATGGGGGATTCAGCCCTAATGAATAATGAGGAACCCTGTGCAGTGTATTCTTTCAAATGCTGCCCTAGTAAATGACATATAGGATGTCTCTCATCACATAGATCCACATAGGACTTTTGGAGTTACTGTGACCCTTTCATTTTAGACTATACATACTTGCCCTATTCCCCGGTATTGATGGATCATGTCACTTCCCATTCTCTCTTGTATATTCACCCCCACGGTGCCTCTGTTTCCTCTCTGAGAGTGCAATAGCCTTATTTGAGTGAGATGCCAAAGCCCATATATATGTTTTAATCAGAGAGTTGATGTGTGAGCTAAAATTATGGCACTGACTCTGATTTTTCTAATGATCCGCTTGCATGAGGAGAAGAGAAATGAGCTTTAAACAGCTGGGCTTGTCTCAACTTTTGCCATGTTTTACATATATTGTATTCCTTATTATTGTAATTGGGCTTTTTTTCTTACAAACATATTGGGTACTCAGTTAAACAGCTAAACTTCACTGTCACTCAAATGATTGCCCCAAATTTACAACACTATAACTGTAATGACAGTCTACCCTTTACAGGCAGATTTCAATGCAGTCCACAAAGGTCAAAAAAAAAAAAAAAAAGAATACCATATTAGTAGATTAATACAATATCCCACAGTGTTACCGTAAATGCGTAACAGTAACAAATAGTAGAGGTCATTATATAAATGAAATTAAGCAGTTTTAATTATACAATCATTCATTTAGGCCACAATTAGAACACATGGAACATGTATGGAACATATTAAAATTCACTGTTTTTCAAGGATAGCTTAGAAAAAATTCAAATTAGGTACCTGGCATTTGGTTTTCAGTATTACCTTAAAAATATCCACTGAAATATAAAAGTTAGTTTGAAAACATAATGAAACTTGAAAAACACATTTAATGATATATGGGCTTTTCTGTTATTCATGTCTATAGTACAACCATAAGAAAATTAATATACCATGTTTTCAGGAAGTTATTTAGTTATTTGGTTTGAAGGGTTTTTTTTTTTTTTTTTTTTGTTTAGGGGGGCCTTTTTGGAGTTCTTCAAACACTGAACAACTCAAACAATGACAAATGTTGCCATTTTCTGTTTTCAAACAAGGAAACTACCAAAACAGCATTTGTACTACAGATAAAATCCAACTTTAAGATGGATCCAGTACATCAAACCCTTGAAGGTTAATGAGATTATTTTGAGCAGAAGATGATGACTATGTAAAAGGACATTTCCAAAATGGTGACTTCAGATATGATAAAACTACTCTGGACAGAAATCAGCTGTAGGTGATCATATGATAGTAAATGTACAGATGATTTTGTGAATTGAACACTACTACTCAGATAGTATTAATAGATTTAAAGTTGTATTAATTAGGGAATGTTTAAGGGTGATGTTTTATATACTAAATGTAAACTGAGTTTAAAAGAGCAATTTCAGTGACTGTGCAGATCACCGAGGAAGTGAATTCAGCTACATATTTTGTACTTGTCTGTTAATGGGGCAATATAGAAAACAACACTGCATTAAGGAATTGGAGATCTGTAACCATAGCAAAGCTTTTTAACATACTGTTAAAACACCCTTTCACTGTTTTCCCTCTCTCATCACCATTTCCTTAAGCCTCTTGGAAGTTCAGTGCGTTTATCACCTTTCACATGTATGGAATAGGTGCTCCTGTTGCTTCTCCGAGCTAAAAAAAAAATGTTTCCAACACAGATCTAAACATCAGTGTTTGCTTTGGCACAGTGGCAGTACTTTTAGTTCTGTGATTTTGGTATCCAGTATTTGTAAAAGATAAAGATAACTTGCCTTCAGAGCTGGGACTGCTGGGTTCTCCTGCAAACTGGGTTACAAAAGCGTTTTTCACTCTGTGTCTGTCCAGAAGATACATTGCCATCCACAACTGATGCAGAGGAGTTACTCAAAAGCCTGTAAAATTAACAGCACAGCCATGGGCAGTGGACTGAAAATGCTAATTAATGTAGCATCATGGACTGTGGGATGAGGCAAGATTCATTATGTCCTGGCTCTGCCACTTAGTTCATTTCTGGACGTTTTGTATTTTAATGTAACTAGACCTATGTGTCTGGATGAACTTTGTTAAATAGTCTGTTCAGAGAACATTTTCACATACTTCTGTGGAGATTAAATGCATTACAGAAGCCTCTAATTTTCCCTGGACAAAGTTGTTATTTATGGGCATCATTAAACCCATGCTTCACTCTAGCAAATCCTATCGTTTCCACATTTCATCTTTGTCCAATTCTAAGTTACATTTTCAGTTGATTATTATACCAGAGTTGAATTTGCTGGGCCATTCTTTGCCCAGAAGAGAGTTTGTCTGGAATGTCAGAGCAGAAAAAAAGTTCAGATGTCTTTAAAAACCCAGACAGTGATTTTTTATGTATATTTTAGTATAATAATTATTTTTAGTATAATAATAATAATATTTTACCTGAGATACAGTCTTACACTTTCTGTGAACTGATGTCTTATGTCAGTACGTGATTAATAGGAGCTGACATTTGGAAAGGAGTAAGCCACGTTTTGTGGCTTTTTAGGTTCTTCAAAACATATTTCTTGTTTATGCACTGAATTTTTAACATTTTTAACAGCAAATCTCTCATTTGCTACAAACGCTATGTCAGTAATAGTAAAAACATGAGGTATCTGGGGAAGTCTGTAAGTTCTGCTATATCTTTGACTACTGAAAATGTGCAGACGTGAAGAATGGTGCCACAGCATTGTGAAGGAAGGCTCTTCCTTGCACTTGCCATCAAAAGGACCATCTGAAATAAAGCAGATACTGTGTTTCAGTGGAGCAAACAATTGAAAATGCAGATTGCATTCCTGTCCCCAAAGCCTTGTAAGCATGCATGCATCCATTAATGTTTGTGAGGTTTTCTGACACTTTTTAGATGTGTCATAAAAACAAATCCTTTTACTTATTTTCGAGGTGAGCCTCGGTAAATGAGGCATGGGACTGTATTCTGAAATATGAGGCTAACAGGAAACACAGAACGGCTGTCTCACTCACGGTCCATCTTGTAGACCAAATGTGGCAATTTTTCCTATGGAAATACATTGTACAATTGTATAATAAAAGACTCATTAAAATACAGATGCCAAAAGAAACAATTGCTTTTTTTAGGATTCATTTCCTGACTTTTGGTGATTTCTCTTTGCAACTCTGAAGTAAAATTTATCATAAGAAAAATAGCCCTCTAAACACCACCTCCCAAATGGGTGAAGCTGGTGTAACCAGTCAGGCTTTTTTCTAGGAGAGGTATTCAGCCCTTCACAGAACACACTCAATTGTTGTGGATATTTCACATTCCTTTGCTCTAGATAGTAATTAATCATGATTTTGCAGCTTCTTTTTAATTATGCGATTGATGATTTCTGATATGTCAAGAGAAAATGAAACAAATGGGAATCAATTGGAAAATGAAACTGGAAAAAAAACCCCAACACTGTGAGCATCCAGGGTGCTGTGCAGAAGCAGAAGGGGTGGAGAAGTTTTTGCATCAGATATAGATAGAATGCTTCTATTATGATAAGGGCAATAGTTAAAAGTTAAAACTGCAGCTAATTAAAGTCCTCATCTTCTCATGGCTGTAATCCCGGTTTGTGTAGACGAGCTTGTTCCTCACGCCTATGATTACAACATAATGAGTGACAAAGCATTATATGGCACGAGGGACTTGTCTGGAAACTTTAATTATTAATATCCATTTTTTTTTTAACATTCTTTCTCTCTACCCTCCTCTTCCATTTCCACTCTGAGACTGTAATGAGACTGCTGTTGAGTGCTAGTTGACTCTGCTCTAACATATTTTCCTTGTTAGCTTTAAAAGAAAGGTTGGGAATATTTATCTATTGTGCCCAGGAGAAGGACTGCGTTATATGGTAATGGGTGAACTCTCTTACTCTGGGAAACAAGATTAATATCTCCCAGAGTAAGAATAGGAAGAGTTTTGTATATGATGAACTTTGGAGAGCAAGTAATAGGAAGCTCATGAATGTAAGAAATTCAAATGGGGCTGTATCCCAGGGAGCAAAAGAGAGGCCAGCAGAGCCATTGTTGGCTTGACAATGTGATCCTTAAAGGTAGAGGAGCAGAGGCAGTTCAGGATGTCAGACACATGTCGTGCTCTCTGTTTCTCATAACATCTTTGAGGGAGAGGTGAAGGAAAACAAAAAAAGAGTAGGGGTCACAGAGACCACTGCACACACCACAGCGAGAAGGCAAGCAAAGGCAGAAGTGCAAAAGGCCACTGGCAGGGCACATTTTTCTATTTCTAAATAGGAGGGCAGAAGTGATGAGCAGCAGGAGTCTCATAGTTGTGGGGTGGCGATCAGCAGGAGGAAGGGAACCAGCTCTGGATGGAATGGGAATCATCAGCTGGCCAGTCAAGCTATTTTACAGTCTGCTGGGAGGTCTGGCCCCCTCTTTCATCTTCAGGACCTTGTAAGAATAGTTCTGAAAGAAGATAACTGGACAGATGGGTTACAAAGTCCTTCTTCAGTTCTGCTGGGACTGCTTTAGCTTGTTTTTTTGTGGGTTTGGGTTTTTGGAGGTATTTTGGGTTTGTTTTTGTGTGGGGGTGTGGGTGGTGTTGGTGTTATTTTTCCTTTCTCCCTCTTCCAAGGTAACCTAAAACCTTGATAGGAGATTTGAATCATGCTTTGGAAAAAGACAGGTTTAATACGCCTGTATCTATCTTTATTTCTATAAGCCAGCATGTTCTGAAAGTTCCTGCTGACGCACAAAACTTGTGCCTAGCTTGGAGGAAATTTGATTCAAACCATTCACTTTACTATTGAGATGATATTATCAGTGGTTTCACAAGAAAAATTTCTTTAAATGGCTGTATAAATCTCATAAATGGGAAAACAGTTGCTCTGATTTGTACTTGGGATAACAGTAGATATTCTGTGAATAAAGAGATTGCTTTGCCACAGGGTAGATATCAGATCATTGACACTTAACCCAGTGACTCTTGAGCCTAATAGGAGGTCATTGATGAAAACACATTTGGTAATTTCAGCTTATCTTCTTTCTGATGGAAGCTTATATCATCCAAAACAATTACACATATACTGTGTGTACAGGCACAGCTGGCATAAAGTTACACATGAAGACGACTCTGAAAATACTCTAAATTGGAAAAGTCTACAATAGCAATAAAACTTTATAATTGTGTGTCATTGTCCTAGTGCTAATGTTGGAGACTATTTGAAGGACTGGAAGACTCAGGGGATCTGTAGTAGATAGAAAAGTCTCTCATCCATAACTCATAGTTTCAATCAGCACAAGTCAGCAGCAGACAAAAGTCATCGCTTGACGCGTATCTGTAGTAGTCAGCGTATGATGAGCTGATGTTGTTCTTTCGGTCACGCAAAACAAACCCCATGACCAGTAACCCCAACCCTGCTTGGGTCACCCATCTGAAGATGCGAACAGTCCCACCACAGTCAGAGGGACTGCACAAATAAGGCCGCTGAGGTGTGGTATTAAGAGTTTCTGCAGTTGGAGTCAGGGCAAACCCCGCAAAGGCAGGCTTCGACAGACCTATTGCTCCTGCCTGGTTCTCTGAGACCCAGCAACTTGGGAGCTGCTTTTCTTGTGACTGGAGCAGTCCTTGCAGCTGTCTCCAGTGTGGAGTCTTGGTGTTTAATGGAGATAAGTTCCCCTTCTAAACTTGTCCTTAACGCAGGCACTAGTACTGATTGTTTCCTGCCTGAATGTGAACTCCAGGAGCTTAGTGTCTTTAGAACTACTACTTGGCAGATCAAATCTGATTGAAACTGCCAGTGTCTCCGAATGTCTAGGGGTCTGGATAGCAAGGACTCACACTGACATGCAGATTAGATAGACCATTCTCCTTTCAGATCTTGAAATAAAACCTGCCCATTTCACAAGACTGGAAGTATACTGGCAAGGCACAGTAGGAGAGACTGAACTTCTTTTGATTTTTTCAGGCCTTTCTGTCATTTGTAAAGATGTTTTTTCTGTCGTTTAATTCAAGTGGAATTGCACAGGGGGACACCGGGTTCCTCTCAGAGGGAAATCAACATAAGGTGCAGCGGTTTCCCCTAACTTGTGTCACTTTGTGCGGGAGTAAGAAAGTGTACAGCTCGGCTAATAAATGGTGTCTGCAAGCTCATGAGGTTGCAGTTTCTTTAAGCCCTTTCAAGGCAGATTGCTGGTATTAACCCTCCAGCTTTAATTCTGGGGAAATAAGTTCAAGTCAGAGGAACAGGTAGGAAGATCAGTGTAGTTGGGTACTGGGTTGTGAAAGTATCGGGTAAATTTCTTATAGGTCACTTTGACTCTTCACAGTGGCAGGTTTTGTGATTATTACAATGAAATAACCAGAGCTGAATAGTATCTGCTGAAATTCTCTCGACTGGCCAACAGTTTTAAAAGACAAAAATAGCTAATAGCATAGGAAGTTCCATCTTAACATGAGGAGAAACTTCTTTACTTTGAGGGTGGTGGAGCACTGGAACAGGCTGCCCAGAGAGGTTGTGGAGTCTCCTACTTTGGAGACATTCAAAACCCGCCTGGACACTGTCCTGTGCAACCTGTTGTAGGTGACCCTGCTCTGGCGGGGGGGTTGGACTAGATGATCTCCAGAGGTCCCTTCCAACCCTGACGATTCTGTGATTCTGTGATTCTGTAATAGCTGGTGTGATGACAGGAGCCAGGGGTGGTATTGTAGCTAAAGATGGTGAGAGACAGCAAAGCAGAAGTAGTAGTAACTCATAAGAGGGTTATACCCAGCAGTTCCTGAGGTGTAAAATATAAAAATTGAGCTAGGTGGCGGCAGCATTATATAACTTGCTTACATTATGCTAACCTGGCATTTTAATTAGAGAAGGTGTCATAGAAAGTGAGTTTGGAGAAAAAAAGATTTTGGAGAAAGTTGCCAGTTTGGAGCTGGCAAGAGGGGTTTGAATTCAGCTCACAACTTGATAGCTAAACATAGACAAACAGGAGTGAGGTGTCTAACCTTCTATTATGGCCGGCCAATTTGTCACTACCGTCAGCGGCCTCTACAGTGGTATCTAATGCCTTTTGAGATACCTCAAGATATTTCACCAGTCCTTGGCTGTCTCTCCATAAGAGTATGGGTCTCCCATAGGTCCTATGCCATATCTGCCTATCCCAAGCAGCTGTCTTGAGCTTTTGTCTCCAAGCACCTTCGTTTAAGGAAATACATAAATCCTTGTCCTCCACTGAACATATTGGGAGCGTTGACACCTAGTTCATGTGTAGGTGATTTCCACCCCAGATGTCTCTTTGCAGAAAACCAGGCAAGCACTTTTCTTGGAGCTAGGAGTGGGTTTGGAAATTTCCCTGCTAGGGAGTCCAAGGGGAAAAGGGACAGTATTTTGGTTGTCAAAGAAACATCGCTCAGTGATATTTACATGGGCAGACGGTAAAACTGAGGATGTGATCTCTTGTTGTGAGTAAGGTAATGCAATGTCGAGCTGCCTTTGAAAGGAGCAGTCGTTGTTCCCTGGCCCTGACCATATCGTGGGCTTCTCTTTCTTGATCTGAGAGAATCAAATGACTCTGTCTGCAGGGTGAATTGGTTCAGCAGGCTGAGAGGACAGAAAACAATACTTTTTTAAACTTTATACTTTTCAGAGTTTGTTTTCCACTGGATCACCATGCAATGAATCAACTCACCTAATAGCTACTTGGTTATCCAGAGAGAGAAAAAGGAGGAGGAAACTGTAGGCTTTGCTGCAGCACCTTGGACATTTTTTGGCGTAACTGTAATGTTAGCATTGGCCTAAAGGCATTGGGACAGAGGCAAGAAAACTTATAATACCTAGGTAAATCTATTGCTTATGCATAGTTCTTGTATTGTCCCAGATTCATTCTTTCTTTCATACACATTCAGTATTTATCACATGGGAAGCAATACCTCTTAGAAATGCTCAGGAAGGCATCTATTTTTCCACAGGTTGCTCAGTAAGCTAGAGCATGTGTGTGTGTTCACTTCAGGATGAATTTGGGGATGTTTCAACCCACTACTTCCTCCTGGTGATCATACCATCAGATATGCATATTATGAAGGCAAAACAAATGCGTTTTTATCAACCACTTTTAAACATCAGTGAAATATTTAATATATTAGGGTTTTTTTTTAGTAGTTTAAAGGTATTTTTAGTCTTTTCTGTAAAGCTCAAATTATATCAAAATTATTTTGTCTGTTCTGTGTATGTTCCCATCCTCATTCTGGCAGTATCCAAAGTATTTAAGAATACAAACAACAAAACATTTTTCCCCATCTTCTTTCCAGGTCTTGGGGCATATAGCTTAGCTATGTTAAGATGCTTGTTTGTGTTTTAAGTGTTTTGTGAATCTGTTTGAAGAAAGTATCAAAGGAAACCTGAATAAATGAAAAGCAATTTGATGTAGCAAAAGGGATCTAATGGTTGTGATCTGTGTTTGTTTGTTTAACCAAAGAAAGAAAACCAAAGGAAATGAGATGAAGCTGATGAAGCCAATATCTCTCTGGTAATGTCTTCGCTTATGTATCAATATCTTCTTTAATGAAAAATCAAAGCTGCTATTGCAGCTGTAGGAACAAGGCTTTTGGGGGACAAAAGAAAAATGCAGAAAACCAACATTTCTTTTGGGGGAATATTTTAAGAAAAACAAACACAAATTTAAAATTCAGTGCTAGTTTTTAAGTGCATACTTGGGGACTTAAAAATTTCCAAGGTAACAAACGTTTCTCCACATTCAGATAATTTTGTTACCTACGTATCAATCAAACTTTGGAACCAGACCACGCAGTAAAGAATGTTTGCAAAGATAAATAAGGAAACAGTGTTGCTTTCATCTCAGTCTGAGGTGCAGAAAATACAATCCAGGCTTGAATGTATAAGAAAAGAGACCTTCAAATCTGTTGTAAAATAATTATTTTTACTGTAATTTATAACTCCCTCTCCTTTTTATTTCTTTCTGTACAGATAGCCTACTGCTTTTACAATATGTTGATCCCTTCATGTGCTAGAACATAGCTGAAGAATGGAGTTATGCATATTTTCATCACAGTGCTCTGAAGAACTCTTTTAATCATATTTTGTTCGCTGGCTTGGGGAAAATTTCCATAATCTTTGTTGTTAAATTGATATTTGATAAATTGGTAATCATGGCTATCTTGATTAAAACATGATTAAAATACTCTTCAAAGTAGGGAAAAATATGTATATTTTTATGGCTTACATTGCCTATACATTTTAAGATCATTTAACAGGAAATCGGTTTCACCTCCTGAAAAATCCTTGGTAATGTATTGCATATTATTACACATCATTATGCTCAGCTGTGTTCATTATAGGCATGGGATTCATGAGCACTTACGATCCCCAACATGTTCAAGTGCACGGCTCTCTTCATGTACAGAACTGCATAGGAGCAGACTGTATGAAACAATATGAACCTATGAAGTATGACCAAAGGCAGTGGAAGAAACTTGTTAATTGCAGGTGGTCCTTGTGTTCATCTCTCCTTGGTCTTACAAACACTTAACTATACAAATGAGATGACTTTCAGAGAAGAGTTTGAGAGATCCAAACTTTGGAGTAGCCAGTGCCATTGAGATGACGAAATAGAAGACCTGTTTATGCGTCTGCAGCTTTGTTAGTCAGTTATTTTGGGAAAGTCTATCTATTGCTGCTTCTGTAGCCACATCTAAATTAGCAAATGAAACTGGCCTTGATGTTGCATCATGATTCCCACCCACAGGGCAGTACACACCTCCCCTCTTCCTACCCCATACCAAAAACTCCAAAGTGACTTTGTACTGAAAGTCTGTGGCCCTGCTCTCTCACAAAACAAACATGACCATTGCTTTGGAGAACTCTGCTTGGGATAGATCAAACTCATGATTTTGATGATTCATTGTGGACAAGGCTCAGCCATATGCTGTAGCTACATTAGCTGTCATCCTTCCGACCATGGCTTTTTTCCTGGACCTGCTACCAGTTCTTGGGTTCCTAGGGTATTTTCTCTGAGCCAGCCACGCAGTACTCTTTGGCTGGCAGGATGATCAGACAGGTGAGAGATGGGAAGTACATGGAAAAAAAGTGAGAATCCCTTAAACTGGGAAACTGACAGAAGTCCCAGGAAGTAGCACGGAAAAATTTCTATCAACTCAACTGAAAATAAGTTAGCAAACTAGACATCAAAGTTCCACTTGACCTAAACTATCAGCAACAATGAAAGCTGTGTACTCACGTTATAGACTATGCCCTTATACACAGTATTCTGTATGGAAGATACTGTATCAGTCACATTGTAAAAGACCTAGATCAACTTAAAAAAATAAAACCCAATAGAATGATTACAGTCGCTGCATAGAATGACAAGTATTATCAACAAAAATTAATCAGGCGCATCTTTTAGTGAACTCAATTAATAATGTGCAACAACAGGGTCTCTTTTCTTAAGATGAAAATTAATTAGTGGAGGGAAGGTCACTTGGAGATGCTGACATCACTCATCAGAATGCTCTGGCAGCTCTAATTATTTGTCTTCCAGGCTTGGGTGATCAGAAATTATTGCAATACCTGAGCAACATTTTGAAAAAGCTTTGTGCATGGCTCTTTTAATTAGACCTGGTATTTGATTAATGCAGTGGAAGCATTTAGATCAGCCTCTTATCATTGAGTGACTTAGAAGTTTTAGGGAATTATACTGTGCAAGACAGGGTCACTACAGTAGATTTTTAATTCAGACCTAAAAAAAAAAATCAGCTTTAACAATTTAAATGAACATATATGTCTTTTCCCTCCTTTACTTTATCATTACCTAGAATGAAATTACATATTTTTCAGCATCAAACGAGGCAAACTGCACACTGTGTGAAAATGTAATTTGTGTGTGCATAATAATACATGATTTACATTTATGTATATAAATTTAAAAGCACCTGCTAAATTTGTGCAAGCTGGATTTATATAAGATTGTAGCAAAGCAGAACGTTGAGCTGCACTGTGCAATCTATATTGCATTGACTTTTTATTTATTTTGGTTTTATTTATAAGCAGAAATACACACACTTGTGCGTATGCATAAATATGTAAGAATGATTTCCAGTTAGAACTGTGAATAATTTAGAGCAATTTTCAAAGTCTTTGAGGCCAGGCACCGGCTCTAGTTCTGCCGAATCTATCTGGTGGTACAGGCAGTACGGGCAACAGAGTAGTAGGCAAACACAAAGAATGTGAATATTATTAAATGAAATAAACACAATAATGAATAAGTAAAAAGATTACACAGTCAGAATAAGAGAACAGTAGTAAAAATAATGTCCACCAAATATCACAATTAAACAATAAAAAGCCATCATGGGCACTTAAGGATCACAAACGCAATTGGTAGGTGGCAGGTCTCTCTGAAGACCTACTGGTTGGTCTGGAAATGCAGCTTGTTTTTTCTGTCTGTGGCTCCTTTCTGGCCAACGGATCTAA
Source organism: Ibidorhyncha struthersii (assembly GCA_013398815.1). Taxonomy (NCBI): domain Eukaryota; kingdom Metazoa; phylum Chordata; class Aves; order Charadriiformes; family Charadriidae; genus Ibidorhyncha; species Ibidorhyncha struthersii. Next base: position 27,142 of record VZSZ01003191.1, on the reverse strand, counting down.
TTATTTTAAAGTGTTCCTAGAGCAAGTCTGAGCTTCTAATCTACTGATTGTTACAAGTACGCAAAATGTGTGAAATATGTTGTTTATTGCTATAACTTGTTCTTTTTATTAATCAATTCTGATTAGGAATGAAGTTTAAATTTAAAGCATATACAGAATATCATTGAATATACAGAATACCATTTCATAGGCAAACAAGAAAGCAAACAAGTACTATATTTTCCCCTTGTTTTTAAAACAAAATAAACTCTCAAATGAGCACAATTCTGTGGAAGTTAATGTAATTGTTCTGGCTGAAAGCTAGATTTGGCCCATTATGTTGCATTCTCTCTCTGATTTCCTCCCAGCATGGTTTTATTATGACACGGTTTTAAATCATAAACTTATTCACTCTAAGAGACTATAAAATAGAGTAATCAATTTTTATTTTTGATGTATTTGGTTATTTACAGCTTCATTGTCCAGCTAGGGAATATACAGCACTGATATACCACCACTGACTTCAATAGAATTATACCCTTTTATACTGAGGCTGGATTTGGCAATAACAGCTAAAAATGAACATATCCAGAAATGGTAATAAATTGTAATTTCTCATAAAACTCCGTGAAATAAAGTGCTTGGACTCTCCTATTACTTAAAGTTCTAAAATAATTATATTGTACTGTATCAGGTATAGTTTGTTAGTATCGTCCAGATGGTAAGGGGGCTAGAAATTACTTTCTGGGTGGAAGGGACCATATCCTGAAAGAAAAATATTCCTGTGGAATAACCTTAAGATCAATCAAGACCACAGAGGATACTTTACCTTGAAGTTTATGTTGTGGTAAGTCTGTTTTGTTTCATTTCCCAGTTGAGATGATTTTCAGGATGGAGGGGTGTGCTTCTGTTGCCGGGACCTACAAAATTGTTCCAAACATCATTGATTCCTCATTGTCCACCAAAGCTATAATCCTAAAGCAACTATAGTACTTCTCTGCAGCAAGGTTATACTGAGGAATAGATTTCAGTGAACTTTTAATTTATTTTTTTGTGGTCAAAATTTAGTATTGAAATAAAGTAATCATGCTACTAAATAAATACATATTGAAAATATCAAAATTTTCAGATCCAGCTAGTGTTTTGAATTTTATTTTCTGAGGGAAGAAGCTCTTCCTGGTAATTTTATTTAGGTTTACAATGCATACAAATTGGGAACAGCTGTTTGGCTTTTTAGACAATGCCCTGGAATATTTCATAAACACTTGTGAGGCAAATTCTGGAAGATTTCATATTAAATGATGCAAACCATAAACATACATTTTTTTACATCACGTGGCCAGGTGCTAAAAAAGATGTTAAGATGTGTTAAATGTTACCTTTGAAAGGATAGAGCAAAGCAAAAAGAAAAAAACAGTGGTGAAAGAATGCAACCTACTTTCTCTTCACTTATAATTTTGGGCAATTTAAGATTGATCCTTGACTTGTGAATCAGTTAATAACTTGGCTTACCTGAATTTCATTGCTTTGCTAGTAGAAAGATTATGTTTTACTCTTTGACCAATTTTAAGTTAATGTAGTTCTCCAAGTAGTACGCAGTCACACCTGTTTGCATGAAGCCTGCTTCAGATTTATGGGTGGAATACATCACACTCAAGTAGGGGCATGATTTAGTTGCTTACTGAGAGGAGTCTAGTGTCACACGAGATCCCCTGTGGTATCTCCTCCGCCTCCAGCTGCTATTCCTGCAGATCATCGCATCTGTAGAAGAACTCTTGGCCCAGGCAGATGCAGACATTTGGGGTATCCTTCCTCAAATGGTACTAGGTTTCTGTGCTAAAGCAACCCAATCGCGCTCCAGCTGTCCTGGATGACAAATTCAGCATCTTAAGACAGACAGGTCTAGCCTATGTGGCCATCTGTAGCAGATTTAGGCACTTTGGTGAGGCAATGGGGTCTGTCCTCAGGTAAGTGAATGAATTTTTTCCTTGAAGTGACTGTTTCTGATCACTAACTTCAGAGCATAGGCTACATCCTACAGTTAGCTAAAGTTACATGAGGTAAATCCCACACCATATCTACCTGTTATCTTACTGTACCTGGGATCTGAACTTGAAGAGAATGAAAATGCTCAAGCAAATGTTGAAAATATACCAAATTCCAACACTGTTTGACACTTCAGAATAAATCAGTTATGGAAATCTCCTTGAGCTGCACACGAAACAATGTCAGGTCTTTTCAAACTCAGATAGATTTTATGGCCGTTCTATTTAGCAGTTTTTTCCAGTCATTTTGTGTTTAGAAATACATTGCATGTCTTTATTCATTTGTAGCTCTCTTATTAATTTCTTTTCTTTATCACTAAGAAGACAAACTCCTAGGACATTATGGCTAAATATTGCTGTCAGTTTACTTAGGGAAATTCTGGGATAATATTAATCTAATTTACAACAGTAAACTAGAGAACAGAATTTAATCTCAATAATGTGGAGAACTTCATAGGCACATGCCAATAAAAAATAAATGTAAGAAAGTGCACTGGAGTTAACCAAACACTTGGGTTCATTTTACATTTCATTATTACCATTAAATTGTTTCCCCCATATTTCATTGTTCATTAATAGATACATTTTATAGAAAACCATACTTGTTGAACTTTTATGAAAAATAGTTGTGTATGAAATACTGTTGTAGCTCCATTTGGCACATGTTTATATGAAAGCACATTTTGATGTTTTCTTGAAGTAAGAATCTATGAAATTTTTTAAAGGACTGGCTTTACTCGTTGTTTAAAATTAGTTCCTTTGTACCAGATGCCTGGTGCAATTTATGTTAATGTTAATTAACAATATTTGAAGCAAATCATGATAAATAGATGCCCCCCCAAACATTATGCATCTAGTTGTCTAAGTAATCTGATGAGTAACGAATCAAATTAGCACAAGCTTTCCCAGTGTTGAGACATAGGTCTTTATTAGAAAAAGTATACATCATTCCAGCTGTGATATTTCTTATGCTTATTATTTTGATCAAACCTGAATCACAAAATTACTCTAAAGAAATTTACTGCCTTTGGAAACCCCATTTATCTCTGATTCTGGAGGGTAAGCTTTATTTCTCCTTCTTGCAAATGCAAGATTAAAAGAACTCTACATTTAAAAAATAATTCAAAATATTTTGTTTTATACAAACCCTTTGTTAAAAGGCCCTCAGCTTACATAATACAAATAAAATAGGATCTAGATAGATACCATCTACGTATAAATACATATAAGTGTCTTCTTGAACCGCTTTAGCAACATAACCATATCACGAAGCTAAATTTTTATGTTTTGATTTTGACCTCCATACCAAATGCTAACTGATGGACAAAGGGAAGGTACACATATATATATTAAAGTTGTGTCAGTGTTGCATTTTATAGCAATTAAATAAATATTAGATGAATTCCTACCACCCTTTGTTTAGCTATATGGGGCTCAGCTGTGTTGCTTCTAACCCTAACTACATCACTTCAAATTACCAGTAAATTAACAGAGTAACACTTTCAACCTCAGAGCAGATTTGATCCAAATAGTCTTTAAATGCCATTTCTGTTCCTATTAACCTAAAGATCGGCATAGCAGATATTTTCGTAAGGCTGCCCAGCAATACAGGGCATTAATGGCTAAGTTGTGACAGCACTTTTCATGATGATTTATGATTCAGTGTTTAACTTGATTACTCCACTGCTGACTCTGAATACTATTTCAATTAGTGCACAGAAGGTCACATCACAAATATTCCTCTATAATCTATTCCTATTAACACTAATACACAGAGTAACCAAATCTTTTCACCCTTGTTGATTCAAATCATCCATAGCACTAACTGCAGGCTTGTTTACCAGTTTACTGCTCTGGACACATCCGAAATGGTAATTTTCAGTCCTTTGAGTATCATTAATAGCTGTACCATGACATCGTGAATAAAGCATCCCACTGCTGCTGTGCGTGCATTAATAATTATCAAAGGCGCAGATATTTTAAACGGAAGGTACACTTTCAGAAAGAACTCTGGTCTAAATCGTTTCACAGCTAATCATGAAGGGGAAAATAACAAGCGCAAATAGTTAAGAAACATAACAGGAGAGGCCAGTAAGTAAAATTCAGGATGATGTAAACAGCTAAAACAGCTGGAGGGTAGGAGGCTCAGTAAAAATGGGATCTGGGAGCTTTGTTTTGCCTGGTGGGTATCTAGCACTTTCTTGCACACACCTCTGATGTTACAGGCAGTAAGTGACGAGTGAGTTAAGCTTGGAAACCTAAAAAGGGAAGCATAAGAAAGCAAGTCAGCTCAGTCAGAAACCTTGACTCACCTGGCCTTGCTCACACCTGCCTGCTGCTTAACTCTTGAGAGTCGTGAAGAAGTACGTTAGTGCCTCAGCCTTCATTACTAGAGGCCTGCTGGCGCTTTCAGTTTTGCTTCAGGCTACCTCCCTTTTGGCAGGATGGGCTGTCTTGTATCTGTTTCATATTTAAGCTTTGTTGGGATCACTAAATTGAATTTTTCGCTCACCATCTTCTCCAAGGGGTATGCATCAGTGGACATTTTTAACAGGCAAAGGTCAGTCCCTACCAGAAACACAAGTATAGCTGCTGCCCCATGTTCTTTTGAAAACGTAGCCAGTGGATTTGGTGTTACTGTTTCAATAGCTCAGGGGTTAAAAGGCTCAACTAGACAATGGGAAATTAAAGTGCAAATCGTGTGTCTGCCACAGGGAATGCAAGAAATGCCCCCTCCCAGCAGGGTATCCTCTTTGACAAGCTGTGGAGAACAATTCTCCCCCAAACTTCTTTCACCCAGGTGTTACATCACTCTTCTGAGTTAGCTCCGTTGCTCCCCTCAGAGCCGAGTGAGACAGTAGAGAGACTGTGAGGGCAACGCATGCCATGCTAGAACAATTCCCAGGTATTCAGTGTCACTGTAAGTGCCTAGAGGTGTCCTACCCAGGCCTCTGTCTACTGCTCCAGTAGGGTGCAGGTCTCCTGTGATGCCTACACTGATCCTGCTAGTCCTGTTATGCTTTGTATCATCTGAGATGCTCCAGATGATAATGGACACCAATGTTTAGGCAGCTGAATCCCACTTAAGATTCCTAGCTTTCGGTTGTTCCAGGTTAAGTGAGATGGTGGGGTTTGCAGAGATAGAATTTCTCTAGACGAAGGTTTGCATTACATAAACAATGATATTTTTTGCTGAGCAGAAAAGGGAACAGGGCATTAACTGAGGAATAGGGTGGGACTACTTCCAAGCTCCTGCTCCACAGACCATTTATGCATTTAATAAAAGTTGATATAATGTTAGTATCAACTAGGATTAGACATTGTTATGGAAATAACCTGGATTTCTAGCCTTTCAGGAGTTTTAAAATACAAATACAAATATTATTAGTGTTGTTTTGAAGAATAAATTCAGTCTTATTTCTTGAAGAATTTTTTCTTCCTCGGTCTGGGGACAGACAATGCTTTGAGTTGGTTGACTTTAGTGGGTGTAATGGCATTAATGCTTTAGTTCAGATCAGGAACACACTTTTAAAGTCAGTTTCCAAATTGTTCCCACTGTCTGTGTGTGGCTGGTATTGCAGAACAGTTTTAGAGTGCATGGACTGGATTCCCTTTTGGATGAAACTAGCACAAAGGATGTGATCTAGAAGCCACGTCATGAGCTTCAGCTGCTAATTTCTGTTCATCTTGTGGACCAAATTAGAACAAGTCCAAAGTAAAATCCCCCCCAAACATTTCTGTGTACCTCAGGTCCTTAGTACCAGCTGTTTTGCTCTAAAGACATGGTGTGCAGGGCAAAACAAGGGTGTCTTTAGCCATTAAAAATCCCAAGTATACAACTTGAAGTTAGTAATTAATACTTTGATTTGTTAGCAATGTATACACCTGGAAGGTAATAAGAGTGTTTTGAAATTGAATTAAATTACTTCATTATTACATTCATTATTTCATAAGTAAGTTTTCTCCCCCCCCCCAGTATCGCATTCACAGCTAGCTTACACAAATCTGTTGTTAATTTGCACACAGATGTCACTCTCTGCAGGACATAAAAACAAAGCAGAGATAGCCAGCAGTACTGTTTGTTGTGGCATCATACTTACAGCAGCAGCCTGGCTTTCATGTGTGTTTTCTGTAAAACAAAAGCAAGCTCTCCAGACAGAAAATGTACAAAGCTCTGATTTGCTGTTCACATATATTTATGTAGATACCTGTTTCCTTTAGAGCATGTGCTCTTTTTGAAAAACATAAAATTGCTGAAAATTGAAGTGTTGGAATTGTTCCTCGAACAATGCTACTGTTTCCCACTGTGTTGCAAAGCGTGCCTGAATACAATTTTGGACAACATTTTTCAGGGGAAGAAAATAGTGAATTTTCTTTTCCAAGTTTAATCATGTTGAAACTTCCAGCAAACATTCTGAAATGAGTCACAGTGATAACCTCTTTTCTCACATGGCTGGCAGGAACTGGATTGAGATCTAGTAGTTTACACGGATATCTGAGAGTTGTAAGAGAAGAACTTACTTTCAAGAATTACTTATTGAGAATAGATGTGCAGTGGTGGCTTGCAGACAGAAGTTACAACAGTCATGTATTGACTTATATTTCTGGTGAAATGCAAGTAAGCTCAAACAAATTTATTTAAGTCCATAAATCTATAGGTAACCTATATAAACAACCCAATCTTCCAGCATCTAAGGATGCAGAAATACAAAACTGTCTTTCTTAACATGTGGAATAACATTCCCTTATCTCTGTTGTAAGAATTTTGTCTTCACTGTAATCAGTGTGAACGATTATATGACAGCACAAACAGCACCATCTTTTGTATTTCACCCCTGGTATTTGTGATTCCAACACAAAGTACAAGACACTTGGAGAAGTATTAAAGGAACAGCGTGCCTTAAGAACTGCAGAAACTGAAAGAGTAAAGCTCTGCCCTTGTGCAAGAGGAGTTTTCCCCTGAGGCACCGAGTACAAGTACCTCGGGATATGTGCAATGTTGTTACGTGCATGACTCAAATACTACATTACTCCATTCATTATTCCATTTTAGTTTTAGAATATAGTTCACTAGGCTTCTTATAGAGAAGAGGGCCTGGATTTGAGAGTGAGCCACTTGTAGGTACACTTGAGTGTTCATGACCTGATTTGCATATATTAAAGCATCTCTGGTAATAATGCTGCTTGTGAGGTGTCACAAAACATACTGTGTTATAAGTTTAAATTGTGTTTTGAATTTCTGTCCAGATTGGTAAGATATGAATTCAAGGACTAATAATGTTTCCTGCAGATACTTCATGACATATGAATTTGATTTATTCTTCTATATTAACCTTTCTTCCTGTGATAAATATAAAAGGATACCAACAAGAAAAATTCATTTATATCTTTTTTAACTTCTGCGAACTCCCTTATTGTTCAAATTCCTCTTCTTTATTGTATGAAATGTCCAAGTGAACTGAAAAAGGATAAAACTCTGCCTAAAAATCACCTATGATAATTGCAACTAAATGACAGAACTTAATTTCCTAAAATAATCACTACAGAAAGTCTCAAATGACAATGGAAAAAAACCCTAAAGAAAACAAGATTCATCTGTTTCTTGTTCTGAGTAAATTCTAAAATATCTTCAGATAATTCAGCATTCTATGTGATATGTACCCAAAAGCAATATTTGTAAATACATCTATAGGAAAGGGCTGAAGGGGGCCTACAAGAAAGCTGGAGAAGGACTTTTTACAAGACCATGTAGTGATAGGATGAGGGGGAATAGCTTCAGACTGGAAGAAGGGAGATTTAGCTTAAATATCAGGAAGAAATTCTTTATTCTGAGGGCGGTGAGGCACCGGCACGGGTTGCCCAGGGAAGTTATGGAGGTCCCATCCCTGGAAGTGTTCAAGGCCAGGCTGGATGGGGCTTTGAGCAACCTGGTCTAGTGGGAGGTGTCCCTGCCCATGGCAGGGGGATTGGAACCAGATGATCTTCAAGCTTCCTTCCAACCTAAACCATTCTATGATTCTATGAAAGGAATTGGTGTTTAGTGGGATAAAGCAAGCCTCATTACTTCTGGTGCCTAAGTGAATGTGTGACCATTCCTGCTACATGTAACAAAAAGTGCTGGTCTTTCTTACTTATATTTAACATCTAAAGTTATCATTATGGAAGGTCATATGGTTCTTTAAGGAATACACCAACATTTTCAATGTAAAAAGTGATTTGAATCAATGCAGAAGAGAGGGAATGAGAACCAGAGAAGGGCAGGCTGGTGGGAATATATGCAGGGGTGGACAAAGGAGGGAGAATTTGATAGGAATAAAGAGAGAAAGGACTGTCATGGGCAAAGCAAGAGACAAGCTGTGGGTGGACATTACCGAGGATGAGGAAGAAAAGCACGTAAGCATTAAAGGCTGCTTCTCTCCAGAGCCCGAACAGAGTAGCTGAGTTGCAACATCCCTCAGCTCTATGGGACATGGCTGCACAACCGACAAAACGAGCATCTCACTCCCACTGGAGTCTAGTTCACAAGGAAGAAGAGTTCATTTTCACTCTTCGTGATTTCGTATGACATGTTTTCTGGCTTTGTTCATTAGTTCTTTTTTCTTACTTTTCTTATGGTTTTATTTTTTGTTTCATTGGGAAATGGCATACTTAGGCTCTGATAAATTTGGAGCTTCTTTATTTATTCTTTATTATTCTTTATTGTACAACCTATGCACAAAGAAACATATGATACAGTTTTCTCAGCTATAGTAAATTGGAAGTTACTTGTAACTGCCAAAGTAACTTGGAAATTAGCACTGTTGAGTTCCATAGATGTAGAATTTACAAGTGACATTAACAGCTGCTTAGAAATTTGCTTTCCTCTAATATTTGGTGTTACGCAAATCCATTGATTGGTAGGTGGCATCAGGAGGAGGAGAACTTTGGGAATTCCCAATGTTCAAACTATTTTAATGACCCTCAGCAAGGGTGATGAATTAAGGTTACACAGGTACTTTGCCATTCCTTAAATCTTACATGAATCTTCAGGAATTAATTTTTCTGTGACCCACTTTTTGTAGGTAATTATCCTTTCTGTTGTTTTTTCTAGTGCAGGGAATATGGTAGTTAAGATTTTCGTCCTGAGATTTGGCATATCTGCTTCCAGTCATCACTACAACCAGGAAACAGTGAGAACTTGAAAATTTGTTTTGGAAATAGCTGACTTTCTCAAATATTACATATTCACTGGATGTAACTTTTTAACAAAGAACCACAATGTTTTTACTTATCCGGCTTCTATTGCTCATATCTAAAACTAAATAAATGTGTAAACCAGCAAACAGCAAAAAACTTCCTTCTACAACAAGAAAATCATCTCTGCCAGCAATTTGACTGTGTCTCAGGGATATGCAGAGATGGAATTAAAAGGAAAGATCCTCTATCAGCTCCTTTTTGTTTGTGTATTGTTTGTCACTGGATCTGATTATTAGCTTGGAGATAATGTGACAGTTGACTCTAGCAGTAACACAGCACTCAATAGTACACTTGACAGGGAGGTGCCAGCAGCTACTTGAGATTGTATTTTATCAGTCTTCATGGCTCATTGGAAGGATCGCTACGCTGTGATCTACTCTCAGGTCTCACTGGGACAGGGGCAAGCAACCACGAGTACTTCTGAGAGTAAGGACTTGAAGAAGTTCTGTGTGACAAGATAATCTCTTAGTCAAAAACTGTGCTGCTGACCTAACAATTCCACAACTTCTACCTGACATATTCCATGTCAAATGTTAGACACTTGTATAGAGTTTTTAATGTAAATTTTCTAACATTTCTATACCCCTTAGGATAGTTGTTTGCGGAACCCACTCTAAGAGAAAAGTTGAAAAGGTGGGTACAAACGTTAAAGCCACTCTTGAAACTGTCATCAATCAAAAGAAGCAGTGACAGTACTTTAAGGATTTTGATGTTTACTCTCTCTTGACTTTTCCCATGGTATTTTTGGTAGATTAAGATAATTTTGAAATAATTTAATGCTTTTTTTTTAATTTTAAGTTGCTACTGATTTGCAACACTGTAATTGATCACAGTGATGCCAGTCCCCAAATTAAAAGATTTTGAATCATTTCTTCCACAGATATTAAACTGTAGTAAATAACATGAGATAAAATAGAAATAAAATTCAGTAGTTGTTCTTTCCTCTCTGCATGTTTATCTTTTCAGGGACATTAGGATCATGTTTTCAGTGCCCCCGGAAAAGATAGTGACGTATTCATAAAATACATACAAACCAAGATTCTAATTTATTTATACTGTTCAAGAACGAATACTTTGGGTAAAAAATTAACTATTACAAGATTCATGATAAAATCATGACTCTTGGAAAAACTGGAGCCTGTTGTGTGTACTAGTGAAATATTATGCATTGATACAGTTTTCTACTGCTGCATGTTAGCAATGTCCCCTAGATTATCAGCTGGGGAAACAGTGTGTCAGCTTTTGTCATGCAAGAAGAAATGTTTTAATCTGTTTAGGAGGTTGGTGCAGTATGAATTACTGAGATACCATATGTCCTCTGAAACACATGGCAAATTCATCTTGCCTGAAGAACAGCGTCTAAAAAACACTTGGTTGTGTGGTCTGATACCAGGGAGGAAAAAAAAAAGCCTATATGCTTATGTATCATCTTTAAGAATAAATTTCATACACTAGTTAAGAATTACAACAGTAAAGAATGTGTATAGAGCAGTCTGATTTAACTCATTAAAATCCTTTTTGTGTATTTGTATCAACCTGAGATTTCTTTTTTCACGTTTTTGAGTACCTTATCCAGATATAGTTTGTTTGTATCTGCAAAATAAACAATTTTTTTTAAAGCATTGTATCATCTCTGTACCAGGCAATGTTGAACCACAGATTCTTATAATAAAAAAATGAAAATTGTCTCAGCTCAGTCAGACTCACTGAATAAAGAGAGCAAACACCGAAGGTGACAACTCAGGGACTTAGGTAAGAGAGGGAGAACTGGTGATTACACATCAGGCAAAGAAAGATGTGAGGGTGGATGGTCACTTGGGGGGCATGCATGAGTGTAAAAGGAGAAGAGTTTGAAAGGAAAAGAGATAACCACTCCTTGAACTCTGAACTGAATGCTGAACTCTGACTACAATTTGAAGCATAATAAATACAGCATTCACTATGGTGTCTAAAATTTTACTCTTTGAACTGGTTACGCTCTTCTGTTATTGATAATTCACCTGTTGATAGTATTCATATATTTGTTTTTGAGATTCCATAAATATGTATAGTCTGAAAAGAATTTCAAGTTTAAAAGCTCAAAATCAACATGTGAATGAATTCTCTCAATGATATCATCACTGAAGTAATGTTACTGCCTGTAGCAGAAAACCATCCAAACAAGAAAATTCACTGCTAGGGCTGCACCATGCCATATGTCCTCTAATACCTAATTACAACAGGGGCACGAAAAGCAAGTCATTAAACTTGCACCCTATTGTGCATAGGTATTAGAGGACATATGGTACATTTCAAGTAAAAGTATGAAATTCCATGCATTTCTTTTATTTGTGGCAGCTGTTTTTGACATAGGAAACTTTTGTTGCTATTTTGGACTTTTAGGAAAATTGCCGAGATTATGGCTTTTGATAAAAATGATAAAAGCCCCCCCTCAAACCTATGGAATTTGCAATATCTGTTTACATTAAATATGCATCATCTTTCTTACGGAAGTCTGGAAAGTTTTCTATATTCAAACATTTCTGACTAGGTTTTTTACCATTTAAAGAAACTGAGTTGACAAAGGATGGGAAGAAACGTTCCTTTATAAAAGTTGGTTAAGGGATAGCAAGCAAAGGACAAGCCTTACTAGCCGTTTTTCAGAATAGAGATAAAACCATGCTGACATACTGCATGAATAGTTGGTTGGACCAGTTTTGTTGAATATCTTCATCAATGATCCAGAGAAGGGTCTAGACCAAGCAATCTCTAAGTTTGTAGATGATACCCTTTTGAGTAAAATGTTACACCGTCAGCAAGGATCTCCAGAATGACCTAAAAAATCTGAGTCAGTGGGCAAAAACATAGCAAATGAAGTTGAGTGGGGACAAATGCAAGGAATCTATGCAAAAAAAACCCACCCAAACTATGTCTTTATGGTGGTGAACACAGACCTGGAAATTGCAGCTATTGGAAAGGTTGATAGTCCTTGAAATCATCAGCTTGGTGGGCAGGGAAGCCCCCCAAAATAACCCCAAAAATGTTGGTCATCTCAAAGAAAGGAAGGAAGGGCAAAACAGAAGCTCTCATTTTCCTACTGTGTGAGACTTTTTTGACTCAACATCTTGACTATTGTGAGTGGTTCTGGCCTTTTCATAAAAGGACACAATGGTTTTGGGGAGAGTATGGAGAATTCGGAGATATAGTACCTGATTTACGAAGAGAGACTTGAAAGGCTTGTGTCCTTCAGTTTTCAGAGGAGAAGGTTGAGGATGATACAGCCGAGATTCACAAAAACATGAAGGTGGATAAAGTTCAAGTTGGTTAGTTAAGTTTATACATAGTTGCACTTTGCCTCTTCAGACAGTCCCATAATTAGAATAGATCACAAGAGAGCATATTAAAGTGTGATTTCAAACTTTGCAGATCCCTTGAAAGAGAATGGCAGCTTGAAATCCTGGCTTGAGGAGTTTCCCATTATTATTGTTGTTATTATTATTGTTATGTTACAGTACTTTTCTTATTTTTCAAATTTATTCTTCTTTCTCATTTGCAAAATTATCACTTGATATTCACTAGGTAGATTTTGATTCTTCATTAAGTGCTGACTGAGTAGTAAGTGTTAAAACATGGAAACCAATACAGTCCTTTATGGTCCAAAGTATCAGAACGTGAACTAATCTAGTTAATGCTGTAGCTGACGCTGGACAAGGCTCAAGCACTCTCAGAAACTCATTGGACCAGCTATGTAGAAGTCAGAGCTAAGTAGAAACTTCAGATATGGTCTGATACCTTGTATCAATATCACCACCATAAGATTTTGTGATATTCCTAAACTTGCTACTTTCACTTTTCTCTGTTTTTAAACAGCTTTTTAGGCACGAATCCACTTATCTTACTCTTATTTTAGCACTTCTCTTGCCATACATCACTCATTTCTCCGAATGCAGCTCTTCCTGTAGTCTCTGTACATGGTACAAGAAAGGACATATTTACTTTCCACGTCAGAATATCCTTAGCACAGACTTTATTAGTGTAAAAGAGGAGGAAAATGGAAACCAATTATGTTCAACTCTCTTTGAAGTACGATGCAATAAAGCAAAAATTGTGCTATTAAAATGGACTCGGTCCTGTATTAACCTAGCGTCTCATTCAGGCTCTGTTTTCAAAGTGTTTTTTTCCTCTTTGGTGCCCCGATACAGACATTTGAGATATACAGAACAGCAATATGAACTTTATGAAATGTCAGTAATTGCTGTGCATGCACATAAACTCGTTATTTTAAACAAAAAAAAAGCCTTCTTAGATTTCTCCCACACACATACAAAACAGGTAAAGAGATTAGCTCACATTAAGGTCCAGTGGCTTGCAAAATTAAAACTGTTGGAGCAGAAAAAATCCCTGATCAGATATTTTAAAATCTGAATGATAAGATCAACAATGGGCTACCAACAAATTTCAGAGGTTTGGAATAAATCACGTTTTATCCCAGGTTTCTTAATGTTAAAAAGAATATTTCAGAACTCAGTAAATAAATAGCAACAGTATAGGAAACACTTTCTTTAACTGCATTGTTGTGTTTATTAAGGCTCTTTGAGGTTTTCATAAAAACTGGACCATCTCCAAAAGTTTTCCACCGTTACCGTTGTTTCAACATAGTACACTAAACGCATGCACATGTCTATGTGTACCAACACTTACACTATAAATATCTATATTGCTACTTTTCATTAATAACATGGAGGGTGCAGAGAAAGAAGGGAGCAAAAGTGCCTGCACTGAAAGCATTGTGGAAAGCCAATGTCTGTGAATGAAGAAATATGAGGTTTATAAGTACAAGAAATTCATTTGCAGCCTCAGAATTAGTAAAGTTTCCATTTCTTTTTCAGTCCGCTTGTTCTTGTAAATAGGACCTTCACTTCTCTTACTTTGTCCAAATACCTCCCTGGATTACTACGCTGATGGTGATATCCTTTAGCAGAATCCTGCTTTTCTTTATCATTTTCATTAAGGCTTTCTTGTGATATTAGTCATGCCATTTTCAAATAAATTTCTGCTTGTTATTGGCTTTCATATGGTTAGTTGCTACTAAACCATAAAATTAAGATCATGTAAGAAGAGGTAGCACTGTAGGTAAAGTGGCTGGTGCTGTTGTGTGTGGAAGGGAAAAGCATCATGAAAAAATGCAAGTGACGAAAGAGATGGAAATTCTTCCCATGGGAAAGTTTTCTTCGGTTTTATGATCTAGATTTTTATTACACACCGATTAAATATCAAATTAAAAAAAAATAAAATCAGATCATGCCAAGTACATTATGATCTTGAATAAAACACACTAAGCTGATGTTGGAGATGAAATGCCCTGATACAGAGCTGGTCCCAGTTAACTAAGTTGCAATATGTCACAGTGTTTTAAAAAATCAGTAGCATGCAACTTACATTTTAAGCAGAAGGATTATTTGTTATTACAACAAATGACTGAATAAAAACTTAGAAAAATACAAGTTTATCTAGTCATATTGTGGGTAAGATGCCAAAAACAAGTTTACTGTGTCTATTATTTTTGTCCGCGGCTGCTTGAAAATGCAGTTAGCAAAACAAAGCTGTCTGAAATCAAAGAGTACACAGACTTTCAAGTATTCAAATGTTATTCATCCTCCAGCTCATCTGTGACTAAAATTGCATTTGTGTGTGTGTAAGGCAGAGTAGGTTGTTGTTTTTTTTTGTTTTGGGGGATTGCTTAGGTCCTTTTTTTTTTTTTGCAATTCACAGCCACAAAATGATATTTACACATTTAGAAACTACCTTTTTTGAAACTTTTTAGCTTTGGTCTTACCCTTAAAATAAAAACTATACACGATTGATCTATACTTCATAAGGGAAATAACTCAAGCTTCAGATATATTCCAGCCAACATTTTAAAAAAATGCTGATTTATGAGGTGGATAATTCAAATTGCCTTTAAAGTGTCTGTTTTACATGAAATGTTCTGAAACATACATTAACCTTTGAGACATTTCAGGCTGTTGGCCAGAATCACAAGTCACCTTTGACAATAGTGGTAGGGTTTTTTTCTGAACACCATTACCTTATCGCATCCCCAAAACTACAGTACTTTTTTCTGAATAGTGTCATGTTATCTGCTTTGAAGCTTCGTTTGGTATCTGTTTAGATATCTAATTTCCGTGTTGGATGAACTGTGGGCTCTATATGAGCTGGAACAAAGCCGCTCAGGAAACCAACAGAAACCTGTCATGTCACCCTGTCACTTAGCTAACCTTTGCTGAGGAACCACTCAAAATGTTATTTGTTGTGAACACTGTTGTATGGTCCAGATGCCTTGGGTAATCTGAATGACCCAAGAAAGTACTTGCAATAACATAACTATAACTGGTGCTGCTGCTACCCTGTAGTTCCTCTCTTCCAAAAGGTAGACTGTCGCTTGTTCGCTAACTATGTAAGGTTAATTTGCTGAGAAATCAGAATAAGAGGAAACAAGTTTTCATTGAGCTGTGGAGGTTTTTAGTCACTTGTGGATGTGAATCTTACATCTTCTAAATGCACAAAATAATTCCATTTCCTACTGCACCATCATCAATTCTCTTTCATGCCTCCTGTAACTTCCTCTTCTCTTGCTATAGTGCCCACAGTCACCTTCCGTACATTTGAACTTCTGCCTGGGCAAGTGGCCACAGAGGGCTCACTGAGTGCATGTGTGCCAGCAGGCCATCTGCATGCACCAGTTAGGCCAGTAGGCTCATGGCTACCTATGGAGACCATTCAGAGCCCACCTGATAATTCTTGAAAGACTTGTTCCAATTAATTATCTTTGGCTCTTCTGTTACTCTACCAAGCTTGGCTAAAATTGACGAGAGTTTTGTCAATGGCCAGGAGCTGACCAGGACTGATGGATAAGTAGACTTTTATTCGTACACAAAAACCTTTTTTCATTAGAAAACCAGCACAGGAAGCTTGGAATTGCAGAGTGTGTCAGGCAGAGGTTTATTTTGTCTCACCTGGCAGACCAGATTTTTTCCCTTTAAATTTTTTTTTGTTCTGGTTTGCGCTATAATAAAAACATCCTTTAGGGATTCCAGAGCCTTTTCATGGTTCTGCTGCACCCGCTTTGAAGAAAAATTGCAGGCCAATTCATTTGAATTGTCTGGCTGAGCTGGGTGGATACAGCATGTTAAAAAAATCTTGTGATGAAGTTTTGAGCAAATTAAAATGTTCCACCTAATTTAAACAAAAGACTTTGAGGAAACTGCTAACCCCACTTTCTGTTTTTATTTTGATTACAAAGGAAAAAGATCTTCTGCATTTATACTATCTTGGTCTAGGTCTGTTTGACTATTTCCCTCAACTCCTCCTGTCTTAATACCCTTTAGTTAGGTTTGACAGAATTTCACAACAGAGTACAGGTTTTGTGGATCACGGGTCTGTGGAAATTAATGTAGATTGCAAAGTTGGAGAGAGAGACCCTGTTAGTGACCCAGTTGAAGAAAAGATTGCAACCACTGCTCAACCATCATCAGCCATCAGAGAATCCACACAAAACAGGTGTGCTTTCTGTGAGCAGGAAAGGTTCACTGGAAATGTAGCATCTGTAACAGCAGAGGGTATCAGCTGTGGCACACAAATCCGTAGGAAACTGGGCTTGTTTAGCTCTGGTACTCGCAAACCTATGTACGAGAATATTATTGAATCTGTTACACCACAGAGTGTGGATGTGTATCATCACATTCAGCTAGAAGAAAGCAAGTATTATTATTTCCTAAACTGACAGTAGCAAAAATGTATTGGGCACTGCATATATGGCTAAAGACAGGTTTTGCTTGGCAGAGCTGGCAGTCCTGTTGCTACAACACTGTTACAAGTAAATGTGGAATCAATTGTAATTTTTTTTTAAAAGATATATTTCAAATTGTTTGCTACAGGTCTTACATTGTGTTTCCTCTACTATTCTTTTCAACTCCACAGCAACTATGTAACTTTATATAGCAAGATTTACTGTCTCTCAGGCCAGATTACTGAATGTTCCTGGCTCCATAAAATATTGTGCCTACAACTGCACTGTGGAAAAGAAAGCTAAAAGGCTGAGAGGAGCTTCTATCTCTGTTATATTCCCCTATGTTTTAAAAATGCACAGTAAGTAGTATTACATAATTCTTAGCCAGTGATGCTGTTTAACAGAACATTTCTTCGTTTTATGTCTGGCAATGGGCATCTGAGTCAGGTAGGCATCAAGAAACGTGGCTGCACCATTCAAGGATGTTTTGTAACATGAGAATTTCTTGGAGACTTTGTTGGGGTCATTGTGTTACTTTGCTTATTTGCCAGTTATATGCATTTGATTTACTGCATGGTGACTATTACTCACTGCTTTCATTTTTCCTCTGGAGAAAAAAAAACCCTCTCTCATCCTATTCACCTCTTTTTTACCTTTGACATCAGTAAAGTACTTAGAGATTCTGAGCTGCCATGTGCTGTTGAACTAACAGATCAATTAATTTAAGGATTTTTAGTATGCCCCATTTTTTTATACCACCTCAAAAATAAGGTAGTGCTTTAATAATTAACTAAATCTCAAGCTCCTCAGACACATGCCATTTGGATCAGAAGAGCTGAAAACGCATCAGTCTTTTCAAGGACTGTACTTCCTTCCCATTAAAATTCTTCTGTTTTAGGACTCTGGCCCAATCATATTAATTAATACTATCAATAAGTTAGATGAAATGGAATTAGAGAATGATACAAGTTTCATCTCTGAATATTTTAGGTTACTTTTGTTTAATGAAAGTCAACTTGAGAAGCAAACTTTGCTGAAAAAAAATGTCTCAAATTACTAGTTTGCAAATGAAAAACTTCCTATACAAATCAATAGTTATTCTAATAATACATTAGCTCCATTGTGCCCATTACACTTTCTACAGTGTAAAACTGCTCAAAGTGGGGAGCTTGTATTTGGGTTAGTGACAAATATCTATTCAGTTCCTTCAGTGTATTTTAGAGAAGCAAGGTGTAACCATACAGCATGGAAAGCCTTCAGTTTGAGAAACAGAGTTTGTAACAGAAACATCCTTGGGGTGACCCAATGCTATTGAGCTGGGCCATAACGAATGTCCCCCTCTGTGCTGGTGCATCCTCTGGGGCGAGCGAGAAGGGGCCCTTTGAATGATCACTTCCCCGAGTGCTTAGCCAGATGAGGAATATTGCAGTCTAATTTGGCATACTCTAATAACTGTATCCGAGCCCTCTAGAATTTTATGTTTAAGACTAGATTTCTACAAAAATACCAATCCAAAAGTACATATTCTTCAGTGGTGCGAGGACTGTAGAAAAATATTTTTGTAATGAGGCAGCATTTTCTTTCCCCATGTGGAACACTGGTGGAAATCAAGATAAATAAATACAATGTCAGGTTAGAAAAAATGTTGTAGTTTCATGTTGTTGGTTTGCAAATTGAATTTTTACATAAAATTTACACTAAATGGAACCTCATTATACAGTGATGAGGTCCAGTATGATCCAAATCATTAAAATCACTGTACTGCTTAATGATTCACTAAGTGGTACTGCAGTGCCATAAATTTAGCACTAGTTTCATGATTCAAAACACCAGACTGAGACACCAGCAAATCGTATGTGGATCATTAAATTTACAATGAATGTCAGAGATGAAATAAGGGGGAAAAAACACTTTGAGAGATAGGGATAATATGTGCTCTAAGGTGACATCCATCAAGATAAATGATCTTATACCACTTGTGCTTGGATAATAATGGGGGGTTGTTTTTTTGTTATTCTTCATTTCATAATTTCTAAAGAGGTTGGAAGTCTAAGCCCTTTAAGAATTAAAGTAGCTGTCATTTTCTGAGTACCTTGTGATCTATTTTATTTGTATTTATACAATATACATACGCTGCTACATTCTTCTCTGACCCCATTGGGTCAGATTCTCTCCTTAGCAGGGTCAGAGTATGTCACCTTTGTAAATTTTACAATAGCAGATTACAATAATGTAAATAGAACACTGTTAGTACGATCAGAACCCCAGAATTGGTGGGGGTTTTGTAGCTTGATATATATAATAGCTTTTTATTATAACAAAAGGTCAAATAAAGAAGTTCCTTTGTAACAATAACAATAGAATTACCCTTTTGTATTTCATTTATGCACACATTCTAACTTACATATGTAAATATAAAAAATGTTATCCAAAGGAGCAATATAGTCTTATTCAAGGTGCAAACATGGAATGCTTAAATCTTTCATTCTTAGGAGTTTGAATATTTCATTTTTCTTTGATTGAATGTTTCGTTGTTTTAACTCTCATGAATCAGACATCATCAAAACAGTAGATAAGGTTAGCTGCATTTTTCAGAACCAACGTATCCTAAGTGAGGTTTGAAGAGTAGTGTATAGATTTCAAAATAAAAATTATGCATGGATTTTCAGAAAAAAGGTGTCAACCACATCAGTGTGACTGAATGGGAGAATTTACAGTTTTATCCAGACAGATGTAAATTGAATAGAATGAAAGATATATTCTTGAAGGTATTTTACTATCTGTAGTATCTAATGAAGCTATACGGAGAAGTAAGAATTCTGAAATTTCTTCTCTAGACAGGAGAAAGTATACAGAGGTTTCCCAAAGTTTGTCCCACTGCCTTATTAGAAATTCCGTTATATTTCCTTTTACTGAGATAACAAATGCAGCAAAAGGTAGGACATAAATGCTGCAAAATACAGCACTTCACCAACAAAACCAGAAAAAGTAAAAAGTACAGAATACGAAAATATAAAAAGAATTATTATTTGAGAAACTATATTCTGTTTTTTTAATGTTAGCATAATGTCAAACCATAAAATATGTGAAAGATATATGGGACTTGTTTCCTCCTTTTATTTCTTTGTGAGAGCAAATAAAATTAAGCCATTTTCCATTCAGCCAGAAATGTAAAAAATAAATATTTTTTTACAAAAACTTTGCTATGCAGTGACAGTGACCTTGAACCCACTTACAATTTAGGAAAATATAGGAAAAGTCCACAGGATCAGTCTCTTTCCCTTGTTGTGTCTCTCCATAATGTGACTCCTGGTAAGTGCTTCTGTCAACCGTTTTTGCTTCATGAGCAGACTGTTTCTCTGTTGCCTGCCCTGACCATCTCTTTTTTCTTTCAAAATGCAAGGTTTCTGCCATTCTTGCTGGCTCCCCAGGTCCTTTTTGTAACCCTGATCCACTGAAGTTTCCTCAGTCCGCGAGGCTGATGTTAAATTCAGTTGTTATTACAATAAGGCAAGCTTAGGCTGCATATAATAATTCCTTTTGGATCAAGTATCAAAGTGGAGAAGAAGGAAAGTTTTGGGGTTCATATATCCTTCTTTTGCATATATGAGAGCTTAAGAACTGGAAAAGTATTCAAGGGCTAAGCAGGTCTTGAATTAGTTTGAAATAGTATTTTACACACCCATTTAAAATCACTGACAGCCATAGGAATTTACTGAAAAGACTCTGTTTACAAATATCGTATCCACTGTAAGGAGGTTGCAGGCTGTTTGCACTGTGAAATTGTATTTAAAAACGATTTATGTCAGCCAACCTGGATTTATTTTTTTTTTTTTTCCACACTAGTCTGGTAAAAGTGGAAAGTGAGATGAAAGGAAAATGAATTCATTTACTTTCAGACACAGGAAATGCTACTAAATTTGGATACGTGAAAATATTGAACTTTCACTGGGGAAAAAAATAAATGATTTGAGGCCCTAGTGATCACACAGAGGATCCAGACAATTTGACAGGTATGAATTTATCTCACTTGTGAATGAATAACCTTTGGTAACTCACTTGAGACTTAAATATTCTGAACACATTTTCTCTGGAACACTTCAAAAGACACAGTTCATTTCTGTCTCTACCAAACAGCCCCTTTGGTTACTTTCAGTTTACTGAGTTTTTTGCTTTGCAAGTTTGGAAAATTAACATAATAAAAGGCTACCAGTGAGTTTTAGTCATGTAGGAATGAAACTAGATTAACTCTTTGATTATTCTAAAGTGTACACAATCTTTTTTTGTATCAGCTGAGAGAGGCTTCATTGATCTCCTCTAAATCTTGCTTCAGCTGTTCACGGAAAGTCACCTCACTTTGAAAATACAGGCATACATTTTCAAAGCAGTGCTTCGATGTATTCAGTGAGCGGCTTCAGCATAAGCCACGTTTTGTGCAGCTGAAAGGGGGACAATCAGTTATGGCTCCATGGGATAAAACTACTGTCTGGGGACTTGCCTTAAGGTGCACCAAAGTGCACCTCCAGGAGATGCTGCATACCCTCAAAGGGAGCAGAGAGCCGGGGATATAAATGAGAGTGGAGAGCAGGGAGTGCACCCCAGCTGATGCTCAGAGCTGTGCATGACTGGGTTATAAGGGATCACAGCTTTCTGAGTGTGCTTTGTAGATGAGTGAAGTCCATTAAACTTGTAGATTAAGGTTACTTTGCTAATGGATTATCTCCCTTCACTAGTCACTGACTATCAGCTGGCAACTGTTGACACATACAGAGGGATTGTTTCTCATCTCAAACATGTTCTTTGAAAATGAATAATAAAATTTTATAAAAGAACTAGGAAATTAAAGCTTGAAAAGATAAACAAAAAGGGACAATGAATATGAAAATCACCAGTGCTTTAAACTTTGATTTGTGTTTATCAAGGTTAAATGTTGTTGTGCTTATGCTAAACTTCTGATGTGATGCAAATTTCTAAATAGTCTCGTGTAATACGTGGAAACAGTAATGTTTCCTAAGTTTTCAGAAGGTTGAAAGAGGCATTCCAAACCTTTTATTGCTTCAAAATTTTCTGCTGAGCAATGTCCTGGTTTGAGGTAAAACATGACCAACTTGTTCAGTAACTTTACTTTTTATCTAGGCCTCTTCTAAAGGCCTCTTTATCGCCCAAACCGTGACAACCAGGCGTATGGAACTGAGAAATCACAAGATCACAGAATGGCTGAGATTGGAAGGAACTCTGGAGATCATCTAGTCCAACCCCTTGCTCACAGCAGGGTCAGCTGGAGCAGGTTGCTCTGGGCTCTCTCCAGTCAGGTTTTCAATATCTCAAAGGATGGAGACTCCACAGCCTCTCTGGGGAACCTGCTCCAGTGTTTGGCCACCCTGACAGTAAAAAAACAAATAAATAATTCTTATGTTTGTGTGGAATGTACTGCATTTCAGTTCATGCCCTTTGCCTCTTGTCCTTTCACTGGGTACCACTGAGAAGAGTCTGGCTCCATCTTCTTTACTCACTCTCATCAGGTGTATATTATACACATTGGTAAGATCCCCCTGAGCCTTCTCTTCTCCAGGCTGAACAGTTCCAGCTCTCTCAGCCTCTCCTTGTGTTTCCAACATGCCATAGATATGAAGATACCTGACAACAGAACCCCAAGTATTCCTGTGTTTAAAGAAAAAGGGAAAGCCTGAAAATTCCCAGTTAAACTGAAGACCATTTTAAAGATTTTTGGGAAAGTATGTTAGCAAGAAGAATGTTCTGACTGATAATAAACTGAGTCAAATTTAGCCTTTTCAAAACTCAGAAAGAACTTGACTTTGGCCTCTGCTAGAGATGGCCAGACTGGTCTCAAAAAAGATTTAGAGGGGTAGTCCTAAATTATTATTAAAACATTAAAACCAACTTCACTTGTCTTTCAGCCATAGAAGCCTCCCAAGCCTTCTTCCCAAGTGGAACTGATATCCCATATTCCCATGTCTGCAACCTCCTTTTCTTGCCCTCTTAGCTTTTCTGATTTGTCCTCTATCCTCACCCAACAACACTAGACCCAGTATAGACTCATTTTCCTCAAAAGGTAGAGGGGAACAAGCCTGGGAGGAGTGAGTTACTAGTGCACACAGGAGCAAGTCACACCAGCCCACTTGCTGGGGGTCATTACACGGTCATGGGTTGTGTACAGGTCATTTGTTGCCCCAGCACATACAACATTTTGATGATGTTTTTCTCTCCAAAGAACAAGCTACTTTGCATATGACAAACACACTAGAGTTGCTGCTGTGTGGTAACTCAGTAAAGGGGTATTAGGTGGGCCAGACCATGGGACTCTGAGAAGAAAGAGATCCCCCAAAAATCCCTTAACTGATTGTTCTCGTCTGTCCCTAAGCTACTGGATTTTAAAACTCATGGTTTTCATTTATATACTGAGTTCATCCTGAACAGCTGACAAGCAAGAATGCTTCTCTATATTTTTGATTCCTGTGATTACAGGATTATCATTTGCTCCCAGAGTTAGAAACACAGCCCAGGGATGATGCTCAGCTTTGGATTCTAAAAATCTAAATTTAGGTTTATAAATGCAAGCAGCAACATATGAGTTAGGTATCTAAGCTTCCATCTAGTCAATACGATTAATAGATTCTGGAGAGCTCTTAAAATCACCCCAAAGTAGCTAATGACATTTAGTCAGACGTACAGCCCTCTTGCTTGTATTGGCTAACATTCAGCTGACCGTAATGGGAACCTGGACACTTAGTTTATGTATAGGTACTGACATTTAGACAGTTACATTAGGTTTTGCAGCCTGCACTGCATACCTCTTGGGGATGTCGATCCACTGTGTTCGTTCTTGTCTGCTTCATGTTTTGGAAGTGCACCAGCCTTGTAAGGTTTCTTCCCATACAGTATGACCCGCTCGGAGAATATGTACACGCTTTTCCCCCTCTCTCCAAAATTCCTCCTTTGTCTGCATCTGAGGAGATCTATTCTGTAGATCTGGAAGAAGTACACTGATGGCAGTTCTTTTTTATATACACTTATGAGACTAAGTGTAATTGTAATGGTGTCCTGACTGGGCAGCAATGGCCCAAGCAGAGATGTTTTACTTCTGTGAGTGATACGCATCAGTGTTGATGTTCCTGTTGTCACCTGAGTAATACATCTGCTACAGGTCTGACCTTCTGAAACCACATTATTGAAACAAGTATGAGCTAGGTGACTGATAATAGCTGATGCACGTGCTTCCTAGATCTGATGCTCTCTCTGCTTCATCTTTTCTTCTATAAAGTACTAATGCGAAAAAGAAGACACGTCACTAATCTAAGAAGCATTATAAGCTTTCCTTGAAAACAATAGTGTAATTTAAACAGGCTAAATCAACAACAGAAATATATATCTTCAATCAGCATTGGCACATTTTTTTTTGTTTTTAAAATGCATTGCAAAGTATTCAGATAGCATACAATATCTTAACTAGTACAAAAAATGACATATCAATCACTTTTATTGTGCTCCAACTTCATATGACATTTCAGCCTTTTGTTTAGATAAGAATCATTGCACAAAACTCTGTAGAGCATTGTTTCTTTAGTCTACCCATGTCTAAAATGTTATATTTAGTAGGAGGATTGCTACTTACAATAAAATTACATTGTATGTATATAATTAGACTAACACTGCATTAGGCATTGATTGACAGGACAAGATGGGATAAAATGCAACATGAATAGACTTCAAGGTAAATATCAATGTTTGGTTTATAGCTGTAAGAGATTTTAAGAACTATCTTAGTTAAAAATGGTAATTGTGAATTATAGTAATTACAGTATTACACTACAACTGGTTCATTAGCTGGACTGCATCCACAGTATATCAAGATATGGAATTACTTAGCTTTCACAAGATACACTTATTTATTTATTCACATGTTAAAGAGATTTCCATATAAACACTCATTCTCCAAATGCAACACATAATTTTAAAATTATATCTTACAGAAATATATATAAAAACATTGAAAATGGGAAGTCTTCTGAACCCTTCTAAAAGCAAAAGAATGTCTTTCAGTTACCTCCTGCTAAACCCTCACAACTTCATGAGCAGTCTGTTTAAAAAAAGCCTAGTAGAATAGATGGTTGAAGATAACAAGATCCAGTCTAATCAAGAAAGAAAGAAGGTACCAGAGTAAAGTAGATCTCAAGTTATATCTGCATTTGCACTTTTAGTTAAAGTGGTTATAAACTTTGCCTAGAACAGAAGTGTGTTTCCTTGCCATGCTAAATTCTGGTCTGTAGCCTAGCATTGAATATGTTGAGGAGAAAAAGTCTGTGTTATGAATGTTTTATTAATTAGAAACATTAGCTGATAACATAGTAACAGTTTTAAAAAAATTAAATACAGGTAAAGTCCCATGAGAAAATGTTGCTGTTGTTAATGGCACAGCAGTGTAAGCACAAACATTTGAGGTTAGCTTTGCTACGGTGACAACAGAGTGAGGGACAAGGGATCTTGCACAGTCAGAAATGTGTCTATTTGCGGTTTTATAGCTCGAGGTGACCACTGCAGACTTTACTGTGGTCATTTTATAGCTAGTACAGCCAATGTTCATGTGTTGTCTCAGAATGTTACTTAATAAGCAGACCCAGGAGTAGGGCCATATGCCACGATTTGACCTGGGAGTGATAAAGTCCTGGGATACTACAGGAAGGCATTAGTCCTAAAGAACTAAGATCTGAACACCTTAAGTGAAAATGTTGAGTAAAAAAAGACGTTTTTTGGCTGAAAGTGATACTGAATAATCCTTGAAGTAGCTGGGCATCTAATGACATGCCTTGTGTTGCAAACCTTTGTGTCTGTAAGGAGTGGTGATAGGTGGTTAATCCTTTCTTACCTTTACTTTCTTCAAATATTGTTCTTAATTTCTGTCACCTCTTTTCCATGAGGCCATCGATGGACATATTGTTCTTCTCATTGTTTAACTGGACTTGTAAATTAAAAAAAATGAAAATAGGGAGCTGCATGCTGTCTATATCTTGGATCTGCCGTGACATGAGCTTTCCTGGTGGTTCCTTCTGTTGGCATTGAATGAAGAAAACTGGTGCTAGTGACAGTCTAACTAAATGCATGCACAGAACACAGGGGCTTCAGTGCTGCCCTCATACATCCCTCAGAAAACAGAGACCCGCTGAAAGCTATGCAGAGACATAAATCTGATCTAATGTTTCAGCAGAAAAGGCAACTGGCCAGAAGGACAGAGCATTGCCTGAAGATTATCTAATAAGAAGCAGATATTTGGGTATTCAGAAAGGCTCCTGCTTATACTTATTGCTATAGCAACCAAAGTCAACTCACTTTGTTATATGCCCCATTGGAGGGTCTGAAGCAGAAGAGCATAGAGGGGTCCCACCTGTGGGAAGGAGCGGACAGGACAGGTGACTCAAAACTGACCAACAGGGTATTTCATCCCATCTGCATCATGCTCAGTATAAAAACTGAGGGATCAAAGGATCAGCCCTCTTTATTAAATGGCCAGCACCCAAGCAGGGCTCTCTGTTCATCTGCTTTTGATCCCTATCCATGTGTTCCTGAATCCAGATCCAGAATCCAGTTCCTGTCCATTACTGAGTCCAGACTGGGACTTTGCCAGTATGTGCCAGTGATGTGATCGTCATCCTGGGAGCTTGATACGGGTTTTGTATATATTGTATATATTTCATTATTTTTTTTTGCTATTATCACCTTTTCTTTTTATTATTTTATTATTAATATTTCATTAAAGTAGTTTAGTTATCTTTAAAATTCACAAGTTTCTTATTCTCTCTTCCTTCTGTCCCTGAAGGGAGAGGTAGGGGAGAGCATCTGTCATTCGTTTCAGTGGCCAGTCTGGCCCAAACAATGACAAAAGCCTATGTTTCCATTTTTAGGTCAAATTTTTTTATGTCGCCTTAGGAAATGTTCTTCACTGTGAAAGGTTTCTGGAATATCAGCAGATCAGGGAACATCCCCAGCTCAAACTCCTCTTAAGTTCCATCATAGGTCTGCACCAAAAGAAATAGGAACACTGTAGAGAGTGTATCCAAAGTCACAGAATCACAGAATCACAGAATCACAGAATAGTCAG